>JAEQBH010007319.1:0-291856 GCA_016808115.1 Tetrastigma voinierianum | reverse complement strand
TTACGAACAATGATCGGACAAATTTCAGAGAAAAGAAGCCGAGACTGTGAGAGAAGGAAAAAGCTTCAATATCGGAGGAACCTGATACGCGGTCGAAGGATGTTCTCAAAAGCGAAAGAATGAAATGCGCGGTGAAGAGTCATCATTACCCACGGGACATGACGGCGACAAAGCGTAATCAAGCCGACCTAGCGACGTGGAAGTCGCGTCCCCCAGAAGCGATACAACCTTGCCCACGCTCAGCGTAACCAAGAGTGGGGGCAATGATAGGAGTTAAAGAAGTAGGCTACGTACCCTGAAGTCCAGAAAGCGAGTTAAAAGACGATAAAGCGAGGCCCGATAAATCGGCGCAGGCCTTAACATAGGCCCAAGCGGAGCCAATTCATCCCTTGAGGGCGATAACACGAAAAACCCAAAGAACCCATATCCTATAAATCGAATCGAATCTCCTTTGTCTAAGGGAACTAGGATATTCGATAACTACTTTCTAGTATCCCTTATTAATGCGTAGCGATGAGGAAAGAAAACCCCCATCCAGTAAGAGAGTCTGCATCACCATCAGAATTGGAAAAGTCACCACTATAAATACCAGGCCTGTGGTGAAGGTGCATTAGAATTATGCGTAAGCTTACGTTCACTGGCGGTTGATATTCTCTTCCGCAGGAAGAGGCCGACTTAGGCATCGGAGAAGAACAGCGGAGAGCCACTGTTGATCCTTTCTTGTTTTTGGTTTTTGCAAAGGAGCGAACATCGAGAGTGACGGACCGGCCCGATGATCTTTGTGCAGTTCCGGTGACATCGCCGATTTCGATTCGGTATTGCACCTTGCTCTAGCTCACGGCGTGCTTGTGACAACATCTAGTCAACATGACGAAAATAGTACCAGTTAATAAGGTGGTAGAGAACACGTTAACTTATCTCTTAATTAATTAGCTGATAAGAAGAAAAATATGTTATTTGTTATTTTGTGTTTTTAGGACTCTTTTATATGATATATTTCATTGGGAATGTAAGTTTTATTCCCTTGATATATACTACCACATTTCAAGGATTGACCATATCAAAATTAAAACTCTAATTTTTCTAAGATTTCTCATGGACCCTTCCCCTCCACATTGATATGATATTGTAATCACTTTAGTGCGAGACCCTCATGATTTTGTTTTTTGGGCTTCTCCTTAAAGGTCTCATACTAGTGGGTTTGTCCATCTTTGATAACATAATTCTTCTCATTCTTAGCAGATGTAAGGATTTTGAAACATGCCAGCAATCCTCCTTTTTAACAAAGTTCTACGAGCTTTCCCTTAAACCAGGATTTTTCTTGTCTTTACCATATTTGGACACATGTCTTACGTGAAGCCCCACTTGCCATGGGCCAAAGGCTCATTAGATCATTTTGTTTGGCTTCTATGTTCACCACACCAATTATTAGAAAACCTCATAGACCCTTCTCTATGGTATGATATTGTCCATTTTAAGCCTAATCCCTCATGGTTTTTTTTTTTTGGCTTCTCCCCCAAAAAGCCTCAGACTAATTGGATATTGTCCATCCTTATTAACTCATTATTTTTCCCATTCCTAATTGACATGAGACTTTGGGCGCATACCCAACATCAATGACTGGATTATTTAGTAGCGAAGTATATATTTTAAGAAACATACATTGTATATGCTCATAGTATATATGAATAATGAATAAAATTGTGATTAAGAAATTAATTATATATATATATTGCTTTAAGCCAACATTATATAGTGGGAAAACAACTTTTCTTGATTTAGATAAGACTCTTGCTTTACTCACATTACTTTCCTACCTCTTTTATCCTATTCTATATGTATACTTATATATAAATATTGGTAACTAGCTACCTAGCTAGAATTTTAACACAAAAAAAAAAAGAAAAAGAAATGTCTATTCTATTTGGAACTTTCTTGAACAATTTATACTCATGCTCATGCACGTCAACGTACGTAGCTATGCTACAATGTACTGATTTTAGTATTTTCCGTAGTTGATATATACATGCATATATACATACATGGATACGTAAAAGTATATCGATTTTAGTATTTCAATTCTATAGTCGATATTTTATATATACTTTAGATTATCCTATTAGTATTACTATAAATTTATGTTTATCTTACCATATTATCATAAATGTTATAAGGTGAGCTTGTCATTTCTATAATATTATTAAACGAAAAGGTGGAAGAGTTATTCATCATGACTAACTTATGTGATAGAGTGCTTAACGTTTCAAAAAGCAAGGTATAGGAAGCGAAAGGGTACCAGGTTAGAGTCTCAGTAAGGATGGTTTACTATATTGTAACTAAAGTATTTAAATGTAAAAGTTAAAAAGATGGAAGACCTTGTTGACGTGATCATTACCGAAGTTTGATTAAAAAGGGTGATTTGATTGTGGGAAAAATAGGGTTATATATAGAATGTAAGTTTAGAAATGAGATGAATCATAGGGAGAATCTATTTTACTTAATATGTAATAGGCATCTTAGTTGTAAATCATAAAAAATAGAATCATAGTAGGCTTATGAAGAAATTATGTTGAAAAGAAAAAAAAAAAGTAAGAACTTAGGAATGTGTGATTTATAAAATTTTATCATCTCAAAATCAAGATGTCTAAGGATAAATAATTTTTAATTCAAAAAAATTAGGATATATATATATATATATATATATATATATATATATATATATATATATATATAGTAATTTTTAAAATGCTTTTGACATTTTAACAATTAAATAATTTTATAATTCAAGAACATTTTAAGAATCATTACCAAACACAATCTTACAAATTTTACTAAAAATAAAATAATAATAATAAATCCTATTGGTATCTCAACTAGTGTAACACATGGATTAGGGTTACAAATGATCATTAGTTCGAGTTCCTTTAGAGTTATTAGAGGTTTTATCCGATCATTAATTTTAAAACCCTATGGAATTAGTTTAGGTGTGCATTAGTTGACTCGGACATTTACGAATATAAAAAAAGTAGTAACAATAAAACCATGTTGAAAAATGCCCATTATTTACCCCTATACAAAACATTTTGTAGATAATCACAAAAATAATTAAAAAAAATATGAAAATTGTCAAATCATGGGATCCGGAATCCAAATTTTTTATTCACTTGTCAAATGTCAAGACATTTGCTTCCAAAGTAGAGGACACAACCCTAGTATTCATGGGTACTTGAAGTTGATGGCACTTCCTCTAGGTCCCATCTCATAAATCAACCTAACAAACAATAATGGGCCTAAAAGCCCAATTATTTCTTCACAACCCAATATCAACAATTGGGCCCTTTTGGGGTTACCATATCCCCCATTTTGCCAAAGGCTTGCCCATATGACAAATTGCAGCAATTTGTTTTTATCAAAGATATTTTATAGATATCAATTACTGATTGAATATTAATTAGTACCAGCACTTTGATAATGTGTTATATAAAAAATGATTCTTGATAAGAAACAATGTTTTAAGTTAATTTTCTTTAAAATGCTTTTTTTTTTCTTTTTTTCTTTTTTGAGAGCTTCTTAGCTTCCCAAAATCACTCCCAACAAATGTGAAGTGAGTATAGGTTGTTTATGTAACATTCTGAATCATAAAATTACTCGGCATGTGTGTGTGATTTGATTTATTGTCTGCAATACAACGGAATATGTTTTGTCAGTGAATAAACCACGCATTAGAAAATCACTGACAACAAGGCGACACAATACTGCGGTAACAATAAGTCGATAACAAAATCACAAAAAAAAAAACAAATTAAAAACTCAAATCTATGTGGAAGAACCACTTTATTGAGTAACAAAATGATCAAAAGAGGTGTAAAGAGGTAATTTCAGGATAAGAATGACAAAAAAAATCACATATCCTTTAACGGAAAAAGGGCTAAAAGAGAAAATAAATGAACTTACTCATGATAGATAATGAACTTGATCAAATATACTATTATGAGCTTGACTAGTGCCACTTTGGGCCAATTACTAAATTGGGTCATCTTCAAACACAGTAAAATTTGAGGCGACACACTTAAACCGCAACCACAGATGCAATACTTTTTTCACGTGTTTGGTTTAGTATAATCGTGTTTTAATTGAGTCGTGTTAGCATCTTTCTTTCTAGAAAGGGAAATTGGATACAAGACATGCATGGCTCATCTACAAGCAGGTTTTTGTGCTTACCTTCTCTAGAACAATTGCTACAAGCTTTTGCACGTAAACTTTTGGAAATATGCAGAAAACCATTAGCAGCAGTATAAAATTAAATTATTGAAATTTAATTGGTGAGGAGATGAAATGGGAAATTCACTAGTAAATAAACTGCAACTGGGAAATTCACCAGCAGTATAAGATTAATCTGAAATTTATATGTTTTGACTTCCAAGGGGTGGCCTTGGTTGCATAAGCCTACCTGCACCAAATATTTTTCTGGGTTAGGTAAGCCTTCATGTTAATTTCTTGGAGGGTTAGAGAAACTTTCAAGATTGGAGGCCATGGAAATTAAATATGCTAAAAAAAAATCACAGCAAGGATTATAGATAGAAAGGGTCTTAAAGAGACCATTGACTTAGTTTTCCAAAGAATGAGATGAATCGAGAACAAAGACTTTGTGATAGAGAAACCAGAGATTTCATGTGTAAAAAGCGTTGCTGATCTTTAATTTCCCAACTGGAAAAGAAAGTGAGATGGACGAAGATTCGGCGATGATCAAGCAGATAAAGGAAGCAGAAGGCATGATCGTGAGGACGTTGTCCAGATGCGAGAATATGATTGATGATGAGCTGATGGAGTTGATGAAAAGGATTACCAAGAATCAACAGAAGTATGTAATGTGAGTTGTATCAAGGGTTGTAGGGAAACTACTTTCTCTGCTCCATCAAGAACCAGCAGCTTTGGTTGGAGTTGAGGAAGAAGTAGAATGGATTGAAACAGAAATGATAGGTACTACTGGATATGGAAAAAGTCATGAATTTACTGTCGAATTAGTAGAATTCGCCTATGATTTCGAGGATGCCATTGACAACCTTCTCCTCAAATCAGCAGCACAAGAAAGTAGAAAAGATAATAATCCAAAAATAAAGAAGAATGTGAGGCGAATTCAAGCTAAGTTCAGGTCCATCGATGATTTTCTGAAAGAGTTTGAATCAGGTGGACTGTGTAGTAGAGGGATGGTTTGGATGGTGGAGGAAATTCTTACCATTTCCAGTTCTGCAGTGGATGTCATGGAGGAGATGATTAGCAGAAGAAATCAGGGTTTTATCGACATGGACAGTTTGAAATCTCAGCATGAAGTTGCCATTGAGATGGAACAGATATGTAGCAGCATCCTGGACCTGAAAAAAGAAGCTGGTTGGCTTCCAAGTCAAACAGTTTCCCAAACCAGGCAAATCCATGGTCTGTAGACTTACCTGATCAAGATGAAGAAGAAAACATGGAGATCAATAAGATGTCCATAACTGGGGAGATCATGAGGTGGGGAGATGTGGGGGATTTCACCATGACTGTTGCTTCAAGAACTATAGAGAAACTGACTGCACTAATTGTTCAAGAACCTGTGGTTTTGATTGGAGCTGAAAGAACGGCTCAATGGATCAAAAGAGGCCAGAACTGGATCGTTGTTCTCCGTCACTTCACAGAAGAAGCATTAGATGTTGCTATGATGTTGAAGATTTTATCGAGTACATCATACTAATATCAGCATCACAAGCAAGGAGTGAGGAGGATGTGATTGATTTTGATGATAATCAACAACTTCACAAGAAGCTGGAACGGATTATAAATAAAATCCATGCTCTCCCACCACCTGCATTACAGGCCTCTATGAGTTCTCACGCCCCGATTACAGAAACAGACTGGTTGAAAATGAGCTCAGTTCTTGATCAGAACATGGCAAACACTGTTGTTTCTCCTGTCGTCGAGAAAATTACAGCTCTACTAGCTCAGGATTCACTTCCTCCCAGAGCGAAGAAGTCGGCCAGACGAGTCCGGGACAAGTTCAAGCTGATGAATGGTTTTGTAAATGAGTTAGAATCAGAAGAATTAGATGACAAAGGAATGGCTTGGATGGAAGAAATCTGCTATGTTTCGCTTTCCACAGTGGATTTCATTGAACAGTTCATGAAAAGCAGACAGCAAGAAAAGAGGAATTGTATTGGTCCATTGGGAAGAGGTGTTTTAGGTTTTTCCCGTTTGATATCTCAGCATAAACTCGCGAGGAAGATGGACTACATATATACACTAAGATCATAGGCCTCTCCATCAGAGCCAGAACAGTCCCATAACCATAATAATCAAAGAACAGTACTGCCAGTATCTTGCCAAACCGGAAAATCGAAACCAAGAACCTGATTTTGTCAGCTTTAGTGACGATGTACAAGCAATCAAGAGGACTACTCTCAGAAGGTCCAAGTTTTTCTGTGATTTCAATTGTGGGCATGCCAGGTATTGGAAAGACAACACTGGCAAAACTGATCTATAACAACAAAGCCATTGTAGATCATTTCCCGTTTCGTTTTTGGATGTCTGCAACTGATTGGAATGAGCTTTTCAGGGATTTACTGGGAGAACATATCGACAATAAAACGCCAAGATCATGGAATAGAGTAGACACAATGAGAAAGAAGCTCAATACATTCTTGACAGGTAAGAAGTATCTCATAGTTCTTGAAGATGCATACAGAATAAATTTCTTGAATGAGCTAGTAAGAACACTTCCAGATGTATCAAATGGGAGTAAGATGATTTTTGACTACCAACACAATCAAAGTAGCTTCAAAACTTGAAAGGGGAAGTATTCATCATCATGCTCGATTAAGGGGAGACGACGAGAGCTGGGCGTTGTTCACTCATGCTATGAAGGTATACATATCTCTAGAAATGCTGAAGCTTAAAAGGGAAATTGTGAGAACATGTGGGGGGTTGCCAATTGCAATTGTAAAACTGGCTGATTTATTGTCAACAAAGGATTCAACATATGCTTTGCAGGAACTAAATCAAGATCAACAACTTTGGTCCTATACACTGTCTAGAATTAATGACGAGTTACCGTTATACATTCAGCGATGTCTTTACTATTTCAGTCTGTTTCCTCAAGAATTTGAAATCCCAGCAAGAAGATTAATCACGTTATGGATTGCAGAGGGCTTGGTGAAGACAGACGGCGAGAATGAAGCTCCGGAAGATGTTGCAGAGAGGTACTTAATAACAGTGATGAAACCGGGAATGGTTCAAGTGACAAAGAATAAGCTCAATGGGAACATCAAAACTTGTCTTCTCCCTGATGCTTTATGGCAGTACTGGTCATCACAAGCTCTCCGGACCACATTTCTTCGAGTCGGGACTGGTATGATTCGTCATCTTTCGGATCATCCTGACAAAGGAGATGTCAGCTTTGATTATATCCACGGCGACCACAAAAAAGCTTCTAATTCTCTGCAACCTCTATATGGAGAAGTTGTCTCGTTTTTGTCCTTTGATACCCGAGAAGGAAGCAAACCGGGAGAAGACATAAAGCATTTCTTACGAAGATGCATTTCCACTAACTGTTTGCTGCTACTACGAGTGCTTGATCTGGAAAACACATTCAAACCTAAGTTGCCTGAGGAAATCGGTAAACTGACTCAGCTGAGATACCTTGGCCTGAGATCGACATTCTTGGATGTTCTTCCATCTTCTATTAACAAGTTGAAGAGTTTACAAACACTTGATATCAAGCATACTAACATCAGCAATTGTCCTCGTTTGATCTGGAATATGCAACAACTTCGACAATTGTACTTGAATGATAGATGCCATATCAAGCTCATGCCTCAAATCAGTGTGGGATCTTCTTCTTCATCCCTTCAGGTCCTGGTGGGACTGTTTGTAGACGAAGAAACTCCGGTTCAAGACTGGCTAGACCGGTTCTTGAATCTCAGAAAATTGGGATTGACATTTCTTTTACTCCCATCTCAACAGGAGGCAGTGGTTGGATGGATTTCAAAGTTGAAAGATCTTCAGTCTCTTAGGCTTAGATCCATTAATGGAGGAATCAGCAGGGTTATAGGTGAAGTCCTTGACAAGCCATAAAAATCTCTCTTGCCTTAACTTGCTTGGAAATCTGAAGAATCCATCAATGGTGTCTCTGTTCCCAGACAGCCTCCTTGAGCTTACCTTATCAGGGTCAGAACTAGAAGAAGACCTAATGCAATTGAATAAGCTTCCCAATAAAGTTCTCAGATTGTTGGGAAAATCTTATACAGGGAAGAAGATGGTTTGCTCCTCAGGAGGGTTTCCTCAGCTGCAAGTTCTTAAGCTATGGAAGTTAGAGCAGCTAGAGGAATGGAATGTAGATGAAGGAGCAATGGAAGCTTTATGGGATATAGATATAAGGTCATGCAAGAGGTTGAAGATGCTTCCTGTAGTATTGCAACATAGAGCTCTTCTGGAGTTGAAGTTAACTGACATGCCCAGTCAGTTTGGTACATGGAATGAAGACCATTGATTGCCAGGGCCAAGGTTGCTTGGCAGATCTCCAGCTTAATTCTTTTAGTTTTTACCACAGTCATCTCCAGTATTTTGATTTTAGATTTGTTATGCATTGAATGGATATTAGAATGTAAAAATGTTTCTAGCAAGCGAATTTCTCTTTGATAAATATGTTTAAGCTGTTAATGCTCAACAAGAGGATTTGTTTATACTTATTTGTCTGTTTGATCTCGTAACCCCATGAATTTTCTTCTAAAGTAAGGGATTGGTGCCAGCGAAAGCTTTGATGTAAATGATAATAATTCAAAAACAAAAAGATAAAGAATAACTCACACAAAGATGCACAAGGTTTTAACGTGATTCAGCCAACCATGCCTACATCCATGGATAAGAGAAAATCTTTCTATTATATGGTAGAAAATATTACAAAGATAGAACAACATACTATTGGGTTCCTGAAACATCCCATGTTTTTCCATTCCTTATATCCATATCCTGAACCGCGAAGTCTCTATTCCCCGTTTCACTGGCACAACAATTCTTGATGGATACATCCTTGTTATATAAGGAATAGATTTTTATTATGGATTTTTCATGTATTGAATGGATTTCAAGATAGCACATTGCATATAAGAAAATTTTATAACACTAGATAAGTATAAACTCCTCTTATGGACGTGTTTTAAAGTCATGATGTCGGAATTTATTTAATTTTGTCTATTTAGTCCACAATCTCATAATTTCCTATTGCTAGCATTTATTAGGGGTGACAATTCGTGTCTGCGTGTTGTATTCAGGTCGTATCAATATACATATATTCCGCTATATTTTTTAACACAACACAAATAATAATTGGGTGAAAAATAATAAATTCAAACATTACTCAATTAGTAATTAGGTAACACAACACGTGTAGTCCCATTATTAATTTGGTCATTAAAAATAATATAAATTATAATTGATCAATCAATATTTAAAATAAATAATTTATTAAATGGATTAATATGGATTAAAAATTAATTAATATAATAATTAAACATGTCAATTTCATGTCATTTGAATTGAAACGAATCTAACTTGTTTATTAAATGGGTAATGCGGGTACACGAATTTAACCAAAGCACGATTATACTCGACCAAAACCCAAAAATATGTCTTGGGTTTGTGTCGTAAAATACGTTTTGGGTTCGTGTCGTGTTCTCAGATTGTACCAATTTCTACGAGTTCTAGTATTTATCACATCGGATATGAAGAAGAAACTTCCTAACGCTCATATCCCTGGGCATGGAGTGCTAAATCATTTTTTTTTATTTAAAAAAACACGTTTTTTGTTGTGCATCTAGGTGGCACGAAAATGTACCATGATCTTCGTCCCCGGTATTACTAGAGAAACACGCTTGGGAGTTTGTTCGTCGATGTCTCACGTGTCAGCAAGTAAGGTTGAGCACCGAGGAGGCTAGCCAGGTTACTCTAGCTCTTGGGAGTAGTTGGTGGAAGTGGGAGCATATCACGATGGATTTTGTGACTCACCCACCATGTGGATATCGGGCATGATGCGGTGTGGGTGATGGTGGACCGACACTAGAATTAGGCAAACTTACGCGTGCGGATGACCTTCACTCTGGAGAAATTCTGCAGGTTGTACGTAAGGGAGATTGTTCGATTACATGGAGTACTAGTATATATAGTATCAGATCAGGATCTTAGGTTTATGACTCATTTTTTTAAGAGTTTCCAGCTAGTCATGGGGACATAGTTGATGATGAGCATTGCTTTGCATCCCCAGACGAGACTGATCGATCAGAGGACCATCAAACTTTAAGGACGGCTATGGGCATCAAATCACAACGTCTGAGGAGTAGTTGGGAAGAGTATTTGCTTAGTGAAATTTCTGCACAATGATAGTTATCGAGGCGTCTGAATGCCACCACATGAGGCACTATATGGGAACCCTTGTCGATTTTTAGTTTGTTGGATGGAGGTAGGAGAGAGACCCACTGTAAAACTCGAGAAAATTCTAATTTTCTGAAAAAGGGTAAAATGGTCATTTCGGTCAAAATCCGGAAATTTTCTAGATCTTGGATAGTGAAACGGACTTCACCGTTGGAATCGTCTAGCGAAATCTAGCTACCACGTCGAATTTGAGTCAAATTGAGAAGGCGTCGAGATTTCCGCACCGAGCGCGAGGGTAGTGCGGGACACTTGACACAGTTTGAGTGGCTCAAGATGTGCCACATGTCATGTGCAGAGTTAGTCAAACATGAGTTCAAGTGTGGGCCATGGGTGGACACATGGCATGATGCCATTGGAGGAAAATCTCAAAGTTGAGGGATAAGTGGATAAGGAAATCCAAGCAAACCCAGCCTTGATAGCTTGACATGTGGCATGAGGACAAGTCCTCTCAACCGAAGCTCTCAGCCCACCGGTTGGGAGAAAAGAAAGGAAAAAAGAGAGAGAGAGAGAGAAAAAAGAAAAGAAAAGGTTTTTAGAGAGAGTTTCTAACTTCTCTAGATTTCCCGGCGATTGGATCGTCGAATCCTGACGAGCCAAGAGACAAAGTTGCTTCCTACGACAAGAGCTGCACCGTGGATCTTGTTTTTGTGGGTTTGACAACTCCGGGTGGGGTCTTCTCTTGGTTTATTTTCTGCTTAGGCATTGAAAATGGTTTGGATGGTGTGAGGTCGTGAGTATTTGTTTGGTCGATCCCGAAACTTGGGGCCCGAATCTTGCCACAGGACCCATTTTGGGCAGTCTTAATTTGCTTCGGTGAAAATGGTGCTGTGTGTAATTTGTGTGTTGCTTGATAATTGAATAACATGCAAATTGTGTGTAGGAGATATAACCATCCGTGAATTGTTTATGTTGCATGTAATTTATAAATATTCATGTGACATAAAATAAATGCATTGGCATCATGCATTTGTTTATTGGCCCATGTGAGCGATTTTGTATTATTACTGTGAAAAGGATAACATGTTGTTGTGTGATCATTTTTGTTAATATATACATGCTTGATATATTAGCATGTATTTGTATAAAAGCGAAACATATTGCATTTCATATGTATCGGGCTCCCCCAGAATAATAGTGCGATTCATGATAAATAAAATCGGAGGGTTGTCAAAGTAATGAATTCTTTTATAAAATTATTAAAATAGAATTTTATCGGAAAGTTGTCAGAAGAATTGTGTTGAAATCGTCAAAATTCACGTCGGAGAGGCCTGAATTGTTTGGAGGATTGCAATAAATTCACCTCGGAGGATTGTCCAACGTATTTATATCAAAGGGTTGCCTACAATTAAAACAAATATTTTTGTTGAAGACGATTTTCATAATAAGCATGTGTGAGGGAGTCGGTGAGGACTCGAGACATGGGATTGGGAATGTAGATATTCAAGTAGGATCATGCATTTTCTTAAATGTGTTTGGTTGCCATTACATGTGCATAGGTGGGAGGTAACCCATGTGAGGGAATTGACTGCGGGCATTGCTCACCACAATCGAGAGAAAAATTATTTGGGTATAGGGGTGTTCGGAGAAGGCAGGCGCATTAGAGACCGCTTTTGAGAAGAAAGCCGACATGTGGCTTTGATTACGTTTTGTAAAACATTTATGAAATATTACAATTGAAACATGTTTGTATTAGAGTGATGTGTAACAACTTCTTGAAAATATTGTAATATAGTTGGATATATTTTGGTGAGTATGTTATTGTGAGCCAATGTGGCCATTTTTACTCATATATGGGTCTCATGATATGAGACACACATGTTTGCGGAGTTGACGGTAGTCAGCGGACCCTCGAGTAGGCGTCACCCTACGGTCGGATTTGGTTAGAGACACATTAGAAAGTGGGGTGATCTGAAGCGTCTTTTCACGGCCCAGAGTGGGTGGAAGAGCTACGTCGACAGAAAATGGCGTCGACCTCTAGAGTTTGAGGTGGGTGATCATGTTTCTTGAAGGTGATGCCTAAGAGAGGAGTGGTCAGGTTCAGCAAGAGGGGAAAGCTGTCACCGAGATTTATCGGGCCCTTCGAGGTACTCAAGAGGGTAGGTACGGTTGCTTATTGGTTGATGTTACCGCCAAACTTATCGGGTGTTCATGCGATATTCCATGTCTCCATGCTCCGAAAGTACACTCTAGATCCGACTCATGTGGTGGATTTGTGACGCCCCAAATCCGGGGTGTTCGTTGACTATCCGTTAACCTGCGAAAAACCTATACGTCTCGTATCTCGAGACACACACATGAGTAATTTTGCCACTTGAGCCTACACGTCCTACTCATCCAAATCAATTCAACTAGGTATATTACATGGTTCAAGAGTTATACATTGCTCTTATTTTAAATACATATTAAAATTATAAATTTTTAATACATATTATCCGAAAAACATCCAAACCCATTTCGGCTTTCTTCAAAATCAGCCTCTAAATTGAGTCGTCTCCTCGACGACTCGCATGCTTGAAGTATTCATCGACGGGGTGAGCTTATGCATGATGGTGGAATCACTAATAAGGTTACTCCCCACCCTAAGTGCATATGCAATGATCCCATGTAAGCAAACACTCAAGTAAATTCGTGATCCTACTTGAATGTCTAAATGATGACCCATGTCCCAGAGTCTCACCAAACTCTCTGCTTGCCTAAGCTATGTATGAGAAAACATCATTTTCAAACAAAACTTGTTGTTCTCGAAAATACACTCACGAAACCGATAAATATGGGACTACCCTCCGGCGAATGTGTTGGAGAACCTTCCCAAAACAATACATGGGCTCTTCGTGTAATTGTAGGACCATCTCCTGACACCGTTCTGCGGAAAATCATCACGTAAATTCCTTTCACAACCATTTTAAGATTTTGAGAAGGTCATGTCATGCATCATTTCTAGGTTACCTCGGTGCATATGAAATGCATTATGTCATTTCAACACAATTTATATTGTGACGCCCCAAAACCCGGGGATTCGTTGACAACCCGTCAACCCGCGGAATACTCGTGAATGTTAGGTAACTGTTCCTTCTTCCATGGCAATCGAGGCGATCTCGCTTTTTATGGGAGGCTACACCCAAAGAAATACATAACACTGTCCCAAAATTCATAAACAAATACTCACAGGGTCCAAATGCAGTAAAATGTGGCCACTTGGGCCCTGTGTCTCACAAATATATCGACCAACTACTCTCACGTAGTTCAAGAGTTAATAAATTACTCTTAATTCAAAACATATATTAAAATTACAACATTATAATACATGTCATATAATAACATCACAGACAGAAGTCGGCTTTCTTCATATGTGCGGTCGAATGGCCGTCGGCCGTCTTGCACTGACTTTGTACTGAAGGGTCCCACTGACGAGGTATAGCCTAGTAGTGATAATGCTCTATGAGGGCTGCTCCGCTAAGTGCACATGAAATGAGTCGCATAATCAAACACACATCCAAGTCTGACATACACATGTCTACTGAATGTCTACATGCCATGAATGAGACTAAACTCTGTACCCCATGTATCGGGCTCGTCGGCTCCCATCCTCAATATGTCATTGGAAGTAATATATCTGAGTCACTCTGACTTCGTCTCACATCTATACCTTGGCTTGTAATATTTGTCAGCAGTATTACCAATGACCTAAGTATCGAGCCCATACGGCTCCATTACCCCGATACAAGTGTCAATGGGCAACAAATCTAAGTCAATCCCACGACTCTATCACACAACTCGAAGTCTATGTGATAACCATAACCGTGTATCTTCTTTGGAGCAACATAACACACCGGGTGATACACATGAGTCTCTTCCACCATACACCTTGGTTCTCCTTGACTCCCTCAAACATGCATTTTGCCATGAATGAAAACCATTTCAAACAAGGTATTTGTTTTTAACATTAACCCTCCGATATAAATAGTGGACGGACTCGGAGTAATCTATTTTGTGGACAACCCTCGGATGTATATCAATTGGGCGGACTCAGATGATTGATATTATATGGAACTGACCCTAGATGTATCAATTGGCGGGACTCAGGCGATTTATATTATATGGACAACCCTCCGATTTTGTAGTGGACACACTCCGATAAATAATATTATTGGTCAACCCTCCGAACAATTCTCTCAAGAAACCACCTCATGCACTCACTCCTATTGTTTTAGGGTGCCCGAGTGCATATGAAATGCAATGAGCCATTTCCATTTTCTTAATAACCGATGCGACTCATTTGGACGTTGTCTTATTAGTTAAATCACTAAATAACACCCTACGGTGTTGATCGCTTCTTTCACGTGTACTCCTGACACACCATCAGAAACACCTAACCACCAGGTGTCGATCTCAACTATGCACTCCAAACTAATTTCTGGAGTTTGCCCGGTGCATATGGAATGCATGATGCCAATTCCAACACATTCATGCTAATATATTCACATGCATATATATTAACATAATTAAATCACATAAAACATGTTATGCAAATTCACGTTACTTATTTTCTAGTAATAACACACAAAATGGACCAAATCCCCGACCCATATAAAACAGGGCACCTCTTGGTCCCTTCACAGTTCATCACCAAATATTGTGATACCCAACCTTGTAACCGAAGACGTCGATCAGGAGCAAAGCCAAACCTCAACACGGTCGGGATGCACTTTGAAAATAGTCCAGAAAAGTGTCATGACTATTAAGCAGTCTCGAAAGTCGATCAGAACTGTCAGAAAATAGTCCCGAAATTCAGCCCAGATTGTCCAAAAATAGTCTCGAAAATTCCTAAAAATTCCTACACTCAGTCCAAAAATTGAGGACTAAAACTTACGACTTTTCACGGCCTCTAAGCCAATTCCAAACCATTAAATAGCCTTTAGAAATTTAGAAATAATACAAGTGGAAGAATTCCTCGTGAGTTGTGACTCAATTTTACCCCAGTGCCCATGCGTAGCTCTTATCGCATGGATCAATTTTGCCTTAGGTCAGAGACGAACACAACGGTTTGATTTTCATAGATGCGAAAAAAAAAAAAAGAAAAGAAAAAGAATATTCTCTCTGCAAAGCTCTCTCCACCCGACGCCTCTCTGCCTTTCTTTTGATTGATTTTTTTCCTTTTATTATGATTATAATATTATTATTATATTATTAATATTATTATTGTATTATCTTTGGAATACATAACTTATATTATCTTATTGGTCCGTTCTGTCGAAATTTATTTCTTGCTAGTTCAATTCTTTTAAATGAACTTAACTAAACCATTCTGGCTTACAAGATTTTCGTAAATCTACCTTGAAGTCAGCGTGGCGATTTATCTTGAAATTAGTAAAATATTATTGTCTCGGAGTGTGAGAGCTTTTCTGGGTCCTTGGAGTTGTGAGAGACAATTTGCAGCCTTGTCAGTTTCGTCATCAGAGATATAAATTTTAGGTTTCAGCAGAAATTACCGTTGACCTTTTCGAGAAAAATTAATTTTCTCGGGTTTTTACATATATAACACATGCCAGTATATCATCATCACACATTATATTTACATAATTCAAATCACAAAAACATGTTATATAAATTCTCAATACATTACACAAAAAATTAGCTCACATGGGTTAATTAACAAACACGAACAATTCGATTTGAATTACTCAACCAAACATATTTTCTCACAAATTATTTTGTGAACACTATTCAAGTGAACAGTGAAACCCTCGGGTTCTTTGTTCACGACCAATCACCAACTTCGGTTCCCACTTTAGCCGAACCCGAAATCCATAATGCATTTCCGGCCTCATACACATTAAAACATGATTTAATGCATAAATCAACACTCAAGATGCCCAAACAGTCCGTGCACTGTCATTGACTGTCCAACCAGGCTCCTATAATTTCCAACAATTCGGTCTCAAGATTTGGGACCGATCAAACGGCCCCTCACGACCTCAAATCAACTCAATCATCAACAAAACACTTAAACAAAGTGTAACTCAAGTAGGATAAAACCCATACCTCACGAAGTTTGTTGAAACTCCTAAAAGCGGTACCCACGAAGCCTCATTTGCGTAAACCCCTTTAGCTTCTAGCAGCTAGAAAGAAATTTGACCGTCCGATGCGTCGAGGATCTTGAAATCACTCACTCTACTCCTTTAGAAAATCAAAAACCTATCCTCTGCATATTTCTCTCCTCCTTCACGTTTTTGGTCTCCTTTTTGAAGGAGGAAGATGACTACTATATACTCTTTTGTCCTTATTATCATTTACAATTCAAATAATACCAATCATGTCCCTAAGCTTGGATTTTTGACATTTGGCACTATCTCGGCCGTCCATTTCCATCATCTCTCTACTCATGCAACATGTGTCACATGATTACATGTTATAGGTGACTTTTGTTACATCACATGTCGTTTTTCGGCACCCGATACTCGATGCAGCAGAAAAGCGTGCAAATTCATTTGTCTCGGAGTTCGGCCCGAAATTGACGTTGTAGTTGGTTGTGAACAATTCAACGGTGGTCGTTTCATCGTCAGAGATACGAAAAATTGGTACGACCGAAATTACGATTTGCCATTTTCGGTGGAATTTCTCGGATGTACGATTGGGGCGAACTTGTTTTTGATGCGGATGGAACCTTCGAGGAGGGACAGTGCGTATCGGGGATGGCCAGGAGCAGGGTTTTGCGAGAGGCAAGGCCGTGAAATTTAGGCAGTGAGTGAGTGAAGGTGTTATGGCCGCACCGAGGAGTGGAGAAGGCAACATAGGAACGCGAAGACACTATACGTACCAATTATCCTTTCTTATTTGAGGATGAAGGTATGTTTTTTTGTCATTTTATATTAAATTATTTTAGCATATGCATGTAATTGTATGTGTCATGTGTGAATTTCGAGGACAAAATTCTTTTAAGGGGGAAAGAATGTAAAACCCGGGTAAATTTGAATTTTTTCTCAAAAATGGCAAAACGATAAATTGTCACTACGGTACAGCCTATAAACCTAAAATTTTCTATATCTCGGGTGTGACGGACCTCCTTTAATTGGATTAGATCTAGCGAAATCTAGTTACCCTGAGCGAATTTCGTCGAATTAAATAGTCGGTTTTCATATGATTTTGAGGGGTGACGAGTTTAAGTATAAACCCGTTTTTCGAAAATCTTAAAATTGAAATAATTTAAATAAAGTTCATTTAAAATAATTTGAACTCAGTAGAGTTGAAATAATTTGTTTGAGCGAAAACATATCGAGCAGTCGTGGACTCGTGGCACGACGTGGGCCAAGTGTTTAAAAGTGTGGATAAGGTTAAAAAAAAATGCAGATTTTGGCATAACACATCCCATTTTTCTACTGGGTTTTACGTGAGAATGAAAAGGAGTGGAGGAAAGATGCTTCAGAAAGCTTTCTTTCGGCCCGATCCTGAGTTCCATCCCAGTTGGAGTCGTCGAGCTAAGAGGCAAGTGCATCGCCTCGACGAGGCTGCGGTTGTACAAAGCAGGGATTTCGTAGAAAATCCAAGGAGGAGATTTGGGGAAATCAAAATTTTCGGTATGGTGTTCTTGAGACCTACGTCCCATTCTCTACTACGCTCCCGAAGGTAGGGTTCTTCACTGGTTTTATTTCCATCCTTAGGGTTGTCTTAAGGAGTTTGGTTGTGTTGATGTCGTAAGGGGTTGTTTGGCCTGTTTTAAACATCTTTAATGGTCGTTTTACGACCCGTTTATGGCTGGCTTGGTGAATTGATATGTGGTTGTGTATAGTATGTTCCAAAATTGTTTAGGGACTGTTTGGATTAAAAAGAATAATCCTGATTGTTAAGGGCATGTTTGGTCGGTTTTGTGGCTAGTTTAAAGACTTGTTTGGCCGGTTTTATGGCCAGTTTAAGGGCCGATTTGGGGTTTTTATGTGAGTTGTTTTTGTGGGAATTTTATATATCACATTTGGCCATGAGTTATAGTTGTTATTACTTGATTTTGTAATAACATGATTTGGTAATTGTTGTTTGATGAATGTTGATATATGTGTGCTTATATATTTACAATGAACTAAATGTTTGTTTTGGAGATTATATGCATGTAATATAATTGTCCATGATACATAGTAAAATGTATGGTTTATATTTTTCATCTGACATTCATTACATATGTGGCATGACATTGACATGCAATGGTACATCATATTGCATATGCATGGGAACATCGCATTTTATGGGTGTGAGTGCATGGTTGAAGTCAAAAACCTCATTTGGTGGTTGATAAGTGGGCTCGGTACTGATGGACGAAGTCGAACAAAGTCGCATGGTTGCATGACATGGAAAAACTTGTGTCGTGTAATAGCAAGAAGGGTTAGACACTCCCTCGAGTGAAAGACCCGGTTACTAGTTCATACACTCCAATGGTGAAAGTCCAAAAAGTGTAGCAAGGCATGCGGGGCCTACGGTGAGACTCCGAAAATCCGCTGCCTAAAAAGACACATGAGTTTTGTATATGAAATGATCATTTAAGGTGTGACATCCAATGAGTTTTAGTTTATAAACAAATGAATTTTGTTTTTAAAATGATCATTTAATGTAATCCATCAATGATAGATTTTATCACACATTGACATCGCATTGTGTGATGGGTGTCAATAAAGACTCGGGGTATGGTGCATGAGTGAGTCTCATCTCATTTCATAGCATGACATGTAGAATTCCAACCTAGAATTTGCATATTCTTACTTGGAATTGTTGATGTGAATGTGGATTGTCAAAGGTGAACATTGCATGTGTACTTAAGTGGGAAGTAGCCTATGTAGGAATTACTCTACTGAGCATGGCTCACTCTATACGAGAAAAACATTTCAAGTGCGGGGCATGCGCTGGTGGATAGCTCTCATCCGGGGCCGCAAGGGTGAAGAAAGTCGACTTGTGGCTTCTATGAATATTTTTGTAAAATTTTTGGAGTAAATTAATTTTGGCATGCACTAATGTGTTAAAGAGTTGAAATTGAACTCATATGTATTTTTATGTAAAAGAGTTGTAATTGAACTCATATGGAGGTTTTTTAATATAGTCTTGCATGTTTTTACATAAATGTTGATAAATGGATCAGGTGTAGTCAATTTTTACTCATAAATGGACCTGGAGCGGTCATTGTGCTATGTTGGACCTCGGATAGGTCATGTTATTGTATATTGTATAGGTTGGGTTTTAGGTAGAGCTCCCTGTACAAAGGAGACTATGTCCGATTTTGTTAAATTTTGGATCCCGATAAATAGGACACAACGGTGTGATATTGAGTTACACAATATCCACAGATTTTCCGTGGGTTGATGGGTGATCAATGGACCCCCGAATTTTGGGTCATCATAGAGAGCCCATTCGAATTTTGTTTTGTTTTTGTCTTGTATTATATTCGAGCATAACCAAAACATGTACACCTTTTTGGTATCAAAGGGATTGTAAAGAGACTGTGATTATAGTTTATCATATATTTTTGTATATTGTGAATTAAATATGCAAGAATGGGTCTCGATATATGAGACATGTGAGTGTGATATCGAGACACCTGATATCCACAGGTTTCCACGGGTTGACAGGTTGTCAACGGGACCTCGTCATTAGCTTCCACTATAGTTTCCGTTTGTGGGATGGTAAAGTCTCCCTCTTCTTCGTCATGTAGACATATATGATTATATTATTGCTCAATAGCATCCATGATTCGCTAGAAACAAAAAAAAACACAAAAGGAAAAAGGAATACTATAAAGTATTAAGGAAACTTGTGGAGAACAAGGCAGAAATATGTCAAAGGCAAGAACTAATAATAGAAGTTAGTTTATAGACAACTTTTTATTTGTAAATGTTTTAACAAATTTTATTATTATTGTTATTATTATTAGAGAATACAATGGAATGATAAAGATGATATCAGATCAAGCAACAATGTGCATTCTACAAATAGTATTCACTCTGCAAAGAAGCTCTCAACAGTCTTAGCAGCCATAGCCAAATTCATGTTTATCCAAAAAGTATTATTATTATTATTATTAAACAATATTCACTCTGCAAAGAAGCTCTCAACAATCTAATTAGTCTGTAAATTCATGTTTATCCAAAAGTATTATTATTGTGTGTATTGGAGAATACGATGGAATGATAAAGATGATATCAAATCAAGCAGCAATGTGCATTCTCTGAGCAATATTCACTCTACAAAAGCTCTCAACGGTCTTATCCAATCAGAGCAGTTATGTTTATCAAGTGAAAACAAAGAGGAGATAAATGTATCAAAAGTAATGGAGGAAGATCACTTCAACCACTTTTACATATTAATGTCAAATAGTGAAATATTTACTGTAAATAAAGTAGTGTATTTTGGGACACTTGTCCTCAAAGGTGGTACCATTTTGTTTTTTCTATTAAGTTTTAGTCTTGCACTTTTAAAGTCATTTGGCTTTGATGTCAATTATTGTAATTATTTGTAAATAATCTTAGAGTTTGTTCTTTAATTAGTTCACTTTCTATAAAAGGAAATAGTAGGAATTAGAGAAAAATATAGTTGAGGAAAAGAGAGAGAGCAATACAATAGAAAGAAAGTGATTATAGAAAATATTAAATTAATCTCCATGATATGAGCTTCATCTTATACGTTTAAAAGTGTTGTTGTGATAATCGTTTGAAACTTGTTTAGCATGATTTTATCAACATTTCATGTCTTTTATTCCTTATCCTCCTAGTATTTATAATTTAGACTATGGAAAGATTTGAAAACAATAATAGAGAAAAACCACTTAGAAATTAAGGTAAATGATTCAGGTACTGAAGAAACCCAAAAAGAAAAAGAATTAATAAATTATTTAGGAACAACAATTGTAAATACAACAAATAAGATTAAAATCGATAACATTTTCCAACAACAATTAAATTAAGAAAACCAAAATAAGAAATTATAACAATGTTCTCACCAAGAAGCAAAAAGTAGAAGCAATGTTAGATACTAGAACTGGTAAAAACCTTTTAGTTAAAACTTTAATACACTTAAGAAGATCAACAAACCTTAACTCAACTTTGGCAAGTAGTACAATATAACGAAAAGTAGTACTAACCAAATATATAGCTAATGTTCAATTATAATTAATAACATAACACAACATTATAAACCTATTTGGATTACAATGTACGTTTATATCATTTCCTTTTAGGATTAAATTTTTGTACATTCTTTGCAAGGAGGGTATAATAATACAAAATAACCAGAATTAACTTTTGCCTAAAACTACAAAATTGTGTCTACAAACACGGAAAATATATTGAACACAACTGTAATATAGCCTCATTATTTTAAATAAAATGAAAAGCGAAGGATAGTATAGTTAATGATTATTAGAAAAACTAAAAAATGCCTTTAAATTAAAAGCCTTTTAGCTCAAGCAAAAAAAATATGAATTATAGGAGAAGATCCTCAAAAACACTGGCATAGGAACAAAACAATTTGTAAAATACCAATTGATGATGCCTTTTTCAACTGGAAGCTGAAATTTGGAGTGTGTAGGGATTGATTAGTAGGACTGGGCGTCTGGGGTGCAGTGCGGCTCTGGATCGTCGGGGCTGAAATATGAATCTTTTACTAATCTTGGTCTACGAGGCTCTGGGTATTGCTCCTGCAGCCAAAACAAGAAGAAAGAGAGAAGGAGATTACATTGAGGAGAAGCAAGCCGTGGCACCTTTCAGATGCCTAAGTCAGTTCTTTCTGAGAGAAAAGATGGGTAGCAGAGAGAGGCCCCGAATGTGTTGCGTATGTTTGCGTACCTTTCACCGATGGGGTGGCCTTGTATTTATAGTAGGTGTTCTACCAGTTGGATGGTGATTAGGATTCTTTCCTATTGGATGGGATATCGGATTTGATTATGGATATAGAAAGTGCGACTCCTATTTGGGTCATCCTTATTGGTGGGATCCGTTTGATGAGTTGTATGTGTGAATTATCTTGCTTTCCTACTTGGTAGATTTGAGTAGATTCTTGGATAATAACATTATTGGGGGTTATTCTATTTCCCTTATCTATGGGATTTGGCTTGATTTGCAGAACATGGGTTTTCTTGATTACCCATAGTTGACCTTTGGGCCGAGCGGGTTGGGCCTTCATCCTTCATCCTGGGCTGGCGTCAAAAAGGCTTGAATGCTTCAATGGGCATGTCTAGCGGAATGGGCCCTCATCCTGGGCTGGCGTCAAAAGGCCTGAATGCTTCAATGGGCATGCCTCTCCTTTGGGGTTTAGCGAGTGGGCCTGCGAGCCGTTTTCAAGCGCATCAGTTGCCTTTGACCCTTGTGTGCAGCGTGCGTGGGCAAGGGCTGTAACGTTTCTCATATCGGATGTAATTTCCACGTGTGCGCTTGAAATTTGGAGTTAGTTAAGGCTTGATCGCCGTCATACGTCCTGCGATAATGATGACTCTTTGGTTTTCGCGCTTATTTCTTTTACTCCATTCAATTTCCTTATGTTTCTTTCGCAGACCTCCTCTGTCTTGTGTGCCCCAGATCCTGTGACCTCTTCTTTGCTCTCAGCGAATTCGTACCTCATTTTCTCTTAGTTCTCCGTTTGACCTTTTTTGTGTAGAGTCTTTTCTTGGCGTTTTCCCTGAGATAGCCTGTAAAACCCCAACCTTATTGAATGTGATAATGGTAGTTTTTGAACTGATTAGAGGTCCAATGATAGAAGTGAGGGTAGATTAGAATTTAGAACGCTTCGGACGTCATTTGGGCATAAAGTGGAATTTTTGAAAATTTTCACCGAATGCCCTAAGGAATAGTGATGTTTCTTATTATATCCGGATGGAGGGGTTTGCAAAGGAATTTTTAAGAAATTTCAGTTCCTATGACTTTGAACTGATATTTAGAAGAATAGAGATTTAAGTGAATAGTGATTTCAGATTTGAATTGGCTTTGCGTTGGAATTTTTAGAAAATTGAGCCGAAAATACGAAAATGTCTGGAATAATCATAAGTCTGCGAAACTGAAGCGGGTGAAAGCGAGTCCGTTTGGATAGTTTTGAGGCGTCCGAGCGTGGTTGGATTATAATACGCTATTGTCCGGTTCACGATTTTAATGATTTTAAATCCGATTTCGGTGATTTTGACAGAATCGCGTGAAGGATTTACTTAGAATATTTCCTGGTGTTGAAGTTTAGGCGACCATAGAATATTTTGACATTTAATCGGTATAAAAGCGGTATAAGGTGAAAGCGAGATAAGTATCAGGAGATATGTTTTATTGTAGGCCGTGAAAGCCTTTGTAATAACTAAGTTATGATTAAAAATCTCATGAGAATGGACCAATGAAGATTCTTGGGCACAGAGCCAATCAAAAAATTTTAGCAGTAAGTTAGGGTTGGTAGCTGTGAGAATGGACCAATGGGATTCTTTGGGTTCAGAGACAAGAGTATGTATTGCCATAAGGGATATGAAAATATAAAATGGTAGAGATGGCGTAATAAAAATTACAAGAATTGATGTGAGAATTTTGAAGATGGTCTCCAAAATAGAAATAAAAAGCAAGTTGAATGGAAATTCTTGAGAGATGAAAGGACAAATGGTAATTAAAGGAAATATTAGAATATTAAAATGGGAGAAAATAACAAAAAGTCATTTTGTCTACTTAAGAGCTAAAGCACCCGTATGGAGGAGAAAGGAAAGAGAGAGGAAGAAGGAAGGAGAAGAAGGAGAAAGAACAAGGTATGTTTTTTTTTTTTTTTGTATGGAATCAAGTGTCTTTTGGATGTCTAGGGTTATTGAATTGTGATTGCTAGGGTTTTTCTATGGAGATTGGTTTGTTCCAAACCTGGGGTTTGGTTGAAGAGATCACACAAACCCTTGATTTGTTGAGTTTGTGGATAAAACTAATTGGGGTATTTAGGTTGAATCGCGGTGAATTTGATGAAATTGAGAAAAGAAATGGATTAGGTTAGGGTTTGAAAAATCAAGTGAGTGAATGGTTAGGGTTTGATGTTGAATTTTGTGCAGTATGTTGAAATTGGTTAGGGATTTATGAATTTGAGGTATTATGGAATAGTTGTAAGGAGAATGTTGGGTAAGTAAAGAATGCTGTCAAAATTTATATGAAGCACTTGTTTTGTTTTGGTATAGATTAAGTTAGAATCATCAAAATGAATTGATTCAATTGGTAAGAAACAATAAGAATAGTGCTACAAATTTATAGAAGGACACAAAGAAGCAAGTAGCTCTGAGGCTCCCAAATACGGACTGAGGTGAGCTCGTGTGGCTCACTGATTTTGCTCTGTTTGGTATGGTTGTGATGTTTTTGGCCATAAGTGAGTTTCACTCATCCAAATTGAGTGATTCAAAATTCTGAGTAAAATAACTACTAGGAAAAATTTTATCTGAAGGAAGTGCATGTAAATTGTAACCCCAAAGTGCCTAGAAAATTTTTCAAAGTGGAGCTATATGCAGATTCTGTTCTGCCAAATTGAGTCATCTAGATGTAAAATACCATAACTTGAGTTTTGGTGATCCAAATTGGGTGATTCCAATTGGAGAAGAAACATTAGAACCATAACTTCAAATGAGTAAAGAAACCATTTCAATTTACAGGTTAAGATCATAAATCAGGATAACAGTAGGTGATTTGAGGAGTTAACCAAGTTGGCATCAAAAACATGTAACTTGTGTTATGTGGTTGAGAGCTTTAGAAGAATTTTAAATTCAAAAAATTTAAAGAAGTGTCATTGGATATATAAGGACTGATACAGAGAGTTTCATAATTTTTGAAGACCGTTTGAATAATTTTTGAGTCATAAAGTCTATAGAGTATTGTTGGAAAAAGGTTGGCCAAAATGAGTGGCTTTTTTTAGTGCTCAAGGGTAATTTGGTCATTTCCTTGGTTATGTATTTTTAGGGTGAATATTAACCCTAGAAATGCATTGGAATTGGTTAGAAAAGAAAAGGATTTGAATTGAGGGCATTAAGGTCATTTTGTAAAGAAAAGGGTAATTTGGTCATTTCATTGGTTCTGTATTTGTAAGTGTAGTTAAATGGGATGAAAATGAATGTGTATGGTGGATTAAAATGGAAGTTATGATTAATGTGTAATTGGTTTTGAAAAGGTGAAAAGAGACGATCGGACGGGAAACGGGGGATCGACGGAAGCAAGCGGGATTGAGCGGTGAGCGCGAGTGTAAAATGATATTTTGAAAATTGAGTTTTAAGGTGATGTTTTAATGTTAAACTGAAAGTTTATATAAATGTTAAGGCATATGAAGTTTATGTTAAAAGGCATATGGAAATGTTTTATTTTACTGAAATATATGGATTTATATTAAATCGTATATGTATGTATATGTTAAAGAGCGTTATAGTGTAAAATATTGTAAGAATGCGTATGTATATTTGCATATATATATATGAGTTTTCATGATAAAGTAAAGAAGTTTAAATGGATTTATAAATGTATTTTGATAAATGTTTCTTGATGGTTACCCTAACCCCATATGACTATTATGACGTGTCGTAGGGTACCTTAGGCGTGTGAGTTTAGGGTAAAGTTATAGGTTCTTAGCGGGGAGGGGAAATAGGTGTTTAGAGTAATATCCTTACACGTGATGAGTCTTGTGGCCCGGAACCCATGCAAAGCATGAGTTTCTCCGTGTAGTGGTTATATTTGGAATGTGTGTCCCTCACCATCGGTGCCGAAGTTGTTCGGTGTGTTTATCCCACAGGTTCCATCGAGAAAAAGAAAGAAAAAGAAAGAAAGAAAGAAAGAAAGTTTAAGGCATAAATGGATTTTAATTAATATAAGTATGTATTATTTTGATATATATAAAATGTTATCTTAATGAAAATGTACACTCATAGAGCTCCTTTCGTACATTCTTTCCATATGTTTCCAAAAACATTTTCAAGACTGAGGCAGTGCGCCGGTAGAAAGTACCCTCCTGCTTGATGGTCGAGCCATCGAGGAGACGACGCATGTGAAGCTTACGTGTATAAATAGTTTGCATATTTATATGTCGAATTCTTTATAATGTATATATATAATCATATATGGATATATTTTGAAAAGGAACTACTTAGGCGATTCGAGCTTAAGTCCGACTGAACCCAATCTTTTATAAAGCGTGCATGGAATTGAAGAAGTTTTGAATGTTTGATGATTGAAATGATAAGTGTATATGGTATATGTTGTGTTGATTGAGTTGTGGACGAGGAGTCTAAAACGGAAGTTGAAAAATGTAGATTAAAAGTGTTTTTAAATGCTTATGCAGGTATTTGTAAATTTGGAAGAATCCAGAAAAGCGAGGAGAAACTACGGCGATTTTAAAGAAAATCTGAGTGTTTGAAAAAATAAAAATAAATAAATTTACCATAGCTTTGGCATTATTTTCTAAAGATATGTAAGGATTTATGAGGGGTTAGCTCCGTAGTTTTATTTGATTGTTTTGAGGAAAAGTTTCTATATCCATTGGGTGCCGGGAGGATCCACTAGGTTCGTGAGGGATTAATAAGTGAATCCTTCAGCGATGGTATCGAGCTAGGTTTGAAAATGTTATAAGATTTGAAAATTTTATTTTCATATGATTGTTTCAATGTTTATTTTAAAATTTCATAAATTATTTATGTGATTTAAAATCATATATGCATTACACTTGGCATATTAAAATTTTGAATTCATGAATAACGTCGTCGTAGGCAGCTACCGAGGAGAGCTCTGGGCATTAGTACCACCACCGGGAATATGTTGATAGTCTGCGTATGTTCCTCGACCACATTACATAGTGACCCTATGCCTTGAGCCACCCTGGTGGGCCGCCAGCCTCCACGAGGTCGTGGGAGGACAAATTCATGTAAGCGGATGGCTCGACTTTTAGCCAGCTAGCGTTCTGACAACCTGAAGGCGTGCTTCTGAGAGGCGAAAGATGAGAACGCGGAACTATGATGGATTGGGAGACGAGGAAAGGCTTTGTAATGGTTAGAGGGAAATGAGCAGTCTCTGGTATCTGGAGTGTGCGAGATGACGAGATGGTCACTTTTTCTGCTTTTCTCCTACGGGACAGAGCATTAGAGTGGTGGAGGGCAGTTCAGAGGAGATACCCAGAGGGAGTGCCCTGGATACAGTTCAAGGAAGAATTACGAGAATAAGTTTGTTCGACCGAGTTAATGAAAGGTTGAGGAGTTCTTTAGGAGTACGGAGGCGGGGACACTCTCAGTGACAGTTATGAGGCGGAGTTTTAGAGCTTAATGGAGACATGTCCCATTTAGTAGGGAGGAGACAGTTTGAAGACAAGAGGTTTCTTTGTGGGTCAGTCGGAGATTTGGACCACAGTGGCGTCGACAACCCACACACGATGCGACCGGAATTGGTAAGGGCCGCGATTAGGGATGAGAGGAGCATGGGTTTGAAATCCGGGGCTCACGCATGGTAGAACAGAAAGCGGAGTGGGTCACGTGGGTTCGGGGAGGTTCAGTGAGCAATTAGGGTTTATGGATTATTTATCTAAACCTTCAATTGAGTTATATTAAGGCTTTAGCTATTAAATTGACACTGATTCTAGGTTGAGTTTTGCTAAAGAATTGAAAAGAAGAATGATATTATAAGGATTGTCAATTTAGGTCAACTTTGGATGTTAATGGAAGTGATGTTGTTTGATTGGTTTTAATTGATTTAATGACATTACTTGAAATGCTTGAAGGAATTAATGGAATTAATGGAATTAAAAGTTGAATAGAAAATGAGATGAGAAGAGTTTAGGCCGAAAAGGGTTTAATTGGAAATATGAATTTAGTTTAAATAAATCAATGACATTGGATGAATTATCAAAATGTAATTTGTTGAAAGAAAATGGGAAGAAATTGAAGAAATAATTATGAATGTGTGACATGTAAGGATTGCGGCCACCTTAGGAGAAGTATGGAAAAGTTGAGTTTCCGTGATTTAATCAATTGGAAGTGATTAAATGCCTAATGGAATGTGTTAAATTAATGTTTTAAGAAGAAGAATTGATTAAGATATAAATGTAATTTTTAAGGTGAAGGGCATTATGGGTTTCGCACAAGGATGGCTTGATGTAAGGCTTGCAAAGAAGATGTTGTCATGAGCCTTGATTTAATTGGGGAAGTGAATTGGATAAGTTGAGACTTCATGATGAGGATGTTCCCGAGGCGGCGGTGAACACGGTGCAGCGGGCATTTTGAGTTTCTAGTCATGCCATTTGGACTTCACAGATGCCCCGGCCTTTTATGGATCTGAGAGCAGGATTTTCCGGCCTTATTTAGATCCAGTTTGTTATCGTGTTTGTGTGATATACTGATCTATTCAGGCAGTGGAGAAGAACATGCAGAGCACTTGAGGATAATTCTGCAAACATTGCGGGAACATCGGTTATATGCTAAACTCAGTAAGTGTTCGTTTTGGTTCGACAGTGTCACCTTTTTAGGACACATAGTTTTACGTAGAGGGATCTGGTGGATCCGCGAAGGTCGAGAAGCTATCTTGAATTGGAAACCTCCTCTGAGGTGTTACAGAGATAAGGAGTTTTATGGGTTTGGCAGGGTATTCTTGTAAGTTCGTTGAGAGATTTTCTAGATAAGCCGCACCTTTGATTAGACTAACAAAGAAAGAGGAACCGTTTTTATGGTCAGAGGCTTGTCGTGAGTTTAGTGGCGAAAGTTTACACTTCCATCGAGTATGGCTTTGCAATGTGATATGATGCCTCTAGGCGAGGAGTCTAGGTTATTGTATTGTGCGAGAATGACAAGGTGATTGCATATGCTTCAGGCAATTGAAGAAGCATGAGCAATTATACTACACACGACGAACTAGCAGCAATGAAGTATTTTACGGATATGGGCATTATATGGAGTGCCACAGTGGGATTTTACGGATCTGGAACTGCGGTGTTATGTCATTTCACGTGAAAGAAGCTGAACATGAGGCAGAGGAGATGGATTGAGCTGATCAAGGATTATGAATGTACCATTGAATATCATCACGGAAGCGACGTGGTAACCAAATGCTCTTAGTAGGAGACCCTTGAGTTCACTATCGCGCGAGGGCCAGTGCATCTTCCTCGACTCATAAATTGGGAATCCTTGGGTGTGAAATTTGGTAGCAGTTCGAGAACCTTTGTTAGCCACATTTTCATATGCGTCTTGTATTGATAGAGCCGAGTTAGAGAGCTTCAAATTCAGGATCCACAGATAGTGAAGTTGAGAGGTGAAGTAGAGTGCGGAGCAACGAGGGATTTGTCATTGAGAGGATGTTGTTACCGTGGTCATGGGACCCAGAGGATATGTGTCACGGATGTAGGTGATGAGGAGAGGGTGGAGGGAAGCCCGTTCCTCCGCTTATGCTATACATCCAAGATGCAGATGTATCATACCCTAAGGAACACTGCGTGGGTTCGCATATAATAACAGTTATCCTGCCAGTATTTGTATGGCCCCTTATGAGGATCTTTATGGACGGAAATGTTGAACTCTAGTCTGTTGGGACGAGGTAGGTGAAAGGAAATTAGTAGGTCCGAAAATTGTCTAAGTGACTTGTGATAAGATCAAAGTTATAAGGGATAGACTGAAAATTGCACAAGACAGACATAAAAGTTATCACGAATAATCGTGGTAGAGGACTAGTGTTCGAGGTAGGGGATATGGTATTTTGAGGATTTCCCCGGAAGGCGTGCTAGATTTGGGAAACGTGGAAAGCTGAGTCCACGGTATATTGGACCATACAGGATTTTTGAGAGGATTGGGGAGGTGGCATATCGATTGGAGTTGCCATCTGACCTCGATCGCATTCACGATGTTTTCCATGTTTCTATGCTCATGAAGTATGCAGACCCTTCACATTATTGTGAGCAACCGGTGGAAATACATGAAAAATTTGACATCTGAAAGAGGAACGATGCGAGATCCTCGACCGTGAGAGGAACAAGTTCTACATAACAAAGTGTCCGTGGTGAAGGTATTGGAGGAGTCATACGGTAGAGGAAGCTACATAGGAGCATGAGGGAAGCGGATGAGGAAACACCCCATCTCTTTGATGCGGCGAATGCGAATGTTTTTAATTTAAATTGGGTTTTTATAAGGAGGGAGTGATTGTAAAACCCTGACCTTATTGAATGTGATGTGTTAGTTTTTGAATTGATTAGAAGGTCAATAATGAAGCAAGGGTAGATTAAATTTACAGAACACTGGACGTCATTTGGGCATAAAGTGGAATTACTAGAAAATTTTGCGAATGCCACAGGAATAGTGATGTTTCTTATTATATCAGGATGGAGAGGGTTTCTGAAAAGGAATTTTAAGGAAATTTAGGTTCTATGACTTTGGTGATATTTAGAAGAGAATAGGAGATTTAAGTGAATAGTGATTTCCGGACTTAAATTCGAGCATGCGGCTGGAATTTTTCGAGTGGGCGAAAATACGAAAATGTCGGGAAAATAATCGTAGAAAGTCTATGGCCCGAAGCGGTGAAGCAGTCAGTTGGATAGTTTTGGGCGATCGAGCGTGAAGTCGGATAATAATACGCTGGTAATGGGATTTGATTTTAATGATTTTAAATCCGATTTCGGTGATTTGAACTGGAATCCCCTTTGTGAAGGATTGCCAGAATATTTCTGGTCAATTTGAGTATAGATGACCATAGAATATTTTGACATTTAATCGGTATAAAAGCGTTATAAGGTAAAAGCGAGATATTTGCTATAAGGAAATATTTTATTGCGAGCCAATCAAAACCTTTCTTAATAGAAAAGTTATGAGGTCAAAATATCATGAGAATGGACCAATGAGATTCTTGGAGCTGCAGAGCCAATCAAAATTTTAACGGCTAAGTTAGGGTTAGTGACTCATGAGAATGGACCAATGAGATTGCTGGTTCCAAAGGAAAGTATGTAATTGCCATAAGGGATATGAAAATCATAAAATGAGTGAAGATGAGCCACCATAATAAAAATTACAAGAGTTGATGTGAAATTTTTGAGAAGATGAGATGCCAAAATAAAGAAATAAAACAAGTTGAATGAAATTACTTGAGAGATGAAGGACCAAATGGTAATTAAAGGAAATATTAGATATTAAAATGGGAAGACAAACAAAAAATCTCATTTTTGTCTCACAAAGAAATAAGGCACCCGTGTGGAGGAGAAAAGGGAGAAGAAGAGAGGAAGAAGGAAGGAGAAGAGAAGGAGAAGAACAAGGTATGTTTTTTTTTTTTGAGATCAGAAGTGTCTTTGGATGTCTGGGGTTATTGGTGTGATTGCTAGGGTTTTTCTATGGAGATTGGTTTTGTTCCAAACCTAGGGTTTTGGTTGAGAGATCTGGAAGCCCTTGATTTGTTGAGTTTGTGGATAAAACCCCAATTGGAGTATTTAAGGTTGAATCATGATGAATTTGATAGAAATTGAGAAAGAAATGGATTAGGTTAGGGTTTGAAAAATCAAGTGAGTGAATGGTTAGGGTTTGATGTTGAATTTTGTATGATATGTTGAAATTGGTTGAGTTATGAATTTGAGGTATTAGAATAGTTGTAAAAAGGAAATGTTGGGTAAAGTAAAGGGAATGCTGTCAAAATTTCTGTAAAACCCCTGTTTTTGTTTTGGCTATAGATTAAGTTAGAATCATCCAAATGAATTGATTATAATTGGTAAAGAACCATAAGAGATAGGGCTACAAATTTATAGAAGGGACCAAGAGCAAATTGTAGCTCTAAGGCTCCCAAATACGGACTGAAAGGTGAGCTCGTGTAGCTCACTGATTTTGCTCTGTTTGGGTATGGTTGGCAGTGTTTTATTACCATAAGTGGAGTTTCACTCATCCAAATTGAGTGATTCAAAATTCTGGGTAAAATAGACTTCTAGGGAAAAAATTTATCTGAAGGAAGTGCATGTAAATTGTAACCCCAAAGTGCCCAGAAAATTTTTCAAAGTGGAGCTATATGCAGATTCTGTTCTGCCAAATTGAGTCATCTAGATGTAAATACCATAACTTGAGAGTTTTGGTGATCCCAAATTAGGTGATTCAATTGGAGAAGAAACATTAGAACCATAACTTCAAATGATCAAAAGAAACCATTTAATTTACGGAGTTAGATCCATAAATCAAGGATAACAGTAGAGTGATTTAGGGAGTTAACCAAGTTGGCATCAAAAACATGCTGTAACTTGTGTTATGTGGTTGAAACTTTAGAGAGAAGAATTTTAAATTCAAAAATTTAAAAGAGATGTCATTGGATATATAAAGGACTGATCTGGAGAAGTTTCATAATTTTTGAAGACCGTTGAATAATTTTTTGAGTCATAAAGTCTATGGGTATTATTGTTGGAAAAAGGTTGGCCAAAATGAGTGGCTTTTTAGTGCTCAAGGGTAATTTGGTCATTTACTTGGTTATGTATTTTTAGGGTGAATATTAACCCTAGAAATGCATTGGAATTGGTTAGAAAAGAAAAGGATTTGAATTGAGGGCATTAAGGTCATTTTGTAAAGAAAAGGGTAATTTGGTCATTTCATTGGTTATGTATTTGTAAGTGTAGTTAAATGGGATGAAAATGAATGTGTATGGTGGATTAAAATGGAAGTTATGATTAATGTGTAGTGTGGTTTCTTGAAAAAGGTGAAAAGGACAATCGGACGAGCAGGGGTCGACGGGAAAGCGAGCGGGATTGAGCGGTGAAGCGTGAGTGTAAAAATGATATTTTGAAAATTGAGTTTAAAGGTGAATGGTTTTAATGTTAAGGCGAAAAGTTTAATTGAAATGTTTATATAAATGTTAAGGCATATGGAAGTTTATGTTAAAGGCATATGGAAATGTTTTATTTGCTAAATATGGTTATATTAAATCATATATGTATGTATATGTTAAGGCATTATGGAAGTGTAAAATGTGTAAGAATGCATATCTTATATTTGCATATATATGAGTTTTCATGATAAAGTAAAGGATTTAGGGTAAGTTATGGGTTACTAGCGGGGAGGGAAATAGGTGTTTAAAGTAATATCCTTTGCGTGATGAGTCTTTATAGTAGACCACGTAAGTGAGTTCTCAGCGGCGTAGTGGTTATGGCCCGGAATGTATTTGTCCTCATAGTTAATACCCAGGAAAGCGTTCGTTAGTGTTATCCACAGGTTCCATCGAAGAAAGAAAGAAAGAAGAAAGTTTAAGGCATAAATGGATTTTAGTAGCGCATAAGTATGTATTATTTTGATATATCTTGAAAATGTTATCTTAATGAAAATGTACATACTTGGGCTCCTTTAGCACATTCTTTTCCATATGTTTCGAAAACATTTTCAAGACCCGAAGACAGGGTCTCTTGTGGGTGAGGAAATTGCCCTCTGAGTGAGTCGGTAATCGAGAGCGACGCATGTGGCGCATTGTATAAATAGTTTGCATATTTTATATCGAATACTTTGTCATGTATATATGCATATATGGATATATTTTGAAAAGAACTACTTAGGCGGTCGAAGCAGAAGTCCGACTCAAGCAAATCTTTTATAAGCGTACATGGAATTGAAGAAGTTTTGAATGTTTTGATAATTGAAATGAATAAATGTATATGGTATATATTGTGTTGATTGAGTTGTGGGCGAGGAGTCCTAAAACGGAAGTTGAAAATTGGAAGATTAGAAGTGTTTTTAAATGCTTATGTAGGTATTTGTAAATTTAAGGAAAGTCAGAACGGAGAAACTACGGCGATTTTTTTCGAAAAATCTAAGTGTTTGAAAAAAATTACCGCCGACTTTCGCATTATTTTCTAAATATATGTAAAGGATTGTAAAAGGGTTAAGCTCCATGCATTTTATTTGATTGTTTTGAGAAAAGTTTCTATATCCATTGGAGTCTGGAGGTCCCTCGGGTTCATGAGGTTAATCGGGTGGAGGATCATCATAGCCTCTTCCGTTTTATTCACAGGACATTTGCGTCTTTATCTCTTTGTTTTCTTTTAATTTGGTATGTGAGCGCTAGGGTTAAGTGTCTTAATTTGTTTTCGTATTTACTTTCATCATGGGTCCGGGTCGCTCTTCTTCTCTGCGCATTGGCGGTGACTCTTCGGCTGTTGCCGGTTCTGGACGAACTGGCGGCGCCTCCGACCGTTCGGCCGGGGTTGAACTTCGAGATGCCCAAGCGGCGCCCCCTTTTCCCTTGGACAAAGGTAAGGGAAAAATAGACTTGATTAAATACATTGGGGAGTCGGAATACCTAAGATCATGGTCGACCATGCTAGCGTGGGGCCTAGCAGGTCGGTCCCTCATATGGGGTCGCCTTTGCTAGGCATTACCTGACCTCCCCCTTTGGCGTTCGAGTGTGGTCCCAGATGTTTTGACCCTACATGTGGTTTCGTGCACGGATGGTGTGCTTAACAGAGGAGTGGCGCCGATGGTCTTCGGCTTTCCCTCTGCATCCCCCTTCGTAAAGGGTTTCTGACACTTCAATGTTTGTCCTTCTTAACTCGCCTAATGGTTGGGGTATTTTGGTTAGTCTATTGGTTTTCTTTAGGGATAGGGGCTCGGTGTCCCCCGATGTAGCTTGCTCCTTTATCTTTGCAGAAGGAGACGTGGGGCTTCCTCTGTTACTCTGGCGTTACGCTCCTCTGGTGATTCCCGATCTTCCCTCTTTCCTGTTTGTGGAAGGGACCGCTACTTCTTTGTTAGTGGCCGTAATGGAATATGACCCTCTTGACAAGGACGACACCCTGGGCGTTCCGGTGGCTTGGACCACACCCGAGAATCTTCGTGAGTGTTCGTTCTGTTTTTGGTATAACTTGTGTGAGGTCATTGGGTATTTCTGATTCTGCACTGTCTACATGCTTCTCAGGTGCTCGGAATTGATCTGTGGCGAAGATAACGTCATGCTTGCGCGTTGGTACAGTGTCTCTCGTCATGCAGCCGGAGCTAATCAAAATGGAATATTCCTGGCCCTTCGAGCTCGAGGTTAGCTCGCTCTGCTTCTTTGAGGCCTTCGCCTCTTTCACCATGAAAGTTTCTCCCATTGAGGGCCCTCATTTGCTAAACCCACTAAGGAACTACTGGCTCGGTTGGAGAGCAACTGGAAGCCCAGGAGCGTGAAACAAAAAACCTTGGACTCCGTTGAGAAAGATCGACCGGCTTTGGTCAAAGTTTAGAAATTGGGGGCGTCTTCATCTTCTCCGTCTACTCATGTCGGCAGGGCCCGGCGCGATCGCCTCGGTGGCTCCTGATCTTGAGTTAGCCGGATTGCGGGTGCCAACGCGGTAGGTCATGGGTGGAGCGGTTGGCGTGGCGTTGGCGGTCATGCCCGTGCCCCGTGCGGAATCCGCCAGCGAAGAGTGGTAGGTCACCTTCGGCGGATGAGTTGAGGAGGAAAGATCCGGAATCCGAAATTGGTGGAGACGGGGACTCTTTGCTTCTCAATGCCGAACTCGCGGCAGGCGCAGTCTCGTCCATTCTTAAGGATTCTGATCTCAAGAGGTCGAGTGCGCTGCCCGTTGATGAGGCTTTGGCCCTATCTCTCTAGGTGGTCGCGCCGTGGATTTATACCTTGTCGTGTCGATTCCATTTTGAGTTGAGTGTCGAACTTACATTGTTGGATGTTGATTCTATGTTGGGTAATGCGGTGGCTTCTCATTTGAAGGGTTTGGCAGACGAACTAGCGAGATCATGCCAAAGCGGCAGGGCTTACAAAGGCGAGGTGGCTTCCTCTCACATCTAAGCGAAATTTGAATTCTGCGGGGTTAGGTCATAGCGATATGACCGAGGAGGAGTAGTGGAAGCTCAAATCTGATTTGAAGCATACCCGTCGGCCGTGCTCGGTAGAGGGTAGGAAGATGGGCGCGGGCGACATGAGAGCGACCGAAGGCGAGCTTCGGGAGGTTCGGGATGATTTGCGGGCTACACAAAATGACTTGCTAGAGGCTAGGGACGGGCTGTAGTCCGCCCAATATGAACTTTAGATGGTTAGAGATGAGCTTCTCATCCCAGAAGCGACCGGGAGTCTAGAAAAGAGTATGTGCGATTAAAGATGACTTGTGATGCCCAGAAATCTGTTTGTGGGCGGGGGGGCTCGTTGCGAGGCCACCAAGAATTTACTGGCAGGCGGAGCTTTGGCGAAGGAGTCTTGGCGAGGGGCTGGCGTGGAGGACCTTCATCGACCAAATAACTTTGATTGCTCGGCGGGACGAAGTTATAGGAAGATTGAGGATCAAGCCGGTGCTCGTGGGAAGCCACGGGTGGCTCGCTTTTCGGCGAAGGCGCTAGCGCTTATCGGGTTTAGATTTCAACCGGCCTCCCTAGCGACGAGGAGACAAAGGAGTCTTTCTCCATGGAAATCATGCGGAGGAGCATTACCCCTCTTGGGCTCACTCCCTTCTTACGCGTATGAAGCATATGTAGCCTTTTTTCTTAATGAATATTCATTTTTTATTTCATCACTTCCGTCTTGTGCACTCGGCTATTCTTCGTAGTGCGTATCAATTTCTTATTGCATGGCCCTAGCGAACGTCAGTCGGATAGTTGATGGGATGTATAGTTGAAAAGTTGAGCTCTTGATGGGCGGCCCCCCGAGACTTCGTGGGCTACTCTGCAGTAGCGAGACTTTTAGGCTGTATGGCACAGTGGGAGATAGTGGTCGTCAAGGCCCCCCGAGCTCTTTGGGCTCTTGGCGGCGGGGAGCCTTGCGGGCTAAATAGCTTGGCGATACGGGTTATCATTTGCATGTTTTGTCTGCAGTGAACGGGCTCGTCAAGAAATAAGCTCTTGGGCTCTGGCGAGGGTCTTGTTAGTATATAGCTGGCGATGACTCTTAAGGTTATGACACGTGCGAGTGAACTTGTCAAAGTGAGCTCTTGGGCTCTGAAGCGTGACATGGTGGCGATCTAGCTGGCCCGATCGACTCTAGGCTGCGTGGCTGTGCGGGTGGTCGAACTCGTCCAAAGTGAGCCCTCTTGGGCTCCGGGCGGCGGGCCTTGTTGGCGATCCGGCCTAGGCGATCGACTCCTAGAGGCTGCGTGGCTGTGCGAGTGGTCGAGCTCATCAAAGTGAGCTCTTGGGCTCCGGGTCTTCGAGACCTTGGTGGCGATCCGGCCTAAGGCGTCGACTCTAGATTTGTGTGGCCTATGCGAGTAGGCGAGGCTTCGTCGAAGTGAGCTGCGGGCTCCGAGGGCGAGGCCTTGTTGGCGATCGGCTGGCGTCGACTCTAGGCTCGTGGCACGTGCGGTGGTCGAGGCTCGTCAAAGTGAGCTCACGGGACTCGGCGGCCCGAGGCGCGGTGGCGATCGACTTGGCCCGATAGGGTTTGGCGGGCTCCACGGCCGCTCCCCAGAAACCGAAAGGCATGCGTTCGCGTCGAGGCCTTTAGTGCCGACGGGATGAGGCCCATTCTGCTAGACATGCCCATTGAAGCATTCAAGCCTTTTGGCTGCCATTTCGGGATGAGGATGAAGGCCCAGCCCGCTCGGCTCAAGGTCAGCTATGGGTGATCAAGAAAACCCATATGAGCCAAATCCCATAGATAGGGAAATAGAATAACCCCCGATAATATATTATCTAGCGAAATCACCTAAATCTTACCGGTTAGGAAAAGTAGATAATTCACGGTAATGAGCTCATCAACGGGATCCACAATAAAGGAAGAGATAATTCCAAATAGAGGCACTTTTTCTATATCCATAATCAAATCCGATATCCCCATCAATAGGAAGAATCCACAATCACCATCGTGGTAGAACACCTACTATAAATACAAAGGCCACCCCCATCGGTGAAAGATGCGCCAACATCACGCCTTACATTCGCCCTCTAAGCGGTCCATCTTTTCTCTCAGTAAAGAACTGACTTAGGCATCGGGCGACCGCGGCCCGACCTGCCGACCTTCTTTCTTGTTTTTACAGAGGAGTGCCACGTCCAAAGCCTGTAGACCAGCATTGCAGCATTCATATTTCAGCCCCGACGATCCAGGAGTCTGCAGACCAGCCCAGTATCAATCCAAGTCCGGCCCAACGACCCCTACACGCTCCAGCCCAATTCCGGTTGAAAAAGGCATCATCACCAATAAATAATTCAGATTTAACCATAAAAACATCAGATATTGCATGTGGTTGTAGATACAAAAGAATTCAAAATACAAATAGAAGAACTATTACAAAATAACCTTATTAAACCAAATTTTAGTTCTCATAGATCATCAACATTTTTAATTAGAAACCATAATAAAGAAAAACAAGGAAAAGCTAGGATGGTAATTAATTATAAAAGATTAAATGATAATACGTATGATGATGCATATAAAATACCCAATAAAGATTCTTTAATTAATTTTTTATTGATGATATAGATATTTTCTCCAATTAGAGTGTAAGTGGATTTTGGAAAATACGATTAGATGAATATATGGAAACCATGGACGCGTTTTCTTATGTGAGTTTATATGAATGAAATGTAATTTCATTTGGATTAAAAATGCTCTCGGATATTCCAACGAGATGATGGATAGAATATTTAGTAAACACTCTTTTTATTCTTGTATATATTATTGACATTCTTCTTTTTTTCTCAAACTTTCATGTGGCGCCCAGGCCAGGTGTCAGTTGATGCCGTCAGCCGCGGAAATCACGTGCGTCATGAGACCCATCGTCTGTAAAAAGCGGCCTAATAGGGCGACACATCCACTCTGACCCAATATAATTTATCTCTGAAAAGGAATTTATTTACAATTGTTTTTTATTACAATTTACACAAAACTGGGTCTCTTACCCAGAATTTTTTTTTACAAAATACAATATAAGGCCAGTTTGGCCATTTCTTATCTTCTAAGGCCCCGGATGTGTCCCATCCCCAAGCGCGTCTTCGGCACCTAAAAAAAAGTCCTGACGGGGTAGGCAATGCCCGGTAATTGGAACACTACTTGGGTTCTCGCTGAGGTGCGATGCGATGACGCAAAACATTCAACACATGCTAATATCATTTGTGCATATATTAACGTAATTAATTATAAATCATGTTATTCGATTTCTGTATTAACGTAGATTAGCTGCGTAGGTGAGAAACGCGGCCGTGATCGTCTTGGGCTGCCATGACATCGCCTGAAGCATGTTATTTTCTATTAGCGATAACACGATACCACACGAATCAAGCAAGCGATTCAGGTGGGTACATCGAACAATTCGAGGTTGTCGATCGGTCGAAGATCTTTTGGAATAAAGCATGACAGTCAGGAAGCTCAATAAATCAGAATCATTCTCTGAACATGTAGTAAAGCGAGTAGGAGAAGCATACCTTTTCGGAATTTGTGAAACTCCTGATACGATGCCGCGTGTAGTCATTGCCGTGGGAACGTAACTTTGCTCTTCTTATACGTCGGGCTCGCCGGTCCGATCGTGGGAAGTCTGGAGAGAAGGTAGGCGTATAACTTTACAAGATCCACCTTTGGCTCCCCTCTCACTTCGTTTGCTCTTTCCTTCCACATATATGCTTCCTCTCCCAAATCCATTTGGTCGAGATTGGGACAAGAAAAGTCTTCTGATACCGCGTGTCAAATTATTTATTGGTTGAGAGGGATTACACCTTGTCCTCTTATCAATCGCAGAGATTTCACTCCTATTGGCATGATGCCATGTGTCGGCATGTGGCGCTTGAGGCTGATGTTTGACTCCGTAGCTTGGCGTGTGGCAGTATCTTGGCGGCTCGCCAAAGTCTTAGGGTGTCCTGTTTCTGCGTCTTTCGAAAAGCGTGAAATTAGGCATGCCGGTCGTGAGAATCGACGTGGTAGGCCCAGATTTCGTGAGGCGATTCCCAGCCGATTGAAGTCTGTTTCATCATCGAGATACAGAAAAATTGAATTTTGACGAGAAATTACCATTTATCCTTCCTTAGGAAATGCGGATTTTAAGTCTCATTCATGAACATAAAACATTTAGAACTTGTTTTTGAAGACTTATAAAATAATGGATTAGTAGTAAATAGAAAGAAATAAAGTTATTTAAAAAATCAAATTGAATTTTTTAGGATTAGAGTAGAAATGGTTAAGTAAAACTTCAAGAACATATAGTACGAAAAAATAAACTTTCGATAAACTAGAATATAAAACCTTCAAGTTTTTAGGATTATTAAATTATTTTAGACACATATTACTTTAAGTGATTAGTCGGACCTGCTTATAGTAAAACCAAAAATACAAGGCAAAAATATTTTAATGAGGAAGATATTAAATTAGTCCAAAAAATAAAATAAAAAACTTGTGAAAAATCTTCCAGCTTTTCACCTACCTTTAGAAAATGAATATAAAATAGTACAAACATATGCCAGGCAAACAAGATGAGGAAGAATTTTTTTAGCATTAACAAATAATGAAGAAGAAAACTTTGTAGATATTGTAGTGGAACTTTTAACTAATATCAAAAGAACCTTAGTTCAACAAACTTAGAAATATAGGCTATAATTTTAGTTTTGGAAAATTTTCAATTAATTTTAAACCATGAACAATTTACTCTCAGAACCGATTACGAAAATATTAAAAAATTCTTTGAAAATAAAAATTCTTCAAAACTATCCACCAAAAGGTGGATAAAGTTTTAGAACGCTTTAATTGGTTTCAAACTTAAATTTGAACATATAAATAGAAAAATAAATATATTAGCAGATTGGTTAAGTAAGGATATTTATTAAATCAAATATATTATTTATTGCACCTAACTTGTTTACGGGAACATGGCTCAAAGAGAACCTCAAGCATGAGCTTTTAAATTTGGAATTGTCTTTAAATGAAGTTTTAAGCTCAGCGTGATTTAATCTTTGTATTCTATTTTTGAAGAGCGCCAAAATAATTGTAGATAACCTTTGGTCTTTAAAACCTCCAAACTTTCTTAAGGCTTATAATATGCTTATGGAAAAACTATATGAGCTTTAGCCTAACACATCTTCAACATTTGCAAATTCAGTTTGTTGCTTTAGAAACCAAAAAATTTAAAATGCTTAAAAACCAAAAAAAGCAAGAGAACCTAATCAAGGAATTAGAAACTAAATTAGCCTCTTCGAACAATGTTAATAAAACCTAGTTAATAAATATGGTTAAAAAATCGGCTCTTCTTAACAAACAGTATGAAAATTTTTGGTTAAAGCAGTTTAGATGTGATATTATTACATATTAAGTGCTTTCTTTTTGCAAAAATAGTATGATAAAAGTTTATAAACCAAAAGCGAGTGGAATTAGGCAGGATATATGACTTATCATGACCTTGAATTGTTTTTTATTGTTTACCTTGCTTATGTAAATATGTCTATTTTAGATGAAATTTTTTTGAACTCATCCCTGAAATGATGGATCAAGGGAATTTGAAAAATATATTTTTAACCAATAGTCACCAAATTCCTAAGAATTTTCCTAAAAAATTAACAACCATTTAATACTATCTTTTTCAAACCGAGCATTTTGTAGATCTTTCTTTTGAAACCATTCCGCCTTTGTTCAAAACTGATGGAACCATAGTCCCTGCTTATCATTATGCTTATATAAAACATAACAAAAAACCTTTAATCCCTCAACAAAAACTAGAATGGGAAATGACCCTTCAAAATGAATTTTCTTCATATTTTTGTAGATATAGAGATTTTCAAATTTTTGATTTTAGAAACACAAAAATAAATTTTTTTATCTTGGTAAGAGAAAAATCAAACCATGTCCATTTGGAGAACCGAACCTTTAGATCAAATTTTTAAAGTAAAAATTTTACCTCACGAAAAAGAAAGTTTTATAAACCCGACTTTGATCATATTGAAATATCTACGCCGATGATGATGGAAGCTTACGGGGAGAATCTAGATGAAGAAAGTTATTTTAATTTGGAGAAATGCAATGGAAGGATAAGATTATATCAAATCAACAGCGATTGTGCATTTTACCAAACAATATTCATTCTACAAAGAAGCTCTTAAGAGTCTTATCAGTCAAAACCATATACATTCTTATCGAAAAAGTGATCAACAAAAGAAGAAAAACAAAAGGGGAGAAACATATCAAAATATGGAGAAGATCACTTCAATCACTTGTACATATTAATGTCAAAATAGTGAAAGTATTTACTTTGTAAATAAAGTAGTGTTGTAACACCTCAAAATACTCCCTAGTCGTTTTTTTAAAAATAATTAGGGTATATCATAAGTACATTTTGAAATTTTTCGTAATTATTATTTTGCTAAGAAAGAAAAATTCGAAGCTTCGAGTGTACAAGATACGAGGGTATTGTAACTTATCAAAATGGGACACACTAAAGACATAATATAAGAAGATGGTAGGTTATTATATAATGACATAATTTGATTTGCAAATATAGGAGGTTGAGAGGACCAACTTGTAATAAAGAAAAATTAAAATAAAAATCAAATGGATAAGACCAAGTTGGTCTCCCATTTTAAGGGGGGTTAGAGGGAAAGGAAGAGAAAAAGAAAGAGAGGAAGAAGAGGGAAGAAGAAGGAAGAAGAGCAAAATGTATGGATTTTGAATGGATTTTTATGGGTTTTTATGGATTAGTTTGGATACTTGTATAGATTTCTATGGATTTGTATGGAAAAAAATCAAACCATAAACTCAATTTTGATGAATTAGGTCTAAAAGAACCCTACTTTGTATATTGATTGTGTTTTGGACTTGGGTTGATTGATTGTAATCCTCAATTAAGGAATATTTGTATTAAGGAAATATTGGGGTTTTATGGGAGATGCTGTCAAAATTTCTCCAAAACCCGTTTTGGCCATAACTTGGTCATCACTCATTCGTTAGTGAAGTTCAATTTCTGGACAAGCCCCTAGACTTATAGAAGACATATCTCCTTGAAATAGGTATATCAAATTTGAACCCTTCGGGCTCATAAATTCATCAAGTGGAGCCGGCAGCGTTATGGGTGATGGCGGCAGGTGAGACACAATTGTCATTTTTCTAATTGTTGGCCTCCAACTTCGGATGGCCATAACTTTTTCGTCCGAACTCCGTTTTGGGTGTTCTTGGACTCTATGGAAATCCCATTGAGTCAAGAATTCATCCATATATAGCTTTATGACATTGGAATTCATATTAGGTCCAGAAATCACGAAAAAACAGTAGTCCCTGTAGGTTCTGCTCGAGTCACTGTTCATGGGAAGCCTCCAACTTCGGACGGTCATAATTTCTTCATCCGAACTCCGTTTCGGATATTCTTAGACTCTATGGAAAGCCCTTTGAGTCTAGAATCCATCCATATATAGCTTGATGAAATTGGAACTCATATTAGGTCCCGAAATCATGAAAAACAGTAGGCCCTGCTGGTAACCATATTAATTCATATTATGAACTCATAAATAGCTCATAAGCATACATGGTAACCATACTTATTCTTGCATATAATGAGATATGAAAAATGCAAAGATACGAATAAATGATTATAAATATTGTATATAATTACCGGATGACAATAATTATTTGGGAATATGCGATATGTACTGAACATAAAATACACATGGATTGTCTACTTAGAACTTGGTAGAGGGATAGATGGGCATGCCTATTAGGGAAAAACAAGTCTACAACATACTGATCAGTTGACCCTATTTGGGTCATTACAGTGCCTTCGGGCCCTTATAGATGGTCATTGTCTCGTCTGATACTTGACCCCTTCGGGCCCTTATAGACCTTGTTTCATCTGATGAAATCTGGCGCCTTAGGCCTTATAGTTTCCTTTATCACTTCTACTACCAAGGTTTATGCGGGCATGAAACATAAAGCAAAATGACGAATATGACATATGAGAAATGATATGATATGATATGATAAGAGAAGCGCATACCCGTATGCAATGACAAGTATCTTGTGACAAGAATAAAAGCAAAGTGTAAAATGATATAGAAATGTATATGAGCGTTGATAAAGAAATGAAACATGATATGATAAGTAAATTTGTAGAGATATGTATAAGCATGTTTTAAATGATATGATATGTTAGATGTATATACATGTGTATAAAAGTATTATGATCCGTGTTGAGTAAGTTTGTCCACGAGTTTATTCACTAAGCATAAAGCTTATACGGGTTTTTCATCCTTGTAGGTACGGAAGCGGGGCAAGAGGAATTTGGACAATCCGCATTAGTCTCCAAGGTCAACACATCATTAGGTGCTCACTTGAAGACTTTTGGTCTATTTTGTATATGTAATATCCTTTTTGTTGTTTGTAAACAAATGAAGCAATGTAAATATTGTAAATGTTGAACACTTCCATATATGGAGCTTATATATATTTTGTAATCCGCTGCTACAGAATATAGTATAAGTTAAATGTTTAACATTATATGAATGAATAAGCTTAAAGGTTATAAGTTTATTTAAAAAAAAAAAATGACACCCTAAACGACCTTTGTGTCTTGAGTTGGGGCGTCACAAGTGTACTGAGACACTTGTCTCATAGATAGTACCATTTTGTTTACTATATTAAGTTTAGTCTTGCACATTTTTTAAAGCAGTTGGCTTTGATGGTAATTCTTGTAACTATTTGTAAATAGTCTTAGAGTTTGTTTAGTTAGTTCACTTTCTATAAAAGGAAGTAGTAGCTAGGAGTCAGAGAAAAACATAGTTGAGAAAGAGAGAAAGCAATACAATAGAAGGAAAGTTGTTGTGAAGTTTTATCAATTGTGTATTTCTTTGTGTATCAATAAAAGTAAGTTTTATTTCACTTTCTTTGTTTATATTTTGTTTAATCTTTATAATATTTAGGGAGTAGGGTAAAGATAATGGAAGCTGAGATTAATTTAAAATTTTGCTATAATTCTTATCGACATCGTGGAACTTTTTATTCTTGTGAAAAATTTTAAACACCATTGATGTTAAAGAATCATCATAATTTTATAAAGGTAGTGATTTTTGTCATTTATTACAAGGGAGTGAAGGAAGTGCGTAGTTGGTATTTAAGTCATTTAACTTTTACACTTTCCAAGTTTACCCTTAAAAACTTTATATTTTTGGAAATGGTGTCTGACACCATAGTGTCACCAAGCATTTTCCATTTTGAAATAAGAATTTTAAAACTAGAATCTTTAGTCTTAACTCATGACACATTTTTGTTTTAACCTGTGAATAGGCGTTTAGGGAGACTTTTATGCAGTGCAGTAGGGGGTTTATTATTTGACACAAAGTGGTGTTTTAAAATTTCGATTTTAATTAATAGTTTTAAGAAGAGTTTGTCCCCATCATCTTTTTCTTAAAACATTTTTTCTTGAATTTTAATTAGGACTAGTTTTTCGAAACTTTTTTTTTTTTTAAGTATTCCTCTCTTATTTTCAAAACTCCTTTTATATTATTTAAGAAAGTCATTTTCTTGTTTAAAGAAAACAAATAATAACCTGATTAGTTCTATGGTTCCAATAAAATGGAATTGATTCATAAACAAATAAACGGGCCTTGGTAGGGGGTCCAACATCCTATGTATATCTTTGACAAACAATTTGGTACTTACTCTATCACTAGTTTCCCAATATGATTATGAAAAATCCTTTTGTTGAACTAACATGTTTTCAATTGTTAGCGCTCTCGGTTCACTGTAAAGGTACATAAATCTTCTCTAAAACTACTCATCTTTATTATTTAATTATTTATTATATGTTTAATGAACTCTTATATCATTATTATTATATGTTTTTGGTATTCATTAATTGATTAGTCAAAAGTTATATTTTTCTTAATTTGTTTAGTAGAGACTTGACTTTAAGGGTTTAAAGAGTATTCGAAACATACCATATCTTCTTGATAAGTAACCAGACCATCTGACCTAGACTCGTTTTTTCCCAGACCTCGATTTCTGGGAGTCACATTTAGGTTTTTCTTATTTTGTTTTTCTTTTTTTCAAAAATAAAAAAAAAAAAATAAGTGAAGACTCCAAACCTTTTTCTAAATATGGTTTTTCAAAATAGGAAACGTGTGAAACCCCGAGAAAATCCAATTTTTCAGAAAAATGGCAAAAATCATAATTTCGGTCAAGACCCGAAATTTTTCTAGATCTCGGATGACGAAACGGATTTCACCGTTGGAATCGTCTCGCGAAATCTAGCTCACTCGTCGAGTCGATCGAGATGCAGGAGCAGTCGAATTTACTTGCACTGAGGGCATCGGTATCGGGTCTTGAAGTAAAACGAAATCTGAGGTGACAAAAGTCACCTATAACATGTACTCATGTGACACATGTTGCATGAGTAGAGAGGGGATGGAAATGGACAGTCGAGATTGTGCCACGTGTCAAAATCTAAGAGAAAGGACATTGATGGCATTTTTGGAATTCTAAATGAGGAAAAGGACAAAATAATGCATAGTGGTCATCTCCTACCTTAGGGCAAAAGAAACGTGAGGAGAAGAAATTACGAGTAGCTTAGTTTTTTTATTTTTAGTGAGAGAGAGTGTGACTTCTCTCTAAGATCCCGGGCGATCGGACCGTCGGATTCCTTCGGAGCAAGAAGGAAAGTCGTTTTACGCGGCGAGAGCAATCGACAAACTCCGTGAGGTAGGGGTTTTATCCTACTTGAGTTACACTTTGTTTAAGTGTTTTGTTGATGATTGAGTTGGTTTGAGGCTTTGAATGGCCGTTTGATCGGTTCAAAACTTGCCAGGCAAGAATGTGTGTTGGAGCAGGAGTTTTAGGGTGGTCCCAGGTATTGTGTGTGGACTGTTTGGGTGGCTTTATTGGTGTGGTATTGCTATAAATTGTATTGTGGGTGTGTGAGGCGGAATGGCTGTGAAATTCGGGTTCACAAAGTGAACCGATGTTGGATGATTGGCTGTGAACAGTAACCCGAGGGTTTCACTGTTCACGTGAATAGTGTTCACTAAATAATTTTTGTGAAAAATGTGTTTGGTTGAGTTTCAAATTGAATTGCTCGTGTTTGTTAATTAGCCCATGTGAGCTAATTTTTGGTGTAATGGATTGAGAATTCACATAGCATGCTTTGTGTGATTTAAATTATGTTAATATATATACATGTTTTATATATTAGCATGTGTTATATATCTTGTGTTGAAATGACATAATGCATTTCATATGCACCGGGGTTGCCTAGAAATTAGGTGTTGTGCATGACATGAACAATTGAAATAAAATAATTTGTAGTTTGAAAATTTCACGGGGATGATTTTCCGGATAATGGTGTTGGGAGGAGATGGTCCTACAATTACATCGAGAGGAGCCCATGTATTGTTTTGGAAGGTTCTGACACATTAAATATGGAGGGTAGTCCATAATTTTTACCAACATTGATGGTTTATTTTCTTCGTAACAACAGGTTTTGTTTTGAAAATGATTATTTTCTCATACATGGCAGGCAGGAGTGTGAAGGGAGGTCGATGGGACTTCGAGACATGGGAATGGGCGTTTAGGATTCAGTAGGATTGCGTATTTGCGAGTGTGTGTTTAAATTGGATAATTGCATATGCACTTAGGTGGGGAGTAACCCATTTAGGGTGATAGCTCACCATGTCGAGGGAACATTATTTTCAGGTACAAGGAGCGTTCGAGAAGACGGCTCATTTTGAAGAAAGCCGGGTTGTGGCTTTGATGTTTTTGGGATAATATGTATTAGAATTGTAAATTTTAATATGTATTTGTATTAAGAGTAATGTATAACTCTTGAACCATGGGAGATAGTTGGTTGGATATTTTTGTTGAGAAATGTTATAACTCATGAACTATTGGAATATAGTTGAATGTATTTGGATGAGTATTGGTTTATGGGCCCAAGTGGCCGTTTTTACTCAGGTATATGTCTTATGATGTTGGGGCGGGTTCTATGTTGGGTAGAGCTCCGTACAAAGGGACTACGCCCGATTTTAAATGGTAGTGTCGGGTTACGACATTCACGAGGAAATACAACGGGTTGATGGGTTTGTCAGCGGACACCTCGGGTTTGGGCGTCCACGACACGGTATCGTGGCCCGGCGGTGAGGCCCGGTGAGGGAGGTGTGTCGCAATACGGGTTGTATTGTGACAAGAAGGCTGGCATGGCTGGCTGGGCTTGTCACGATACAGTCGGGTGTATCGTGACATGGAAGCAGGAGGATAGGCAAGGGGATGGGTCGCGATACAAAGTTTTTATCGTGACCAGAGGAAGGGCTTGAATGGCCAAGAGGTTAGGTCACGATACAAAGATTGTATCGTGACCAGGAGAGGCTAGGCGGTTGAGGGCGTGTCGAGACTGGGCCGCGACCGCGGCCAGCGGTAGCGCGACACGGCGCCTATGACATGGCCACTCTTGACTGCGACCGCGGTCGGGCGAGGCTGCGACACGGCGCCTTTGACCTGACATGGCCCGCGCGCGTGACCTGGCGTCTTCTCTTGTATGAGCTGGTTGTGGGTGCACCTTATTGCACTTGGCGATTTTGAACTTCGATCTTTGTTTACGAGTCACTATTTGAACCTTGTTCTAAGAATTTTTCAAAAATAAGTAAAATCACACAAAATCAAATAAAATGAGACTAAATTTTAAAAAAAAATTGAAATTTTCAAAAATAAAATTTTTGATGTTGATTATAATATGATATGTTGAATTAATTGTCTCGCATTGCATATAAATCACGAGGACATATATGAAATGTTTTTACGTGTATGAATAGTGTCTCGAGTGTGTTTATGCCTTAGAATGCACATTGTGTTGGCGTCATTTTGAGCTTGTGTAGATGGCTGAGTCGAGGAGGCGGGGATGAGGTCTTCCACAGTGCGGTCGGGCACCGCTCGGCATTTGACCGGCCACCGTGTTGATTGAGGCCTTTGTTGAGGCAGCCGTGTGCGATTGGCTGTTGCTCGCATAGGCTAGTGTAGCGAGGTAGTCGGGGAGGTCAGAGTAACCTCCCAGGAAGTTTAGAGCGCATTATCCTCAGAGCATTCATAGGGAGGAGATCCCGATGGTGTGACCATTGGTTGATCGAATCGAGAAGGTGTTAGGGGCTGTAGAAAGTACCTCGACACGACCCGGGATCAGACCGCGCGTTCTAGCTGGGGTGAGGCCCAAGTATGGTGGAAATGGGCAAGGACCTCTAGAGATCTAGAGGCAATGACATGGGCAGAGTTTCAGGAGCTGTTCATGGGTAAGTACTTTCCGGATACTGCGAGGCATGTGTGAAGGGACCCAACCCGGGTTTCCTTCTCCTAACTCGGGGGACCCTCCCGGCACTCCTACGGATTTGAAAAAAAGCCTTTCATTTCTTTTAAACCTTTTTAAAAATTGAATCGGAGTAGACGAACCCATTTATAGAGTTACATTTTCCATTAATTTAACTTATGAAACATGGTGGGACAAATATATATATATATATATATATATATATATATATATATATATATATATATATATTTTAAACATTAAACCCTTTATAGAAAATCGAATGAGTTTCCTCTGTTTTTCGGACATGTCCCAATTTAAAACACCTGTAATAAAACAATTTAATTTACTCCACATCCAACAATGGGACATCAAGTCCACCACAACCAATTTCAAATCAAACTTTAAAATCATTTTCTGAACACTATAGATATAAACAATCTTTTAAAGAACTTATACGTTACAAAATAAAAGGTGCATAGTAGTTATTTACAGCAAAAACTATACATTGTCAAAGGTGGTCGTCACGTGAGGCGGGTGTCAGCCGGAGGATGCTCGGCTGTCACGTCAGTCTTTAACATTATAAAACATTTGGAAAAAAGGGTGACTAAGGCTCGAGGTGGGAGGTACGGGTTCATAGGAAAATAATGTTTCTGGATATGGTTCAAATACGATATGTAAAAACAGAGTTGTATAGATATCCTGTTCCATAAACATTTACTTTACATTCTTTTCCCTTTCTATTCAAATACAACGTGTAAAACAATTATAGAATCTCATTTCTATAAACATTTGCTACTTTCTTTTCCATATAGTTCAAAATACAATGTATCGTATGTCGACTTATACTTCGATATACTTTCTTTTCATTTTGAATCGTCATATCCAATGGAACTTGCATGCAATTACTTGAATTAGTATGAAGACATCAGAGAAACTTGATGCTACGATCACCGATGGCCCCAAAAGGAACCTCCGAGAAATCGTGCTACACCGTTCACCACCGTTGGCCCATGAAAGAACCTACGAGGAAACAGTCTTATGATCACCGATGGCCCAAAAAGGAACCTTCGATAAATCGTGCCTTTCTTTTAAATACCATTGCACTATGGAATAAATCACATTATGCGTTAGCAAAAAATTTTAAATACTTTACGATGTGGAAATATGCATCACTCTTCCCTTCCCTCTATAAAAAATCCTAATCCTTTTCCCATGTACCATGCAGCGTAAAGTACTTTGGTAAATTCCTTTAAACTTTATCTTTGTAACATAGGGGTAACCATGGATTCAAACATTTTCATATAAACATGTATATATAAAATAACCATTCTAAACATTTCATTTCATTATGAAACCATAAATCATGTTTTATATAAAACTATGGATACCATAATCATTTCATATTTTCTCAACATAATTTAAAAATTAAAGAAAACCTACATTTCTTTTTCATTTTTGAACATTTATAACAGAGATAGAAAACATCTACATTGGTAAACATTAATATATATATATATATATATATATATATATATATATATATTTTTTTTTATAAACATTTACATTTCCTCACCTTAGTTATTTAGCCATTTTCTTCATTTAACAAAACTTTTCACCTCCACCCTTGTCCTTTATCACCTTCCTCCTACAAGTCACATTATCCATAAAATCCATTAACATCCATACCTTAATCTTGTTCAATTAAACCATTAACTATACTATACTTTCTAGCAACCCTTAAGCATTTAATCACTTCCAATTGATTAAAATCAATTGAACTCAACCTCTTTTGTTCTCATGATTTTCTTATACAACTCATGCAATTACACTACCCTTCAATAGCCACAACATGCCATGAAATGGTCATACCAAAACCCGACTATTCACATCGACCTACCCAAGCAACCTGGACACTTGGTACATCCATAAACTTTCAGTCATGTTCTGTTCATCCACTGTTCTATACAGGAATATAAACAGAATCTTGAATCAATGGGCTTTCCATAGAGTCCAAAAACACCCTAAACGGAGTTCGGACGAAGAAGTTATGGCCTTCCGAAATTGGAGGTCATGACCATTGTGTCCCCCCGGGAATTAGTGTGCTGGTGCACTTTGAATGAATTTATGAGTCCCAATGGGTCGGAATTTGGATTGACCTATTTCAATGATGATTGTTCTCCTATCAGTCTAGTTTACTTAGCAATTTGAATCACTCAATTCGGATGAGTGATGGTGAGTTATGTCGAATACGGTCATGGAGTCTTAAAAGCGAGAGCGAGCTTGCTTTGAACATAGCTCCACTTTGAATGCATTTTGAGTCCAAGTAATTCGGAATTTGGATAGACCTATTTCAATAAGGGGATTGTTTTCCTATCGGTCTAGTTTACTTAGCAATTTGAATCACTCCAGTCAGTTGGTATTGACCAAGGATTATAGCCTAATACGGTCATGGAGTCGTAAAACAAAGCAGAAAAGCTATGCGAACATAACTCCACTTTGAATGCATTTTTGAGTCCAAATGGGTCGGAATTTGGATTGACCTATTTGAATGAGGATTGTTGTCCTATAAGTCTAGTTTGCTTATCAATTTGAATCACTCGAACCGGATGAGAGTGATGACCAAGTTATGGCAATCTGAGTCAGGGTCGGAGAAAAAGCGGGCGACATCTCCCTTTAATACAATATGCCCTTGACGAAGTAGTAGTGAAAGAAAAACCCTACCTCAAATGGTGTGATTTCCCGGGACACCGCCTTTTCTCGGTTTCGTGAAAACCGGAACCTTGGACCTTGGCGGAATGCGAGTGATGCGCTGTTCATCTTGTGGCCCTCGTCGCGTCAAATCGGCGTTCTCCAACTAGCGAGTTGCGGTAGTGAAATCCAGTGGGAATCGAAGAAAGATTGATTCTCTCTCTCTCTCTCTCTCTTACTCTCTCTTCTGGTTTGTTGAGACCAAATGAGAGCATTAGATATTTTTTAGGATATTTATAGTGTGGACACGTGGCCCACGTCGCGCCACGTGTCATACTTCTTCGGTTCCGTTTTCACTCCTAAACAATTTATTTCGTTCCGGTTTCAGTTCCATCTATCTTAAATTGAAATTCTTTCAATATTTGACATTTTTCAAGATTTTTCTAAAAATCTCATTTTCGGGGTCCTTTCGGCGGCTTGTCGGCATAAATTCATTGAAAATCCGATTGTCTGAATTCAAGTGATGATAACTAGATTTAGTGAGAAAAATTCAACGTTGAAGTCGTTTAGATCATCGAGATCACAGAAAAATTTCAGATTTTACGTAGCAAGTCTAGTTTGCCATTTCGGAAAAAATTACGTTTCTTATAACATAATTGGTTTTAATCTATTTTAAAACTGCTTTTGGGCTGTCGTTATTATGAGCATTTTATTTTTTTATTTTTGGGGATTTTTCAAAAATTACTATTCATTAATTGTTTCTAGTCAAATACCTGTGATCGAAAACAAAATTTACTATTCATGAAAGAAACAGTGGTCGGTCTTATGTCTGAGGCTCAGGAGTTCTGGAGGCGAAGTAGGGGGCGATGGCAGTGAGTATGTGGCTAGGTCACGGGTTAGCCCATTTTTCGATGACTCAGTGGCCACGGATATGGCGAGGAAGTGGAGACCAGTGGGCAGTTTGTCCCATTCGGGCGGATTGTAGGACTTCGCCTACGGGACATGGACTCCATGGTTGGGGCGGCCACGACCATAGAGAGAGATCGAGGATCTTTCGAAGCACTTTCGGGATGCAGTGCTAGTGTCGAAGGAAGAGTTTAGTCTTCTTCTAGTTAGGGGAAGAAGCCCGGGGCTTCTGGTTCAGAGTTGAGTCATGAGGCTATGTCAAGTTGGGACAGAATCGGGGAGTTACCAGTGGAGCTGAGCGGGATGGTGTGCTACCATTGCCCGACAACACGGACATATGAGACGGGATTGCCACAGAGACGGGGATCCCGAGTTTTGGGACAGCATGGTCTGATTGGCAAGTAGGACATGAGAGGGTGTGGATTCATTCCACCACACCTGAAGGCTAATGGGTGAAGGAGCCGGTTTCGGTCGCGGGGTGCTACAGCGCCTCAGAAGCTGACACAAATGGGCCGGAGGGGCCAAAGTGTGTGGTCGAGGTCGAGGTCAGGCCGGGCCGGGATCATCGGACCAGAGGGGGCTTGTCTGCAGCCATCGTGCCGGAGGCGAGCCTCTGGTCAGTGGGACATATAGAATGTGGCTTTATGCCATGGTGTTGTGCATCATGTTCATCATTTATTACCCAGCCTGTGTGATAGGTTTGGGCATAAGAGATTGTGAGGCCTTTAAGAAAAGCAGAGATGATGAGATATTCCCTAAGATCTAGGGTGAGAGTTGGTCAGATGTGTCGAGACCGTGAGTCATGGATCTCAGTGATTCTACTCATGGTGGACCTTAGGGTGGTAGACATATTGGTTGTTGATGTCGTACGGACATGGATGGTTGTGAACATCGGGTTGTCGATAGTGGGACCTTAGCTGGGTTGTCATACCCGACACGGTCTTGGAGTTGGGTGAGGTTACATATGCACGTGGTTGGATGGTGCCGTAAATTGGAATTTGAGACGAAATTGTTTTAAGGAGGAGAATGTGAAACCAGAAAATCAATTTTTAGAAAATGGCCAAAAATCATAATTTCGGTCAAGACCCGAAATTTTTCTAGATCTCGGATGACAGCAATTTCACGGATTGGAATGCGTCCTTGAAATCTAGCTTACGTCGGGCCCAATTAAATTAGAGACAATCGAATTACACGTTTCGAGGCATCGAGTATCGGGTGCCGTAAAACGAAATCTGAGATGAAAAAAGTCACCTATAACATGTACTCATGTGACACATGTTGCATGAGTAGAGAGGGGATAGAAATGGACAGCCAAGATTATGTCACGTGTCAAAATCTAAGAGAAGGGACATAGATGGCATTTTTGGAATTCTAAATGAGGAAAAGGACAAAATAATGCATAGTAGTCATCTCCTACCTTAAGGAGCCAAAAAGAAAACGTGAGGGAGAAGAGAATTACAGTAGCTCGGTTTTTATTTTTAGTGAAGTGTGACCTGCAAGATCCCAGTGATTGGACCTTAGTTCCTTAGTTAAGAAGGAAAGTCGTTCCATGCGGCGAGGGCAATGCGTAGGTACCGGTTTCTTAGAGTTTCAACAAACTCCGTGAGGTAGGGGTTTTATCCTACTTGAGTTACACTTTGTTTAAGTGTTTTGTTTATGATTGAGTTGGTTTGAGGCCTTAGCGACGTTTGATGGGTTCAGGCTTTGGAACCGAGGAAATGTAGTGTTAGAGCGGGTTTAGACGGTCTGGTATTGTGTGTGGTAATTTGGGTGGCTTGTGGTGTAATTTGTGCTATAAATTGGCTGTTGTGGTGTGTATGAGGCGGAATGGCTAAGCAAAGTCGGGTTCACCCGAGTGGAGTCGATGTTGGATGATTGGCGTGAGCATTGCTTAGAGGGTTGCTACATTCACATGAATAGTGTTCACGAAATAATTTTGTGAGAAAATGTGTTTGGTTGAGTAATTCAAATTAAATTGCTTGTGTTTGTTAGTTAGCCCATGTGAGCTAATTTTTTGTGTAATGGATTAAGAATTCACATAACATGCTTTGTGTGATTTAAATATGTTAATATATATACATGTTTTATATATTAGCATGTGTTATATATCTTGTGTTGAAATGACATAATGCATTTCATATGCACCGGGATAACCTAGAAATTAGGTGTTGTGCATGACATGAACAATTGAAATAAAAGCAGCATGGTTCAAGAAAATTGGGGATTGTTGATTTTCCGGAGAATGGTGTTGGGAGATGGTCCTACAATTACACGTCGGAGGAGCTCATGTATTGTTTTGAAAGGTTCTCCAACACATTCGCCTCGAAGGGTAGTCCCATAATTTTTACTGACATTCGGTAGTGTATTTTCAATAACAACAGGTTTTGTTTTGTAAATGATTATTTTTCTCATACATGGCTTAGGCAAGCGTGAGGGAGTCGGTGAGGACTCGAGACATGGGAATGGGCATTTAGACATTCAAGTAGGATCACGTGTTGCCCAGGTGTGTATTTGGTGGATCCATTGCATATGCACTTAGGTGAGGAGTAACCCATTTAGGGTGAGGGATTCCACTCTTGGGCGATAGCTCACCATGTCGAGGGAATATTATTTTCCAGGAATGTAGGAGCGTTCGAGAAGACGGCTCATTTTAAAGGCCGATTTTGAAGAAAGCCGGGTTGTGGCTTTGATGTTTTTGGGATAATATGTATTAGAATTGTAAATTTTAATATGTATTTGTATTAAGAGTAATGTGTAACTCTTGAACCATGTGAGATAGTTGGTTGGATATTTTTGATGAGAAATGTTATAACTCATGAACTATTGGAATATAGTTGAATGTATTTGGATGAGTATTGGTTTATGGGTCCAAGTGGCCATTTTTACTTAGGTATATGTCTTATGATGTTGTTTGGGACAGGTTCTGTATTTGGGTAGAGCTCACGTGCAGAGACTACGCCCGATTTTTGGAAATGATGGTGTGGTTACCCGACATTCCATGATATTCAGAGGTTGTGGGTTGTCACGGACACCGAGGTTTGGGCGTCTAAATGAGTCTTGCCTAGAGTTTTAGTGAAAATAATTTGTTTGAAAAAAAATTATTAAGAATTAATTTAGCAAAATAATTACCAGTAGTTCGTGATAATCGTTGTCATGACAGCAGCAGTGAGAAGTCAACAAACTGCAAAAGCCACTAACCATAACAACGGCAATTGCCCTTAAAATTTACCCGAATGCTATTGTCTGGACGGTAGCAATTGAAATAGAAATCTCAAATTGACCTTTGTTCATGTGATGTGCCAATTAGATAATTCAAATTTTCAAATTTGGTTCCATTAGTTTATATTTCATACCATTCTTCAAATACTATATAAATTTTATTACATATTTTGAGTACTAAATATAATAAGTTGGGTATAATTTTCTCAACTGAGCTACTAGAAGTATTGTGTAATATTAATTTATTGAACAAGTATATGCTGACACAAAGAAAATAATGAGGTCATAGGAAAGCCACATGATGGATTATTTAATATTTATTTCTAATTTAATAAAGGTGATTGATAAATATCACAATAATATTTCTAAAATCTTTAGAAATTTGATAACTAAATTTTTAATTTATAATAGTAATACCTTTTCAACATATAATTAGCAGTTGTATTTGTTTCTAACTCCAATGAGTGAGTTGAATTTATTTGATAATAGATCAAATAAAATTTATTTCTAATAAGTATTTGTTTAAAAATTAGACTATTTTGTAATCATTCTCCCTATTTAAGTTTTTTTTTTAATTTAAAATAAAATAAAAATGAATTAGAATATGTTGAGGTTTCGTAGCCCCATGAAGGAAGAAGGAAATATCTTAGTAGTTTTCTTGGAAACCACCGCTCAGCAGATACTTAATCCGGTCAGTAAAGTCAGACTACAGTGGAGTTTTAGACCCGAAATCTTTGAAATCATTCCTTGCATATGCCGAAACTAAAACATCACTGAAGTTAAAAATTTGATCAGTTGATCTCATTTGATTTGATTAGTCAACTTATCCTTGTATTGGTTTCATTAACATTTTTAGTAATACTAGCCCCTAAAAAAAAAGCCTCAATTTTCTTTTGAAAATGGACTAGTCATTATGCATTTGCTAAAACAAAAGAAGATAAATATGTGTCTAGAAAATGTGTCATGGAACTCTGTCATTTGATTTTTTTTTTTTTTATAAGCAAAGGGAGCTCAATGAAACAAGGCTGGCAAAGCAACCCCAAAAAGAGTATACATGATGTATGGGTGCCTAAGACCTATACAAAGAAACAAAAACCTGACACCATAAAGCTAAGATCTTGGCAAAGACACTAGCTTTCTGATTGTCAGAGATCTGCTTGAACAACCACACTAATTAGAGAACATGGCCAGATTATGACCTCCATTATAAAACGAATCATATAAATATATAGAAACATTGTATACAAATATCAATATATAAAAATATCAGCATATATCAATAGATCCCACAAGATGGCATCTTTATATTTCTCTTAGGACGACGCCTAGAATACACAGCTAGTTGATCTATAGGGTCTCATGCAATCTCAAACGAAGCTGATAGAGCCGAGGGAGCTAATGGAGCTGAGGGAGCTAATGGATGAAGTACTCGACGTATACGTGGAGCATGAGGTCGCCTAGTTGGAAGTGCACCCAACTCTGATACAAGGTCAAGGATGGTGTCACCGTGGGAGCGATGTAGGGGATGATAAAGTGGGATGACAGGTGGTATCTCTTTGCTATGGAGAGGTGGCTCCTAGCGACCTGCAGGATATGGTAAAGATGTGTAAGTGTCTGGGGTATGGAAGGTGATGTGTAAGTGTCTGGGGGTATAAAAATCTTGGGTGATGGGTAAGTATGGAGGGGTATCAAAGTAGGCAATGTCGGCTTAGGTGTGCCACGACCTCCCTCACCATCTTGATGATGACCTCGGCCACCATCTCGACCATGACCTCGCCGATCAACTCTCCATCTCCCTCTACCTCGAATGAGTTGCATACGTACTAGAGTGGATGACACAGAGATCTAATGGATGGTCCATGTGATGTAGATGCCTCCTGATCGTAGTCGGCGATGCGATGCTCTTCTCCGATCTGGTGTAACACTGATCTAGCAATATGATGTAAGTCGTACACCAAATCGGTGGTAGCATAGCGCGAACGACTAGCTATGTCAACCATGGCAGAGATCTAAATGAACCAACCAAAGAATTATAAATACATAATCTATTGATTCAAATTTGGAAAACACTTTAGAAACATAGGACTCTAACACCAGGCTTTTGAGTGAGTAGGCTATAGTATGGAACCTCATATCATCCATATGGAGTGGCAATGTCATAAAACGTCGTGTAATACAACGATACCACTGCATATATGGATCATGGAAGTCTATCATACCCACCATAGGGGGTGTCGTGATGATCCTACCCGCTCGTGTATCCCATAAAGCAATGTATGGAGCATGATACATCGCCCAATCTCTTTGGTGTCGTACACGTGCTTCCACTCTATGTAGCTGTTGGTCATAAGAGCAAGATTGAGGTATCTCCTAGTGTAGCACAAACTGGCGCAAGACTTGCTCTGGACGATGCCACTCAACAGTCTCAAAACATATAAGCGATGACATCGATCCAGCAGGATCTACGATCATTGCGGATATCTGGAAGTGGTCGATAACTCTCAGATGTATAGCATATGACCTACATATTTACACTTGACATTAAAAACTTTTATGTAAATATGAATGAAATTACTATAGAACCATATACTTTTACATATATCATTACCTGATCAAGAGTTTGTGCATCCAGTAGATCTTGATATAGGAGGAGTACACTGGATGGGTTATGCACTGTGTCGGTACTCTGCCTACGCCTTGATGGAAGTGGCTTTGGCTCACAGCCAACTGACGGGCTCAGCGGTATTCCATCGTCGAGGGCCTCGGCTAGGTCTCATGTCAAGCTGACATCGGCATCGTCATCATGTAAGGCATGAGGCTTTGGTGGTGCTTTCGATATCTGTGATTACTTACAATCGGGTTGCCAGCTTGAAGTCTCTCCCGAATGTAAGCTGAATATAAAATAAACAAAAGTAAGCAACCCTAATGATGTGTTGTGTATATGAATATGTATGTAATAAAAAAATATTACATGCACGTATCGGTGTAATGACAACCGCTAATACTCGTCTACGATCGAGCGGCTTCGGCATAACTCACGGAAATATGTATGTGCTAGTACTACACCACCCGACTATAGAGTGTATGTGTCGAAATCTCGTAGTAGTGGAGAAAGCACCGTGAACATACACTCCCTTCTTGTCCTCAAACAAGAAGGATCCCATCAACGCTAAGATGAAACCACGCGCACTCCGCTCTAAAGCGACCTCATCTGCATCAGGTGCTAGGGTGGATAATTGGTCGCGCAACCATAGGATGAGACGGATCCTTTGAGGCATCACGGGTAGGGTGACACCGGCGACTTCACTTTAACCGCACATTGACACACCACATGTCGAGTGGCGCTAGTTTGTCAATACGGAGGCCAAGGATGATAGCAACATCCTATAATGTGATTGTCATCTCCGTGAACACGTGAAACGTGTGAGTCTCGAATAACCATCTCTCGGCGAGACAAGTGATAAGTAGTGTCGATCATGATGTAGCTAAGCGGTATACACCATAAAATCCCACCTTGAGATCCTTGTATGGCGAATACATTATATCATCCCTCCACATACGCAGCAGAAGGTTTTTCATCTCTTGTCGAGGTAGAGTACTTCACGAAACTTCGACAACGAAGAAACAAAAATTTTATGGTAGTATATATAAATTACATGTTGCAACTAAATATTATTTGATAGAAGTAATAAGAAATACAATACCAGCTCATCTACTTAGTGCGACTTTATTAATGCATCTTATAATACCAACAGATGGATCTAAAGTTTGTATCATGAAGCCCTACGAACGCCATATCTATAACTTTTGGATGTTTGAAGGCTGTATGATATTAATAAAACACATTGGAGGCGTATCAACATAATTAATCTGATTACTAATTATTGACAATAAATTAAAATAGATACATATGGTTAGTGTCTCATTTACTTAATAACCGAACACAAGTATTTCATAATCTAAGAAATACACATTAGTACATCAGTGTTATTCATGACTACATTCGTATTCGTACTAAGCATTTGCTGAACTTGATTTCAATTCTTACAAGATCATCGGTGTGACGGTTGTTCCTGACCACATGTGATAGTAGTTTTCCTCCTAACGTCCATTTCATTGTATGCAATGGAGTTGATTTAGGATGTCCCGCGCCTATGCATTTCATTTGACTCGGGTGGTCGCGACACCCTTTCTCTGTCAGAGGCCGATTGTGGGTCGAACCAAAATCGGAATGTTACGATACCACTAAAGCGCAGCGCCCCAACTCGTAGGATGTTAAGTGAGTCCTCTTTTTTTTTTTTTTTTTTTTAAAACTTATAACCTTTACACTTGCATATTCATATAATGTTAAACAATTAACTTGTGGCCAAGTACGTAGCGACGGATTACAAAATATATACAAACTTCAAATGTGGAAGTGTTCAACATTTACAATATTTACATTTGTTTACAAAATTTTCATATACAAAAATAGACCTAAAGGTCCTCCCGTGTTTTCCCTATTGATGTGGCCTTTATTTGCTGATGTGGATTGTCCTATCCTCTGGTTTCTCTTACGTACTACTGCGGATTGAACACCGGAGTGCTAAGCTTTGCAGCTTAGTGGGAATATGACTTCTATTAAGAGTCCACCACACTTTTATACAAATGCATATAACATATAGCATTTAGAGACTCTTATCATTTCTCATATATATATATATATATATATATATACTTTCATAACTTGATTTCATTTTATATCATCTTCAGATACTTTTCATGTAATCTTGTACTTTTACTTCTTGTTCTTATGCTTGTATACTATCATCACATAGCAGCAGTGCTATACTTCCTCTCTTCATTTTCTTGCATATACGTCATTTCTTTTTGTTTCGTATCTGCATAAACCTTAGGGTGGATACGGGGAATACTATAATCCATGAGGACCGAAGGTGCTATATTCCTTGTGTAAAGCAGTGATCCATGAGGAACCCGTAGGCGCTGTAATATATTATAGAAGGTATCATGCATGCGAGGCAATTGTTGACCTATTCCATGAGACCGGGGCGCTGTGGTGACACTTCAGGGGCCCACTTTGGCCCAGTCCCAAGCGGGATCTATGTCATTGACCCACGAGGTCGATTTCGAATATAACTGATATGCTGCAGGCTTATTCTTCCTAATAGGCATGCCCGTCTATCCTACCGGGTTCTAAACGGACAATCAACGTGTATTTTATGCTCAGTATATATCTCATATTTCCGAATAATTATTGTCATTCGGTAATCATATGGGATATATAAATACAATCATTTATTCATATATTTTCATTTTTTTTTTCATATCTCATTACATTCATAAATAAATATGCTTACCATGTATGCTTATGAGTTATTTATGAATTCATAATAGGCATTCCTAATACAAATAACTATGTTGCACAGTGCTTCCTACTGTTTTCCGTGTTTCTGGAACTAATATGAGTTCCAATCTTCAAACTGTCTATTGATGGATTCTTGACTCAATGGGCTTTCCATGAGATCAAGAACACTCAAATCCGGAGTTCAAACGAGGAGTTATGACCTTAGAAGTTGGAGTCATCTTGATCCGATCTTGACGGCGACGCTGGCGGCCAGGCTGCACTGTTGACGAGCTCAGTCTAACACCTCTGTCTGACATCTAATATCTTCCTCAGGCATATGGATGGATTCTTGACTCAATGGGCTTTCATAGAGTCGAGAACACTTAGTCGGAGTTGAAGCGAAAGAGATATGACCTTAGAAGTTGGAGGTCATGCGCCTTGATCTTGTGAGGCGCCCTTTGGTAGGTGATCGGCTGTTCGCGCGACCCCTATTGGACGACCCCTTGTCCACTGTTCACTGACGACCCCTTGTTTTGACGACCCCTCGTCCACTGTTGGACAACCACTTTGTTCGTGTGACCCCTTGTTTTGGCGACCCTCGTCCTTGTTGGGCGACCAGCATTCCTTGTGACCCCTTGTTTGGCGACCCCGCGTTTGGCGACCCTCGTCCTTTGTTGGGCGACCCACTTTGTTCGGCGACCCTTGTTTGGCGACCCTCGTCCCGCTTGTTGGACGACCACGCGTTCATTGGCATTTATGTTGTGACCCCTCGTCCCTTGTTGGGCGACCTTTGTTCATTGTGACCCTTGTTTGTAGAACTCAAGCCATTTAGTTGAGTAAAAGACCCGTAACTTAGTCTACGAGGTCGAATTAAGAAATTCAAAGCCTAACATCAAGTTCATTGATGTGGCTACACGAACCCTCAAGAGGACTTACTTCCCAAATCTCATATTTCTGGTTCAAAAAACCCATTATAATATCCGAGTACTGCATATCAATTAAACAATAGGGCATTTTAAGGTTCAGTAGCAGCTAGACCCTTCTCATACACATATTTAGGAACCTTAAGCTCTTCTTAACTCAACCCTACAAGAAATGAGTTTGGGTTATCAAACAAACCATACACAAGATAGAGGGTTCTAAAACATGTATCCATCTTGTTTTAGACCAAAACTAGACTTCCATTTCAATGAAGACATGTGTATTCATACAAAACCATATTTCTATACTCATTTTAGTAGTTCCATACACCAGAACCACTCTCTTAGTTCTATACATAAAATCATAGTTCCATACACCAAAATCCATAGTTTCATACCAAAATCCATAGTTTCCATACACAATAATCTTCTTCTTCTTCTTAACTAACTTCTCTCTTCTCTTTTGTTAAGTATTTGCTCTCCTTTATCGAGACCAAAAATGAGATATTTATTTTGGTCTTATCCTTTGTTATCTTTCTAATCAAAACTTCCTCCCTCTTTCATAAGCTTGTCTCTTACGTAATTTTCATCCTTATTTTATTCTAATATCTTTCTTTTATTACTCTTGATTTAACTTATGTGTATTCTACTTTGGCATATGAACTTATTATATTATGACCCTTGGGTCATGAATTGAAATAATTTAGTAATTTACCCTTAATTGTTGTAATTCCAAGTTATTGCTTATTTTTAATGGGATAAATATCTTTTCGTTTATTCTACAAACATGTTATAAAGCTGTTGGGGTATAATTTGAGATATTCTGAATGATTGTAGGACCATCATAAAAGGCTACTCATCTTCATTGAATATTTGGATGGAACAGAAAGCTTGCCCATGTATCATAGTGCGGCGTAGTGTAGTAGCCTTGCACAAATAATAAAATCAATACATCGATCTTGACATCTTTGCTATGATGTGGCTGCATGGAAATCATATATCGGTGTCTTTCTATGTGGTTTTGTCATAAATTTAAGGCGTGCATTCGACCACTCCTTGACTTGACGTGAAATCGGCCTTATGCGATCTAAGAACCATTTCCATCGAACCAACCTGCTGCTTACAACTGAATCGAGCATCAACATATGCAGGTGAACTACTCATGGATGCCAATATATTAACACCTATTAGCTATTACATAAAGTAAGCGTAAAGGCGAAAGAAGGTCATTGTCTTAATGTAGTTAATGGTAAGCTACGAGCTCCTTTAAGAACACTGTTAATTACCTCCGAAATGTTGGTTGTCATTATCCCATATATATCTTCGACCTTCATCGTGTGAAAGTGCCCATAACTAAAAGTTGCCTCACAACCATTGTTGTGCTTGATTAATTCTCGGTGTAGTCATATGCTTATTGAATTTGCGTTACGTACCTGCTAAAGATGCTCTGCATAACAAATTCTTCAAGACTTTATCTTTGGCAAGATTAAGCTAAAATTGCTTGGAAGATGACACATACGGAAATCTGTGATAGGCGGTGGTGCGACCCGACGAATGGGGATCGGTCATTGTTGCCATAATACTACGGATATCATCGGTCTCTTACAAATTCAGTCATTGAATTACTCTTTGTTCGATACATTGCCAATACCATCTGACTATCAATATTCTGCTTATACTGTAATAGCAAATGTCAATGGAAACAAAGTTATTTTTGTCACACCATAGAAATTCGATAACATGTCTTTATACTTCCTATCTGAATGTGTTGCCATCAATACTCATTCTGGGCGACCGAACCCTTAAATAGATGGCTTGAATGACTAGAACACACGTTGAAATATCTTAGTGTTTGGCATATTAATGTCACATGTTTTCCAAATTACAACACATCTATGGGGTCCCCACCCTTCATCTCTCTTCAGGTGGGTCCCACTCATAGATAACATTACGGGCCCGGCGCCACTTTTCTTTACGCTCGGCGAGAACGCGACGGGACTCTTGTCGAAGTGGGGAGCACTCTCACTACCAGCTGTTTGCTAGCTTGGTTGGTAGTGAAGTGCTCCCACTGCAGGGTCCTTTGAGTAGATGAGACTAAACTCTCATGGAAAATGCAAGTGAGATGAGTGGAGACCTGTAAAGGCGCCTTTTGTTGTGGGTCCCCACCCTTAAATCTCTCTTCGGGTGGGTCCCACTCGCAGAATACTTTATTCGGCCGAGTCCCAAGCTACCCTTTTCTTTGCCTCCGTGAGAGCTCGAGCCCACGACCAGAAGGACTCTTATAGTAGCTCGGTTGGTAGTGAGAGTCTCCCCACTTCCTATAAGAGTCCTTTGGGTGGGTGGGTTGAGCTCTCATGGAGCGAAGAAAGAGCCGATTAGACTGCTTGCCTCTTTGGCTCTATGGTCAGGACCCACTGAAGAAGATGAGTGAGTTTCTAATCAAGACCCTCTTACTCTATGACTAAGAACAAGCGTGGTAGGCGTGTATATGATTGAAAAGAATCACGAATAGCCCCGTCTAAGTGATTTATGCTTTCCATCTAACGCCTTTTTGTATGACATTTTATATCCCCATTTCTCCATCACAATTGCTTGAATAGTAGCCATAGTTAATGTCAATCGTGTGCAATAATAGCTTTATGAGACGGCAACCACATTTGATCCAGATTGATGATGGTCTGGATTGGCGGGCATTGAAACAAGTATCTGACCGCTTTATATTTGTTGATAACAAATAAGCAAGTATCTTTCTAACCATGACATAGCTTATAGACATTGACATTCTTACCCTTGCACATCTTAAAATGAGCAATTTTTTAGGATGCAACAACGACAAACTCTTGGTGTGCTTTTAATTAGGTAAATCTTTGCAACCTCTTGCAAATCGAGATAAATTAAAACTTGGCCAGCTACAAAATTCTCACAGCTCGAATAAGCAGAGTACTATTTTGCACCCATAGGTCCACGCATGAAATAAATACCTAAGTTTTCAACATGTTCAAATTGGTATTGGTGGTAGTGATAATGAGCAGAGGATGACTCATCTAATGTCTCAGCATCTAGGTTATTTGATACATCCTGCGATGGTGCGTGCGCGAGAAGACATATATCCCTTGCTCATTCTCGATACTTGGTTAAAAGTCGAATGATGATGATACATGTCATCATTGAACATCTAAGTCTCCATTAGATTCATCATCAACATCTTCATCGATTCATCATTAGCTTCTTCATAAGCGCGATGTGACATGATTCGGCATGGGGTGTCAGTGAGGAGTCATTTTTTATTTTTTCTTCACATATAAACTTTAAGCTAGTTCATTCATATAATGTTAAACATTTAACTTGTATTATATTCTGTGCTGATGGATTACAAAATATATATACAAGCTCATATATGGAAGTGTTCAACATTTACAATATTTTACATTGTTTGCAATTTCATATCTGAAAATAGACACAAGGTCTTCCGTTTAGGCACTATTGATGCGTGGCCTTTATTTGCTAATGGATTGTCGGGTCCTCACGGTTTTCTTTGTTCTATACACGGATTGAACTTGCAGTGCTAAGCTTTAAGCTTAGTGGGGTGCTCCCACATGGATGACCTCTACTAAAGGGTCACCACACTTCTATACAAATGCATATAACACATATAACATTTACAGATTCTTGTCATTTCTCATATATAGACTTTTCATAACCAGATTCATTTCTTATCATCTTCCATATACTTTTCATGTCATCTTGTACTTTACTTCTTGTTCTTGTATACTATCATCGCATAAGCGGTCTTTATACTTCTCATATCATGTCATATATTCTCTACATTTTCATTTGCATATACCTGTCGTTTCTTTTATGTTTCATGTCTGCATAAACCTTAAAAGTGAATCTGAGGGAAACTATAGAGGCCGAAGGCATTGTACTCCTTGTGTGAAGCCGAGTGGTCTATAAAAGAGCCAGAAAGTATTTGTACTCCTTGTGTGAAATATTAGTACATAAAGGGTCGAAGCCATTTGTTATCATTATGCAGACAATGAAGAAAGCTATCTATAAGGGCAGGCGTATGGGCGACCCTTCGGGAGCCATGAGTGATCAAACGGGATCTATCTCATCGGCAACTGACCAGACACAGATATCAGAACTTGTATCTTCTGGAGACTTGTTTTTTCCTAATAAGGCATGCCATCATCCTCTACCCGGGTTCTAAGCAGACAATCAATATATATTTTATGTTCAGTATATACCTCATATTCCCGAATAATTATTGTCATTCGGTAATCATATGTGATATATATATATACAATCATTTATTCATATCTTTGCATTTTTCATATCTCATTATATGTATAAATAACTATGCTTACCATGTATGCTTATGAGCTATTTATGAATTTATAATAGGCGTTCATAATATGAATAACTATGGTTACTGCGAGACTGCGTTTCATGATTTAAAGACGAATATGAGTTCCAATTTTATCAAGCTATCTATGGATGGATTCTTGACTCAATGGAAGCCATAGAGCCCAGAAAACTGCCGAATCGGAGTTTGGGCCCGAAGTTATGACCTTAAGTTGGAGGTCATGCGTAGTCAACAGGCAGGCTAACTGAGAGCGGCCGGGGCGACGACCTCGGTGAGCTCGGTCTAACACCTCAGTATGACACCTAATATCCTCACATAATGAAAGACTTTACCATGATTATTTTGTTGAAATGCTTGTATACCCTCCTCATCTATTTCGTAGGAAGTTTCGAATGAATCGTCCTCTCTTTTTTCGAATTCAATCCGCGGTTGAAGCATATGATCCATACTTTGTCCAAAAGAGGGATGCTGCTGGAGTTGTCGGTTTATCCTCCATTCAAAAATAGCAGTAGCATTGAGGGCGCTTGCTTGTAAATTACCCGGTGATTCGAGTGGATATTTACATACGGATGAGAGAATGCGCCATAGAGAGTCTTAAAGGTTTAATCAGCGGTTATTTGCAATATTCGGTGAATATTTGAGATCACCAAATAATAATGATATCGCTAGATTGCTAGCGATTGGAGAATCTCGTGGCTTCCCTGGTATGTTAGGGAGCGTTGATTGCGTGCATTGGAAATGGAAGAATTGTCAACTGACATGGCACGGTGTATGTCCCGGTCATATTCATGAACCCAGCCCGATTATTCTAGAAGTGGCTTGTGATCTTGGATATGGCATGCTTTCTTTTGGGTTACGGAATCTCTTAATGACATTAATGTGGCGAACGATCTTATTTTAATGAGCTAGTTGAAGGGCGTGCTCATGATCAACTATTAGTTAATGGTCATGAATTATACGATGGGATATTATCTTCTTTGACGGTATATATCGAGTCATGGTCAGCATTGTGAAAACGATTCCATGTCACGGGAAATAAGAAGAAATATTTTGCGACGGCTCAAGAGTCGCGAGAAAAGATGTCGGCGACATTTGGAGTCCTTGGCACGTTTGCAATTGTACGTGGACGACCCGTTTTGGGATCATAAAGTTCTCAAAAATATTATGACAGCATGCATTATAATGCATAACATGATCGTTGAGGATGAGTGAGATGCTAGCCAGATCAATTTCACCTATGATGCAATTGATGAAAGTTCGACTATATCAATTTCACATGAGCATACACCTGAACTGGTGCAATTCATGCAAACACATTATGACATCGAAGCGAAATTCATTATCGAGCTCGATAAGATCTTGTGGAACATTTGTGGCAACTACATGGAGGACAGTAGGAACTATTAAACACGGTGCATAATGGTATTACAATAAATTACAACAAATTTAATGTTGCTAATGATGTTCACTACCGTGCCTTAAGCTTGCTTCAATGATTTCTTTCTAAAGGCTCTCATAATATGTTGCTTGTATTGGACTTAATTTAGTAATATCAACGGCCATTATCTTCTCGTCTTTTGCATGTCGCATTAATCGAAGTTTCTCTTGCTCTAAAATAAGTCTTTCATCTTTTTCTCGTTGTTTACGTAGAAATTTCTCTTGCTAAAAAAGAAGTCTTTCTTTCTCTGTAGCAACTGAACTTTCAAATAGTTCTATTTTCTTTTTATCCATTTATCGACACGCCTCGATGATTCATCTTTAAAGCGTAATGCTGAAGGAGTTATTTTCACCTTTTTCTTTGCCCTTTGTTGTTTGTGCCTTGCTAGCCTTCCTGCCAAGTGGTCTCTCTGAGGTGGTAAATGTCTCACTTGCATCATCGTCTTCCCCTATATTTATTGAATCTGGAGTGCAAGGGGAGGAAGTTGCAGGACTTGCACTCTTTCCGCTTTTTGACTTCTTTTTAAAGCTACCCATCATCCACTTCGGATAGTGCTTCAATTCATGCCAACAATGTAAAAATTGAAAGGCATGACCGTATAATTTCTCATAAAATTCCATTGCTCATACAATTCCATTGCTTCAAAGACCTATAACAAATTAATTATAAACTTTAAATAGTTTATGTAAATAAAATATAATATTAAATATAGCATGAAATAAGTGTAGAAGTGAAAATTTTCATAAAAGTAATACCTTGTCTTGCTCATTCCTACCACTTTGTTGCCTTGATTCTATTTGTGCAAAGTACCCGCAAAATTTATTCACTGCAAGTTGAATTGTTGACCAATGATGCATCAGAGAACTACCATTACCGCTTGGAATTGAATTTCTTATAGGTATGAAAGTATTCCACCTTTCGATCCAATATCTCCCTTTTGCTCATTTCAAAATCGGCGCATCCGTGCAATATTAGCGAATGACGGGATGCTGTAGTTGTTTTCTTCAATGATGGAATTAATTTCGATGTTTTGTTTGTGGAATCAGTTGAGAATTTGATGCTGATGTAATAGATGTGTTTTATGATCTTGTAATCACCGTGAGAGATTGGTTGTCGGCATTTGACCCTCCATATAGAAGATTAGTATATCTGAATCATCATGAAAATTCATGATAAATATGAAAAAATAAAAATAAAATAAAGAACTATAGATTTTATAAAGAGTAGAAATATATTTATTTGTAGGAGAATATGTATATATAGAGGAAAAAATAACTCTTACAAAGTAAAGTTTTTTAAAAATATTGCAGATTGCATAGGAAAAAAAAAATAATAGTTTGGTAAAAAATATAACTGGATTTGACTAAAAAAAAAGGAGCAAACTTCAAAGGTTAAAATATAACCATTATAAAAAAAAAACGTAAACATTGAAAACCAAAAATATAGCGGGTCTACGGTGCATAGGCGTTAAGTGAAAAAAAAAAATAATTTGTCAACTGCTTTGAAGGAGGACCTTTGCACTGCTATCTTGATTGTAAAAAATATTATATTATATTATTTAGGAATTTGCACACGGCCAGCTCACAAATCCCAAGCGTGGCCACTTCTGAAGTAGAGTCGAATATGGGTAGTGGAGCTCTTGGGAGCTGGTCCACTCCTTACAATATGTAAGGAGCGGACCGTTGGAGATGCTCTTAGTTCACTTAAGGAGAATTCTCTCCCCAAAAATGCACTTTCTTGGGTTCTTTTTTCTTTTTTTCTTTTCCTTATCCCCTTAATGGTGTACTGTTAACACACTTGTCCGAAAAAAATAAGGACATGATGAACAAAAATAGCCAAGTCTACAGGATCCCTTGATGGAATCACCATGCCAAGCAGGTCAGCCAAGGCAGAGAGCTTCTCACCCATGTTTGGCTTCTACTGCCTCATTTTGGTATAGCAGAACATTTCAAGATATCACAAGGCCATGAAAGGACCGAGTTTGATCTGCCACAAATCATTTAAACAGATAAAAAACTAATTAAAATTTATAAAATGCATTGACATCATAAAACTCGTATACCTCTCTACATTATCCCAACTAAGAAGTAGAAAAGAAGATTGAAAGAGCTACTCCAATCCGCTACTTCATTACCACCTCCAATAAAAGCTTAAACAGAACAATGGTGTTTCAGGTGTTATTCTAAGCAAGAAAAGGATGCATTTTCAAACTTACACGAGACCCTTATCTCTCAAAGTCTCTAAGTTTTGTGTTCAAATGAGCTTTATCATTGAACCTATCATGATGAGACATTGATTGATCTTACCAACTCGTTATCATTCATTAAACATGACCTCATAGACTACATGACAGTTTTAAAATAAAGACAAACAAACATTATAAAACACCAAGCATAAAAAGTTAACATTTAAGACAAGGAACAAGAAAATTAACATCAACCGCAACAATAGTACAGCATGATGAACCAATGAATCCCCAATCTGAAATGAAAGGAGCTCCCTTATTGTAGGCTAAATTTGACAAACTTTGGTGAAGCAAAGGTCGATGAAGGAGTAGAACAGGACACTGATAAAACTGGCCACCTGCATTACTTCCTCACGATATCCAATTTTGTTATGGCCTAATAAAATCATGAAAGTTAGATATAGTCAGTTCATCTAAGCAATCATCTAATTTTAAGTAGAATAAGTAGGGCATAAAGCAGAAAAGCAAAAGGGATTGATGCATTCTCTTGTAAAAGCTGAAGGAAACTTGGGCCAGATTATACACAATCTAGTCCTATGCAGTGAACTGACTAGGCATGTCAGTTAACTTCAATTCTAAGAAAGCCCTATGTTGCAATCCTTCGGGGAGCATCCTCAACAACAGACATGACCTTATCTCTAAGTCTCTGAGAGCTCCAAGTGCTCCTTCCTCCACATTCCATTCCTCCAGCTGCTCTAGAAACCACAGTTTAAGAACACGAAGCTGTGGAAAGCCTCTTGAAGAGCACAGCATGTGTTTCCCTATATATGATCTACGCAATAACCTAAGAACTCTTAGGTTGGGAGGCTTATCCAATTTTTGCATTGGATCTTCTGCTAATCCTGACTAAGAAAGGGTAAGAACAGTCAGGCTGTTGGGAAATTCAGAAATGACAGATGGATTCCTTAACCGCCCCAGCAAATAAACAGTAGAGAGTTTCACATGGTTGGACAAAGACTTCAAGTCTAAGTCCCAAGGTTGATTCTCTTCATCATTAGATGTCAACCTCAGAGACTGAAGATGGTTCAATTTTAAGACCCAATCAGCCACTGCCTCCAATTGTGACACCATTGCCTCCTGTTGAGATGGAGTTAACCGAAATTTCAATGCTAATTTTCTAAGATTGAGTAACCTGTCTAGGCCATCCTTCACCTGGGTCTTCTCGTCTGTGAATAGTCCTTAATCACGCTCACTCAAGTACAGATGTCGCAATTGTTGCAGCTTCCAGATCTCACTTGGAAGAGTGATTATGTTTGTGTACTTCAAGTCCAGTGTCAGGAGATTTAGCAACTTGCTAATGGATGATGGGAGGATCTCCAAGCTCGTCCATCTTAAACCAAGGTACCTCAACAGAGTTAATTTACCTACTTCCACGGGCAAATTAGGCTTATATACTCGTTCAAGATCAAGGACCCGCAATGATAGGAAGCAACCACTAGAAATGCATCCGTGAAGAAAGTTCCTAATATTGTCTTCTGGTAGGCTTCCTTCTCGAGTGTCAAATGAAATGAAAGAGGAGGTAGCTTCATAATGAGCTTTCAGAGGAGCTGTTATGTTGTGATGACCATGGATATGAGAAAAGCTGGCATCTGATTCATCCAGATGATCAACAAGTCTACGGACCATACCATTGCCCAAAGATATCTCCGATGGTGTTGTACTTGTCTGACGTTGAAGAAATGTAGCTTTCTTGGCTTTCAAAAACCAGTGTTTTCTAATGGGATCCGGCAAGCGACATGCTTGAACTTCTCCGTTAACCTTCTTCTTTGTTACTTGGATAATGCACTGGCCAATTAACTTTGTCAAGTACTTCTTAGCAACATCTTCAGGAGTTTCTGTCTCATCTTCCGAATACACCAAACCCTCTGTAATCCAGAATGCAATCAATCTTCTGGTTGGGATCTCAAAGTTTTGAGGAAAGAGGCCGAAGTAGAAGAGACATCGCCTCATGTGCAAAGGCAAACTGCGGTCAATTTCATACATGATGTGAGACCGAAATTGTTGGTCTCCATTGAATTGCTGAAGAACACTTGACCACTCATCAATGGTTGTGTCCTTATTTGACAGAAGAACAGCTAGTTTCTTTATGATTAGTGGTAACCCACAGCATGTCTTCAAAATGTCTCCTCTAAGACTAAGTAGTTGTGGAGGTATGGTTTCCTTCAAAATATGGGTAAACAGTGCCCAACTCTCATTATCATCTCTCAGTTGCAGTGTGAGATGAAGGGTGCCCTGCCCCTGCTTCGGGAGATCTGAAATCAGTCTTGGATCTTTCAGAATCAAAATCATTCTATATTTGCCTCTGGACGTGTCTGCAAATCTTGTTATCAGGTTACTGATGATTCCGATGCTATATATGTCATCCACGACTATGAGACACTTCTTATCCTTTAGGAAAGCGTTGAACAGAGAGTAAAACTCTTCTTCTTCTTCTTCTTCTTCTCTTGCCCACATTTTTTCTATCCATAAATCTCGTGCTTCTGCCCATTCCATGCTACTCTCTTCTTCTTCCTTCCACAACACTGGAATGCTTTTATTGGGATCCATCTGTTTCATGATGTCCTTGAGAAAATCTAGATCCCGCTGTCGTGAAGATACCCAAGCATGGTAATGGAAATGATCAGCAACCACTTGGTTCTCATAGACCAACTTCGCTAAGGTTTTCTTGCCGATACCTTTCATACCCACAATTGAAATGGCGAAGAATCTTTTGTCGTCTGTGAGCAACTGTGCTGTAATCTCTTGTACGTCATCATAAAAGCTGATGATATCAGGTTCCTCATTCAACCGTGCCATAATCTCTTGGCCCGCATCATCAGAGCTGATGGATGATGAATAATCTCTTTGGTCATGGTCATGGTCAAGGACTTGTCGCGGCATCCTCTTCGATAGATCCTGCAACCTAGCATTGATTCCATCCATCTCCCCGCCAAGACGAAGTTGACATCTCATTTTGTGGAGAGCCGTGACAACTCTCCTGAAAGTTCCTTTAAGGTGAATTCTCCTGTTGATGAACAGGTTTATTACACCCATTGCTTCACAAGAAACATTGCAGATTTCATCCAACCATTCCATGAAGCTACTATCCCATTCTACTGACTCTACATTTTTTAGAAAACCATTGAATAGCTTGAATTCATCCTCCATCCTTCTGGCCTTCTTTTTCACTTGGGGGCGGAGTGAACCCTGGGCTAACAAATCTGCCACTTTCGCTATGACTGGGGAAACAACTGTTTGTGCTATGTTCTGATTCTCCACTATTTCAGTTTCTATAGACGCCTTGTAACATGGATACTTTAAACAGGAACGGATCTTGACCTTGATCTTCTCCAGCTTCTTGCGGCTGCTCCTCCTCTTCGTTACTGATTTCAGCGTGATGAGGTCCTCGATGAAATCCTCCACATCATAGGCAATGTCCCTTAACGCCTCCGTCACGTCGCCTACGAAATTTTCAAATGAATCGAGACAATAAAGCATTTCCCGGTGGATGGAACTGACATCTTCTTCAATTCCACTAACAAGGCCTGGTTCTTGAATTAGCAGAACAAAAAGTTTCTGCGCTGCCATCGAGATACTGCTCTGCACCAAGGACCGTCGTTGGCTCTCCACCCTCCACATCTTCTCCATATCTTTCATTTCCTCTTCCATATGATCCATCAAAAGGGGAAAGCAAAGCAAACCTTGTGCACAAAGTTAACTATCGTGTCCATGGACCATAGCTTTAAACCCACGAGAAATAAATACAGAATATCTTCGTCGTTGTTGGAACTTGGTGTTAGTAAAAAATAGTTTTTCAAAAGGGTTTTGTCGTAAAAAAGACGAGGTTTTAGCGGGTTTATATATTAAAACTCATTTGTAGGCTTATGACTAAGAAAAAGAAGGCATTGCGCGCACAAAAAAATGGATCGAATACTTCCTGTGCATGAATAGACCCGAAACACGTTCGATTTTACTCCACATCAATTTTGTTTTGGTTTGAAACGGTCCAAACTTTTTCAATCTCTATCTTCCTTTCCACCTGCAACTCATCTCTGTTGTTCCTGCTACAGCCTTTTATACATACCTCAGTTATATTCTTTTTTCTACAACCTGCCCTCCGTATTACAGGTACACAATAAGATCCGAACCTACCATGAGTTGAGCAATTTACCCTGTTCCCCATCTTTGTTGTGCTTCATAGAATGTCCTCTGATACCAAGTTTAAGAAAAAAAAAAAAAAAGAAGAGAGCAATAGATCTGAGCAGGACGCATCCTGGGTTTGAACAGCGGTACGCCCGTCCAAAAAGTACTTATCGCACTACAGTTTCACACTATTCATTTATGAATTATTTATTATGCTTTATATATTAATAAATAATAATATTCTTCCATCCGTTTTTTATATAATTTAATATTTAAATATTTTGATTTTTAGCAAATAAAATTTGCAATATCCAATGTTATATAAATAATAAGAATGTTATTGATTTTCAATTTAATATTTAATATTTTAAATTTTTTCAGATTTTAATAAAATATAAATGATTTCTATGACGTCCCATGTTACACCACAATTCAATATCATTGTTCCGGTCCATTGAATTGTGAACTCAATGACCAATCAATTTTTAAAACGTTGGTATTTGCTTCTTGGTCTAGGAAATCAGCAATCTTAAGGGAAGTAAAAAATTTGGAAATCTATAATTTAGTAAAGTTCTCATGGGATCCCTTCAACCCATCCTTTGTCCAATAATGCATCATTCACTTTCCCTACGGCTAAATTACTAGTATATAAGGATGACGTATTACATTCTCTTTACGTTTAAGTGGCTTGATTCGTGTTATTAGTCGTGTTTATTATTAAATGTATCGATGTATAAATCGTGTCTGACGTTATTAACCACGAAATGGCATGGATAATAAGCGTGTTAGCGTTTGTTAGCTGGCCGCCGTTTATTGTTCGTGTTAGGCGGGTCAACACGAATATAATCCATTTAATTTGATTATTTAAAATAATAAGAATTATAATTAATCATCAATGCATATTTAACACAAATAACCTATTAAATTTAACATGTTTATTAATTTTATTATTTAAATTAATAGGAATTATAATTAATAATCTATATTTAACACAAATAATTTATTAAATAGGTTAATTAATTAATATAATAATTAAATGGAGTCGGTCAGATTAGTCGTGGCGGATGACGAATATGGCCGTTTATTAAACGTGTTAAGGCGTATCCCGATACGAATATAATGGGAAACGATTATACTCAACTCAAACCCGCAAAAACCGTGTTGGGTTCATGTCGTGTTCACGTGTCGAGTCAAATTTTGCCTACCCTACTTACATTACATTCAAGGATAACTTTCTACAAAGGTAATTCATGGTCAAGAAATCCATTATCTGCTTCCCATTTACCTTGATCACTAGGGCATGGTAAATTTATCTCATTTCCTCTTATCTTTTTCTCTTATAATCTATATTCTTTAAAGAGGTAATTTTTTTGTTCTTAACTTGAAATTACCCATTTGAATATTTTTCTTTTATTTTCTTGCTTAATAAAATGGTTCTTCAAAGAAAATTTAGGTTTCATTTTATTTTTATATTGTTGTCGTTTTATCGATATTTGGTTTATTGTCCTTTTATTGATGTGGTATTGTTCTTCATCTTATTGCGACGTTTTATTTATGTGGGGGCGATTCAAACAGTGAAGACATATTTGATCAATCAAAGATATCAATTATAGTAAATCGATATCTTTAAGAGGCGGGTTATAGATATTACAGTCGCTTTATTTATCAAATTTATAAGCTTTATGTGTTGTCTTATTTTATATGATTTTTATCTATTTATATCTTGAATATATCTATCTATTGTAAATTTGAATCAATAATATTATTTTTTCTTTACAAAAAAAGGCGTGATGAAGATTTTTTTGAGACGATCCCACTAATTTAGGGGATCTAGGTAATACCTACCTTCTTTATCACAAAGATAATCTAGAGAGCAATACTTTTCTTCCAATAAAATCCTACAAATAAAGACCAACACTAGGTGAGATTATTTTATTACGATTTTAACACTTTGGTGCCCTCTTATTAGAGTTTTGAATTGTGAGATTGTTCTCCAAATCCAAATAGGGTTTTAATTCCGGAGATTGTTCTCTAAATTTCCTTTATGACAAGCAACCTAATTCTTGAGAGAGGTGAGTCATATTTGAGCATCTCCAACAATGCTCTGTTTTTCACTCTATCTTTATATACAGAGATTTTGGGACATAGACTACATTGTAATAGTTTTTTATTCTCATTTCTATGAATAGTACATCTCCACATTTGAAGATTCACTATTCAAATCTTTAACTAAGTGATGGGACCATGACTTTTATTTAACATTCATTTTGTGTATATTTGCTTCATTATTTTAATAATGTTTTTTTTTTTTTTTTTTTTTTTTTTTATTTTCAGATATTTTTTATATTTATTATTTTATTAATATTGGATTTTTTATATATAATAAATTATTTTATAGCATTAATTTATTTTAATAATTTATAATTTTTTCTTAAAATAAATAATTTAAAAATAATTTAATTTTTTTATTAAATTTATTTTTTGACAATGATATGATACATTTTTATTATTTTCATTTATATTGAAAATAAAGATTGTTGGTTGGAGATTTGGAGTTAGATAATAAAACATTAAGATTTTAATTAATTAATGCAATGATTTCTTCAAATTAAAAAACAACTTCAAATTGAAAAAAAAAACATAGATATTACATCATATGATGTTCTACACATCCTTTACTCAAACTAATACATTAATTATAAGAAACATTGTTAGTACACATTTCTCATAAATGCTCAATTAATGCATTTCAAAGTGCATAATAAGCTTTTTTACATTTATATTTATGGCGAGCAAAGAAGCATTGAAATTAGTCTGTTTTATCTACTATCATATCAACTTTTGGAACAAACATCACATTTAAATCAACAATGCTTCCATAAGCGTCAAATTAATCTTCGATATCATATTATGCATTGTTATGCAGGTCGACATAATATCATGAAGCATTTGTTTCTTCTAATAAAGACCAACACTAGGTGAGATTATTTTATTACGATTTTAACACTTTGGTGCCCTCTTATTAGAGTTTTGAATTGTGAGATTGTTCTCAGGAAATCAAAATAGGGTTTAGTGAATTGTTCTCTGAAATTTCCTTTACTTAATAAACAACCTAATTCTTGAGAGAGGTAAGTCATATTTGAGCATCTCCAACAATGCTCTGTTTTTCACTCTATCTTTATATATAGAGATTTTGGGACATAGACTACATTGTAATAGTTTTTTATTTTTGTCTCTATGAATAGTACATCTCCACATTTGAAGATTCACTATTCAAATCTTTAACTAAGTGATGGGACCCATATTTTATTTAACATTATTCCCCTATTATTTTATTATTATATTACTTCCTTTCATTATTTTAATAATATTTTTATTTTTCAAGATATTTTTATATTTATTATTTTATTAATATTGGATTTTTATATATAATAAATTATTTTATAGCATTAATTTATTTTTAATAATTTATAATTTTTTCTTAAAATAAATGGCTTTAAAATAATTTAATTTTTTTATTAAATTTATTTTTTGACAATGATATGATACATTTTTATTATTTTCATTTATATTGAAAATAAAGATTGTTGGTTGGAGATTTGGAGTTAGATAATAAAACATTAAGATTTTAATTAATTAATGCAATGATTTCTTCAAATTAAAACAACAAATTGAAAAAAAAAACATAGATATTACATCATATGATGTTCTACATCCTTTACTTAAACTAATACATTAATTATAAGAAACATTGTTGATACATTTCTCATAAATGCTCAGTGTGCATTTCCAAAGTACATAATAAGCTTTTTACATTGGTATTTAGCGACGAAAAGCGTTAAATTAAGTGCATTTTATACTGCTTATCATATCAACTTTTGGAACAAACATCACATTTAAATCAACAATGCTTCCATAAGCGTCAAATTAATCTTCTATATCATATTATGCATTGTTATGCAGGTCGACATAATATCATGAAGCATTTGTTTCTTCTAATAACGTACTAGTCCATTGATAATTGCAATGAATATGTGATTAAAATTATAGGATAATTTACCACCGTATTAGACCCTTGTATTTTATTTTATCATTTTATTATAATTTTAATGTAATTTCATTATGCGTTTTAATATTGTTATATTTTTCTAATGTAATGTTATTCTTTATAATATAATTTATTAGTTTAAATTTTTTTTAGGTTTTTAATCTATTTTTATTTATTATAATTTTATATTTATACTTAAATAAAAATAAAATCATTTCATCTATCATATTTTTGAAATATTATTATTTTAAAAAATGAATCTTTAAAGAATGACTGGTGATTTGGAGTTGAAAATAGATATTGCTTGTTGAAGTTGAGTCTCTAAAATGTAGGCCTCATCATCTCTAAATATAGAGAATATGTCGATTTAAATTTAAATAGAAATTAATTGTTAGAGATGTTGTTATGCTTTGTTAGATTAATACGCCCAAAGTCTCACATTAGTTAGAAATAGGAAGGGTTATGAGTTAATAAGAATGAACAATATTCAATTGGTATGAGACCTTTTAAATAGGGCCCAAAAACAAAACCATAAGGGTCTTAAACCCATAGTAGGAAATATCATACCATTATTGATAGGGATATGTCCATAAATTTACGTCAAGTGGTATTAAATTCGAGTTTACATTGTCATTGTGGAGTTGATGCCGAATAAAGGCGTGATGACCCATTGGCGAGTAATCTTGCGTGGGCGATGTTTAGCCGTAGTGAAAGACAAGGAATCCTTGGTTTGAGGAAAGACTCAATAATACTTTGTTGAAGGGGAGGATTGTAAAGGATGTGGTGAGCCACTAGCAAGTGGTATTTCACATATAACGTGTGCTTGTATGCAATAAAAGACAATTAAATCTTGGTTTGATGGGAAGCTCCACTGTGGATACAGTGGCAGAGACATAGGGGAGAGAGGCAGATAATAAGCGAAATTTGGAAGAATTTTACTTTCACCCTCAAAAATTTGGAAAAAATTTATTTATAACATTTGAGCCAAATAGTAAAATTCAAAAGAAAATATTATTTCCACATTTAACCATGCAAATGATTTGTATTTACTTTTTGGCTCCTCTTGTTGGAGTTGATGAGAATATCGATAAATTGGAACATAAATGTGAATTTTAAAAATTTTATCCCTTAACCACCAAGGATCACATGCGTTTCATAAAAGCAGGAAGGAAGGGTGTGAGAAACACCTCTTGTAGATGTCGATTCGTCCAAGCCTTGAAACCTGCGTCTTTGTTTGTCGAATCTTGAGTCTTTGCAACTACGAAAACAGCCTCATCTACAAGTATCCACGAACAAATAGTAAGCGATCTTTGTTGAATGCTAGTTCGAGTTAGTCTTCTCCAAAGCAGAATTAGGGTTTTTCTTTTCTCTCTCTCTTTTGTTTTTTGGTTGTTCTCGAGTAATGACTCCACTAAAAATATATATGTCTCCACATATATATATATATAAGTCTTAAGGGTTTAAGTCAAGCAGTTTTATATTATTATATATTTAAAACTCTTTTAAATAATAACAATTTAAATTCACAAAAAACATAACTAATTCAAGACATAGCATTTCCACTTAATTTAAACTTTCTATAAAGAAATTAAATTAAAGATTTAAATATAGTTTAAATTACAAAACATAGCAGATTCGAACATAACCGTTTCCACAATTTAAACTTTCTCAAATTAAATTCGAATTTAAAATAACTAATTTAAATTCACAAAACATAAACTTCACATTCCAAGACATGCTTAGTTTACAAATTTAAAAACATAAAATTAAATTGAATTTAAATAACAACCAATTGTTATTTGTAATTTAAAATAATCTCATCATTTAAGTACTACAGAGGAAATTGAAAAACCATGGCAGATTTATTATTCATTCTTATTAATGCTAGACCTATGGGTTCAATTAACATTGGCGATGAAGCTAAGTACATTTGATCCACACCCAGGTAAGCCAAAATTCTTTCTAGCGAGACATTATGACTACTAGAATTAAATGAAAGGCTCATGATCAGAACAACCTTAATATAGTAATAATATGTCAGCTTGTCTGTGATATCTTGATAGAATATAAGGCATGGACAAAGTCAGCCTTATATCGTTCTATCTTTGATTACTCGAAATGATTAGGCGACTAAACAAATGACATTGATCTCCATCAATTCATTTTGAACTCACGACTCATAATTTCGGTCTCGATTGTCGGGGGGATCGAGAGATATCTCTCTTATAATAGAGGACAAATTCCATTTAATCGCTCATATCTCACTACATAATTCTTATTATGTTCAAGTATAACTTATAGTCATCCAGATTAAAGACAACGTTTGATTATATCAAAACACAATATTCCTTATGTTGAGAACTATAGCGATCTGGTCGAAGGATTTAATAACGCTATTAGAGATTAACTTATGACTTTGATCCATGTATTAATCTCAAGGCAGTGCAATCGATATTTGTTCTCAACAAATAGATATAAATTTGATTTGTATCTCATACACATATTCATCCCATGAATATCATTCAAACTTTATACTAATCTTTAATTCATTGTTATTCCCATAACAATAATCAATAGGGACATTTAGAATAATTAATAATATTATTCAAGGACATTATATATAATAAAATATGCAAATCATCATAATAATTAATTCTCATAAATAGTCAAAATACTATGTCCATAATGATAGGCCTAGAGCACTATTACTAACACCTCTTATATTAATTTAGGCTATATTTGATTCTCAAAAAAATTGAGGGAAAATGCAAGAAAAAAATATTAAAATTAGAAGGAACTTAACAAATGAAGAGTACACACATTAATAATATATATATATATATATATATATATATATATAGTATATATATATATATATATATATATATATATATATATATATATATATATATATATGTATTATTTATATTTACTACTTTAAACTCATTTTATTAATTTTCATTTGTCATTATATAGGTTAAATAATTTTAAAATACTTGAGTTTCTAAATAATCGAGAGTGTATATTTAATTTTCTTTGATATTTTTCATTAGACATCCAAACTTGATAAAATAATTTTCCTTGGCATTTTTTCTTTCCTCATTACTTTTCGTGAACCAATCACAACCTTAGGCTCCCTTTGGAACCTAAAAAGTTCTAGGAAAAGAAAAAAGTACTAAAGGAAATGATTCTCTCATGTTGAAAAATATAAAAGAAAATCAAGTACAAATTTTTTTTCTCATTCTTAGGTTTTATACTGCACGTGGAGAGTTAAACAAACTAAATAAAGTTCTCTATGAACTAACAAAAACAAATGGGGATACATTATAGAGATTGTGAGTACCATGGCCTATAGACTTAGACCCACCACTCAATGGGCCTAAGGCCTTCTTGGCTCGAAGCCCACTTACCGTATTAAAGCCAGGCGGGAATTAACCAAACGGGAGTGACTTGAAACCCGTCTAAGGAAGCCAGGGTGTCCTATGAAAGGCTCGGTTCATGGTGGCCCATCTAGGGTTTCAAGTCCCCCAGTCGGCCATCCTACTGCATATGGGAAGCTCGTTATGGATAAATATATATAAAAGCGGAAAACACGCTACAGAGATATTTATCCGTTGATTTCTCGATTTTTATTCCTTATTTCCCGAAAAGATTAACCCTTGATAAGGAAGAAGATATTTTATCCCTAAGAAGAAGAGATTTTCTTTCCTAAAATTAAGGAGATATTCGAGTCACTCTCTATAAATCCAGGGAGATACCCCACGAGGGAAAGATAAGCAATTCGAACTGCGCGTACTCTCTTCTTCTTCTCCATATTTTGTTGACTTAATCATCGGAAAGGCGGTCGGCCCACCATCGTCGGACCACCGTCATCGAACCGCCCCTCAGAGGGTTCATATCGCCGCTAATGCCCGTGCGGCAGGATCAAAACGATCATGGTGACAAATAATTGGTGTCACCAGGGGGAAACCCAATAGAATGTCTCATATACAGACTGCAAGGGCTTGACTTCAACGATTGTCTAGTAGCCCTGCATCACCTGAAACTTTGTCGATTCCCCCTTTCACACCTGATTCGCTCGAAGTAGCCGTAATGTTAACCAGTTTGATGATCCAATCGCCAAAAGACTAATTCCTCCATTGGATTCAAGACATGGAGAGGAAACAAGAGAAGTAAGCAAGGCAGATAAAGGAGCTGCAAGACCACGCCGAACGCTTGCAGTGGGAGAACGACTAATTACGGGCCTAGATAAAGAAAAGTGGCGATCTTGGAAAAGATGTACGAGATAGCATTCGAGTTGCGCTTTCCAATCGCCCATAATAAAGGGAAGGAGCCTGTTGTTCCTGACGATGTTGATACCCCAGTAGACGATGAGCTGTTGTTAGGAAGTTCCCCATCTTTGAGCCTGTCACAGACAAAGAATGCCTGGGAGAACGCAAAGGCCAAATTGCGTAAGAGGCCTTCACATCAGCCTGCCTTCAGCGATGTCTTAGTAGTGCATCCCGTAGAGCAAGGAGGGAGACAAGCAGTAGGCAGAACTAGCTAGTTTAAGCCCTTGGGAACGTCTTAGTACTACTCGAAGGCATGATGCCACTAGTATTACCCGAAGGTATGATGCCGCGCCAAGTAGCACACCTCGCCTTTGGTACATGACCAAAGATTCTACATGCCGCCAAGCAATTTTAATTCGTGAGACCCGATGATATTCTTCTCTTCGCTCTTCAAGACATCCTGATTATGAGTTAGCTCGCGGGTTTGTAATACCAACTTTTGCCACGCTTATGGTTCTAATCAATTCGCATGATCACGATGCTCCACGACGACATGATTCTAAAATGCCTAAGAATGACCGCTTATCGTGTAAAGAGTTCTCATTAGCCTCATGGGGCCCACGTGCTAGCCTTTTTCCATAAGCTCCTGCGTAACTTAATAAACTCGTTGAATGAACTATGGGCGGCATTCGTATCGCAGTATCTTTGTTTGGTGTGACAAAAGAGGAACATCGGCTCCTTATAGACTATTATCAAATAGGAATAAGAGTCTATTCGAGACTTCACAAGGAGGTTCGAGCAAGCCGTTCGGCAGGTAGAGTCGTATAACATGGATGCAGTCGTCCAAAACTTTAGAAGAAGCTTTAGGACATCTGCTCCTTTCTTCTAGTCACTATCTTTAGACACGTCAACGACAATGAAAGAATTATACAGGCAGGCATATAGATATATAATGCTGGAAGACAATATCCTTGTAGCGACCCAAACTGTCATGATTACAAACCAGCCGGCCGAGGGAAATAAGCCGCATAAGAAGAAGCCGTCCGAGTCTAAGGAAGGTCAGAGCAGAGACCGAAAGTGATCCCTTGATTAATCATAAAAAAAGAGAGAGCTCTCGCAATTCACCCCCTTTGAACATCTCGTATGAAAGGATATTTCCCATCATTCGCGACTTGCCAGAGTTTAAATGGCGAGCACCGATCCAAACGGATCCCTCCCAAAGAAACAAATCCTTACGGTGCGATTATCATAGAGATCATGGGCATGAGAACGGCAGGTGCCAAAGCCTGAAGTTTATGGTGGCAATGCTAATCAAAGAGGGACATCTCATGAGGTATAAAAGAGAAATTGATCACGGGTGTGGAGCAGAGGCAGAATCGACCGGGTCGGCCGGCAATTCTTGAACGATTCATATCCCGTTTCATAGACCGATTAAGACCATTTTTTATCACTCTAAGGGGAGCCAAAAGGGCCAGTTGGAATGTGGAATGCGACCAAGGTTTCGCGACAATCAAGCAATATCTTACCAAACCACTAATTCTGGCTAGCCTAGGAGCGGGTAATACACTCTATCTTTACTTGGAGGTGTTAGAAGCCTTAATAAGTATAGCTCTGTTCAAAGAAGACGAAAACCGAAAGCAAAGACCAATATTCTTCGTGAGAAAATCTCCATCCGAAGTAGAAACCAGCTATACCCGTCTCGAACAAGCAGCCCTAGTCCTCCGTATGTCAACTAAGAAGCTTCGCCCCTACTTCCAGGCACACCCTATCGTTGTGTTGACCAATCTCCCGTTGCGAAGCACTATACATAAGCCTGACCTATAAAGAAGGATGGCCTGGTAGGCGATTGAACTAAGTGAATTTGGTATTCAGTACAAACCTCGCCTGGCAGTGAATGGGTAGATATTGGCGGATTTTTTAGTAGAACTACCCCAGCCAAATGTGGACCAGGGTGACGCTGGCTGGTGGGTCCTTAATGTGGACGACTCTTCTCACCAAACAAGAGCTGGAGTCGACTTGCAACTTAAAGCCCCAACTGGGGAAATGATAGAACAGGCCATAAGGTTAGGCTTCCCCGCATCAGATAATGAGACTGAATATGAAGTAATCCTGGCCGAGGTTGACCTTGCAAAGTCTGTATCCTCAAAAAAACTAATTATAGGTAGTGACTCTCAACTAATTGTGGGACATGTGAATGGAGAGTACGAAACACGAGAGCAACGCATGGTAAAGTACGCAAGTCTGGTCAAGCAATGGCTAGGGAGTTTTGCGGCTTGGAAGCTAGAGCATATCCCAAGGGACTCGAATGAAAAGGCGGACCCTTTTGCAATAGTGGCTACATCCATCCCAATAAAAGAAACGGTGTTCCTTCCTGTCTACTACCAGCCTATGTTATCCATTACGACCGACTAGGTGAGTCAAATAAATGAAGAATCCTCTTCTTGGCTAACCCCTATAATGTTGCTATCTAAGCCTCGAGAGCTTACGATACCGTGATTGAAGCTCAAGATTCAGTCCAAGCTGCCAGGGTTTTCCTCCTCTTGTGAGCGCGGCAATTATATAAGCGATCTTTGGACGGGCCATATCTTAAATGTCTTACCACTCATCAGGGACGGTATGTATTGGCCGAACTCTTTGAGGGGACATGCGGAAACCATCCAAGCGTTAGAAATTTAGCTCGTAGGGCCCATACACAAGGTTATTATTGGCCAACCATGAGAGAGGAGGCAACCACCTACAACCAAAAGTGCGACCGCTGCCAATGACAAGCCCACATCTCATGGGTGCCGGCTCAAGATCTAACCACCATCATGAGCCCCTGGCCCTTTGCTCAGTGGGTAATTGATATAGTTGGACCGCTACCTACAACCCCAACTCAGAAAAAGCTAATATTGGTTGCCACCGACTACTTTAGCAAATGGATAAAGGCTGAGGCCTTTGCCTCCATCAAAGACAAGGACGTCATCCAATTCTTGTGGAAGAATATCTCGGCTAATTCGAAAACCTCTACCGATTGTAACTCGATAACAATACAGCTTGATAGCAAAGTATACAGAAATTTCTTTCATGATTTGAAAATCAGAAACTTATACTCGACCCCTTGGTACCTACAAAGCAATGGCTAGGCAGAAGCGTCTAACAAAACTCTCTTAACTGGGCTTGAGAAAGCTCTCATCTCAGCTAAGGGAAAGTAGAAGAGCTACCGCAGTTCTGATTCATAAAGAATGAACCAAATGGAAGCCAACCGGAGTATCACTGTTCACCCTCACCTTTGGGATGGTGGCCATAATTCCTATAGAATTTGGAATGCCCACACTTCAAATGGAAATCCCTGAAGAGGCTAATACTGAAGCCCTTGCTAGAGACCTAGATATGACAGACGAGCTCTATGAAGCAACAGCTATGCGTATGGCATCATACCAGAAAAGAACAACAAACTTAAACAATAGGCGGGTAAGACAGCATGCATACCAAGTTGGGGACCTAGTCTTAAAAAGGTTCTTTGAAAACAAGGTAGACCCAGCAATTGGCAAGTTCCAACCAAATTGGGAAGGGCCATACACAAAAGTTAGAGTGGGGCCAGCCGGATCGTAAGCATTAGATAAACTAGACGGGATGCCAGTGCCCGGGATGTGGAATGCTACGCATCTTAAGAGATATTATCAATAAAAATTATTTTCCTTTAAAGGTACTATCAATAAGGTTTCCTTTAAAGCGTTTTCTTTCTATTCTTGAAATATTATCAATAAAATTTCCTTTAAATGAGTTATCAATTAAATTTCCTTTAAAGTATTTTCTTTTAATAGTCCCCATATTAAGACCGAATGTGGCTCCTAGCCTGTTGACACTTTCAAAAGACCAAATGTGGCTCATAATCTGCTAGTACTTTCAAAAGACCAAATGTGGCTCATAGTCTCAAAAGACCAGTGTGGTTTATAGCCAACTGACACTTTCAAAAGGCCAGACGTGACTCCTAGCCTACTAGCGCCTACCTAAGCGCAACAGTGGATCTTAGCTTGAAGGCCATAGCCAAAGCCCAGAAATGGTGCCTTTCCGATTGGCCCATGTGCGACTATCCTAACATTTGACACCCTTGAGGCAACTGTCCTAGTCAAGATTCGCGGAAGGGAGTTGTGAAAAAAAAAATCAATAAATAAACTAGAAATCATATTTTATATATACGCCAATAGCGTCAATAATACATATGTATTATGGTGGCCAAACAAGACCAAAAAAAAAAAAAAAGACAAAAATCAGCTTAGATCCCCGACAGAAGAACTCTCCTTAGGCTACTTTGCCTCTTCGTCGTCCGGCCTCTACTGCTTTTGCCTCGCAGCCGTTGGGGTCAGCACCCGGGGTTTATAAAAACTCTAAAAAGGGAGCAAGGCTTGAAGATCAGCATACCATCTAGAACCTTTGGTTTGTCCCCACAAATGTTATGTTTGAACTCACAACACCCGTAATCTTAAGCGAAAATCAGCTTCAGGGCCTTCTAGGAGTCCTCCTTTATGGCTTCCTTGTCCTTGGCCGCTTGGGAGTGAAGAGAAGATACCTCATCCTTAGTCACCCCACTTCAAAGAAGAGTGACGTCTCCACTCTTACTCCAAGCAGTAGCCTCGCCCGCCTACGCCCGTCTCCTCCACAACCCAAGGCACTGGGGGCCCTAGCCAGTCAACTTCCACCCTTGCCTAGACCCACTACAACTGCAGAAGGACGTGGAAACCTAGGCCTTCTCTTTAGCCTCGTCCCTCTCTTTCTCCGTTGTTATAACCCTCTCTATCCCCTCCTTAGCCTTCCGCTCTCAGTACTTAGACCTAGCTTTGGCCTTGCCGAGGGTGTCATCAAGGGCTTTGTGCTTGGAGGTAGCGAACTGAGCATAGCGCCGCAGCTTCTCAACGTCGTCCAACCGGAGATGAAGTTCCCTATGTGGAGTGCCACATTTCGGATAGCAGTGACGACTTATAAAAAAATGAGGAGGTGTTATAAGTACATCATAACATAAGATTCGCGCTCAAACGCTAAAAGTCGGAACAAACCAGCTCAGCCATCTCATTAAAATCATGGTTACGAATGTGCATCCCATCTTCAGCCACAAGCTTGTAGGATTTTTTGTCCCTGTAGCCCTAGAAGGGGACGGAATACTCTTTAAATTGCCACCTACTGGTATTCGGGTTGAAAGGGTGAGGTCTTATATTAGCTTACGACGTGTCCCTCCGTTAAAGGGGTTCCAAATCTGGCCGATGATTGATACTCCGCCTTTACCCGGAAGTCCGAAATGGACGCGTCTAATAAGGCTAATCCCACGCCGGCCGAATTAACGCGGGCTTTCAAGACCAGCCTTATTAGGACTTCACCGCGGAGGCCTACCACAGAAGCCTAGCCTGGAACCGATGGGCCAACGACCGCTTCGGTCAAGCCTCCCCACAACTTTATTTGCACCGAGAGGTCCCTCGTCAGATCCCACTTCCGTGAGATGCATAAGTCTCTCCTCGAGGCTTCGCAACCCCCTCCAAATCCAAAATGGCATCAAAGGCTCGTTCTGGAGAGTCCAAAGTGATTAATGCCCGACTCTTTTGAGCCTCTTCATTCAGCCGCATCAGCTGGGGCTTCTCTCGCTAGATACTTCAAAGCCAAGGGTATCCCCCTGCAAGCACTCGTCACCGCTTGATGCATCCGTCGCGAAAATCTAGCGGTGCTGAGGGCTAGACATATCGTCCTTCCTCTCCTCAGCTGGGTTACTAGCGCTTGGTTCTACCTAATCCACAAAGCCCTTTAACCCGCACCAGTAGCTATGATCTTTCCCTTCTTCGTCTTTTTTGTCGCCTGGGGGGTAAGCCGAGAATCTTGTTCATCTAAAGGTGATTGGCCAAGCCGGACAAAGGTAGCCGAGGTTTCTTGAACAGTCTTAACTTGAGGCTCTTGAGCGGACCCTGCTTATGCAGAGTTGCCTGGGATTGACTTTAGAAGGTCGTCGAGAGTAAAGTGTTTGCCCCTAACAAGCTCTGCTAGCAAAGGGCGGGGAATGACGAGAACTATGTAGGGGAAGGGACTGGCGCCTAATGCCCGCATGTTCTTCATGGATAAGAGGAGCTCGTGGTTGCGCTCCCCCTCATTGATCTCTAAAAGCCGTCTGATGTTCTCCAGACTGGCGTTCTCCACCCAACTAACTAGCCAGCCTTACATACGCTTACCTACAAAAGTTTCAGGAAAGAGAACATGTCGAAACACGCAAAATTCTAGAAATGAGGGACATGTTAAAAACACAAAGTGGCCTAGGAAGCATAAAGTCCCACTCGAAATAAAACAAACCCGGGAAGGAGTGCACACATTGTCTGTAAAAGGGAAGCCTTGAAGAGCTCAGCATCTCGTACCACGGACCTTTAACCAAAACAACCCCTTTTGCTTCAGTCTTAGGGGAGTTCGGGAGCCCAGTTACAAATTGTAGCCGGGGGCTATGGGCCGATATAGATAGGCGGTCCCCAATCCTAAGCTTCAAAGTATAAATAAAACAAATCTCTATCAGTGAAATATCCAACTAGTAGAGAAAGTGCAGCACACTATAACCCATAAGAATTCGAAAGACATTCAAATTTACGAGTGCAGGAGGTGCCTTAGTGACATATAGGAATTGCTTCACCAAAGAAGGGATGGGAAAGCAAAGCCTAGTAGTAAACTACTCTCGGGTAAAATAAACGGTGTTATCTACTGCTCCCACTGTCGAGGTAGTCGCGCTATTTGACATCTCCAGTTTGATGGTGATAGGGACTTGTCTGAAGGACCTCAAGTCCTCTATAGACATAGCAGCGACTATGAAAAACCCGGGTAAATTTGAATTTTTTCGAAAAATGGCAAAACGGTAAATTGCCGCTAAAGTACATGCTACAAACCTAAAATTTTCTAGATCTCAGATGATGAACCATAACTCACTATTGGATTTGTCTCACGAAATCTAGTTACCTAGATGAATTTCATTAAATTCCGAGACAGTCGGATTTTCAAGATTTCCAGGCGTTCCCGGTGGACCAAAAAAACAGGATTTTTAGGGAAAAAAAAATCATGTTTTTGGAAAACAATTTAAGTAAAGTTAATTTTAAAATGATTTGAACTTAAACCGGAATGAAATAAATTGTTTCGGGGCAGAAACGGACCCGGATAGGTCGTGGACACATGGCGCAACGTGGGCTAAGTCCTTCAAACTTAAGGATAAGTTAGAAAAATCAAAATTTGGGGAAAGAAGCTCAATTTTATGATGGGAAGAACAGAATACGTGAGAGTGGGAGAGTAAAGAGAGCATTCCAAACTTCTCTCTACGATCCACAGAGTTCCGTCGGTCGGAATCCGCTAAACCAAGAACTAAAGTTCATCTACTCGACGAGGGCTACGCACACGTACCAAATAGGAAGGATTTCACTGAAGATCTAAAGGATGGGATTTGGGAGAAATCAGAGTTTTTGGGTTTAGGAGGTGTTCTCGAAACCTCCTACAATTCTATTATGCTCCAAAAGATAGGGATTCTTCCTACTTTGGTTTAATTCTACCTAAGGGTTGTTTAGCTTCAAAATTTGCATTGTTGCTGTATTTAGGGCTGTTTGGGAGCCAAATACTGCATTTTTGCTGTATTAGGGGCTGTTTGGGAGCCAAATTTTGCCTTTTCCTATATTAGGGACTGTTTGGGAGCCAAATTCTGCATTTTTGTTGTATTATGGGGCTTTTGGGAGCCAAAATTTTCATTTTTCTGTATTATGGGCTGTTTGGGAGCCAAATTCTGCATTTTGCTTTATTAGGGGCTGTTTGGGAGCCAAATTATGCATTTTGCTATATTAGAGGTTGTTTGGGAGCTAAATTATGCATTTTTGCAGTATTAGGGGTTGTTTGGCTTTAAATTCTGCATTTTTCTGTATTAGGGGTTGTTTGGGGGCCAAATTCAAAATTTTTGCTGTATTATGAGCTGTTTGGGAGTCATTTAAGGGGTTGTTTGGTGTAGTTCCACCTTAGGAATGATTTAAGGGGCTATTTGGCTTCATTTGTACCCTTAGGAATGATTTAAGGGGCTTTTTGGCTTCATCTATACCCTTTGGAATTATTTAATGGGGTTTTAAGGGTCAAGCTTGATTAAAAAAAAAAAAATCGAAATGCGATGACTTAGCCGGTTCCTCAGGCGTATTAAGTGTCTGGGCTTGGGGCCATGTGTTATTTTCTTTTTTTTTTGTGGGCATTATATATGCCACATTTGGTCTTATAATAAAGTTGTTATTACTTGATTTTGTAATAACATGACGGTTAGTCGTCGACAGTGACAAAATGTTGATATATTGTGTGTTAATGTATTAACATTGTTGTGAATATTTAATTGAAAATTATATGCATGTAATATAATTGTCTATTATACAAGGTAAATTATATGGTTTATATGGTTCATATGACATTCATTACATGTGGGATATGGCCTTAACATGCAATGACACATCAGATTGCATCATGCACTGAACATCACATTTCATGGGTGTGGGTGCATGGTTAGAATCAAACATCACACCAGATTCCTGGGTGGCCTTGCACTCATTGACAAAGTCCAACAGAGTCGCATGATTGCATAAAACAAAAAACTTGTGTCGGCAATAGCAAGAAGGGCTAGACACTCCCTCGGGTGAAAGACCCAGACTGGTTTACTACACTCCGACGATGAAAGTCCAAAAAAAGTGTAGACGGTGTGTGGAGTCGACAGTGAGACTCCAGAAATCCACTACCCACAAAAGACACAATGATTTTATAAATGAAATGATCATTCGAGAAAGGACATCCAAAAAGTTTTGGTTTATAAAACATGACTTTTGTTTTTAAAAAATGACTACATGTAACGATCAATAATCGGTTTTTATCACACACATGGGAATCATTGTGTGGTGGAGTTTGGTGAAAGACTCAAGCATGGTGCTTGAGTGAGTCTCATCTCATTTCATGGAATAACATGTAGAATTCCAACCTAGGATTGCATATTCCTGTTTGGAATTTTGATGTGAATGTGATTGTTAAGGTGAACATTGCACATGCACTTAGGTGGCGAGTAGCCTCTGTAGGAATTACTCTACTAGGCGTGGCTCACCGTATATGGGAAAAAAATTTTAGGTTAGGGAAATGCGCCGGTGGGCGGTTCACATCTGGTACCATGAGAGTGAAGAAAATCGGTTTATGGCTTTGTAATCATTTTTGTAAAATGTTTGAAGTAAATTCATTGTGACATGTACTAATGTATTAATGAGTGAAATTGAACTCATATGTAATTTTTATATAAAAGAGTTGTAATTGAATTCATAAATGGACCCGATGCGGTCATTGTTTTATATTGGGCCCCGAATGGGTCATGTGATTGTATAATGTACAGGTTGAGAATTGGATATAGCTCCCCATACAAATGAGACTCTATATGATTTTCCTTAAATTATGGATCCCAATAAATGGGACACACGATGAGATTGGCAAGTAATTTAATAATCCAATAAGTTTTCAAGGGTTGATGGGTGATCAACGGATCCTGCATTTCAGCGTCGCAACTTGGTACGTATATATGTATACGATTACCTAGGGCTTGATGGGCATACACATAGCATCGATACTTTCGTAAATGTACTGTATCGAGCATATGTATGCAATTACCTAGGGCTTGATGGGCATGGGTCTAGACCATTGCATTCATTGTGCATTTCATGTTTTATGCCCTAATATGCTACATGATTATGTGCTATGTGTTGTGTGAATTACATACATGGTAGAGTGTATATGGAAAAAGAGGAATACTAGGTTTAGAAAACATAACCTTAGGTGTGCTATGTGTTGTGTGAATTATATACATGGTAAAAATGTATATGGAAAAAAAGGAACACTAAGGTTAGAAACATAACCTTAGGGGTTCGGAAATGAAAGAATAGGGTAGTTCGGGATGTTGAGGTTTATTAGTAGTTGGCGCATGCACTACTAGATAGACAAGGAGAGAAATCTCAAAGTTTATATTTGATCCCTATTTCTTTAGGATACTGTGTAAGACTAAATTGATATTTGACATATGTAGATGGCTAGCCGAGGAAGAAGACGTTGAGGCGGTGGGCGGAACAACAACCAACCACCATCGACCTTTGACCAATGAGCCTTCATGGAGGCTATTGGTGTTGTGACTGCTACCATTGCGCAGGCAAGTGTTATGGTTACAACCATTGCATAGGCTAGTGCAACTGTGAGCCAGGGAGGGCCAAGTAACCTCCATAGGTTCAAGGCACATCATCCTCCAACATTCAAGAGAGGAGGGGACCCGATTATTTACTAAATTATTTTTCTTCCTTCAAAGTTGTCTCTGTTTTTGCAATTGCAACTTTACAAACAACAAAGATGATCCACAATACGACGGATGATACCAGTGCTCAAAGATATCTCAGATGTATGATCATGAAAAAATGCAGCTTTCTTTACTTGCAAATACCATTGTCTTTGTATGGGATCAGGAAAGCAACATGCCTAATCTTTTCCGTTAAGATTCTTCTTTGTTACTTGAACCATGCACGCTATCAACTTTGTCAAGTACTTCTCAGCAACATTTTCAAGGGTTTCCACCGCCTGTGTTGAATGCACTAAATGTTGGATTTATGCTCCGTGGCTAATCTGCACTGTTGATCACAGCTCCACTAATGCCCGCTCATAGGATCCCCAAGCTAGCTCATTAGATGACAGAGCCCATTTGACTAATTATTAAGATACAAGAAGGAACCCATTTATTGGGCCCAAGGAGTTATAAAACCCTAGGAGGATTAGGGTTAGCAGTCTATAAATACACTGCTTACTAGCCTCCAGGGTTTTAAGTTTTACCCTTGAGAGAGAAACGAAACCTGTGGCGTTTTGTGAGTGTTTTTCGATTAACCTTCTAGTTTCTTTTTTGTGTGATCGTGCTCACACGCGTAGTCGTCACGTAGAGAATAGCTTGGGAATGTCCTGTGATTCTGTAAGAGATTTTCTCGCACTACTACAAAGTTAGTAATGGGTGATGAAAAATATATCTATCATATCAGATTTAACCTGTGAGATTCTCGCTTCCGCTGTATGATTCCCAAGAATTGGTATCAGAGCACTCCGGTTGAATCGGTGATGATTGAATCCATAATTTTATTTATCATGTATATGTGATGTATATTAGATATATGACACCTAGGATTCTATTATTTATGTTATTTATAATTTATGTATTATGAATGAATGATTTGGTTTTGGCCTTAATCCATGGTAGATTTTTCTTGTATATTTTGGGATGTAACAAGGAGGCTAATCATAAGATTAGGTTTCCTCCTTGATTTATTTATTTATTTATTTTTCCTGCAATTTTATTTGTTTTTTTATATATGTAAATTCGGATTTATTAAAAAAAATGTAAAAGGGGCGTTGCATTGTCAGAATGGGCTGATTTTTTGTAGGGTGGTTCCTCAGACAGTGCTTTACCTTCCTATAAAATTTCTGACAACCGAAGCTTTGTGTGGCGGTCGGCAACCGCTTTTGGTGCTCTAAGTTCAATGTGAGACATGTTGTGGTTTTGTGTTTCGGGGCCAAAATCCTAAAAGCCAATTTAACTTCGCCCACACCCTGACTTACAAGACCAAGAAAAGAAGTACGGCCCACATCAAGGCTTTCGCCCTATTGGGCTTGTAATTTTCTTTATAGGAAACCATGGATTAGGGCCTATTAATTATTTTATATTTATAATTGTTTAAATTATATGGATATAACATGTGATATGTGCTTAACATGCCATTTAGAATAGGTGGTGCCATATAATTGCATCATTTGATATATACATGTGCATAATAATATTTGTTTTATCTAGATAATATTATTATGGAAAACCCTAATTAATTAATAAAAATATTGAATGTGGGTCAAGGTTAAAAATTAATTTAATTAATTCAAAACTGTGCTCCATTAAGGGTCCACACAAAATGGTTATGTGGATACCTCAACGGATAAGCATGGCTGGATTTTATTGGTGGATCTAAAATAATTTCAAATTTTTAATAAGGTTGTACGGCCCTACGTCGACAATGCTTAGATATTAAAGATAATTTTGAAATTAAATTAATGGTTATTACATTAAATTTTAATAATATTAATAACTCTCCTAATGAGGCTCTGTCAATGTTATTAAAGGCCCAAAAACAATGGGAAAAGAAGTGTTATCCTAGGAAGGCCTGTCAGCATGAGGTTTTTAAGGAGTTTGAGACCCACCTCACCTTCCTAGGAGCCAACTTAGTAGGACACTAGACATACCATGTTCAAAGTTTAGTTTATTACAAATGTTCTGGCCCAACGTAGCATTTGTGTATGGAAACTAAATTATTGTTGCAATAAACATTAATAATAAGTAGTTTAAGGAATCTACATATTTGTATGTTTGTTGTGTGGATTACGTGTTAATATATGTGTTTTTTTTAAATTTCAGAAAATGGCATCCTTTAATCCTCTAGCTACAATTTTAAGTCAAAAGCCATTGGATGGAAATAATTACGACCTATGGAAAACCAATCTTTACATTGTCCTTGATTTTGAGAGAATAAAATTCATTACAACAACTCTGAAACCCCAAGAGCCCACTGCTAATGTTTCAGAGGAAACTAAGAAACACTCTGCGATCGATTGTCTTCGCAAACACAACAGCTCGTTATATTCTCGCTTAGCGCTGCGTAACATCTACGAAACAAACAATGATCCGAGAGTGTATTAGAAATAATTCAGACTCTAGATGGATACTGCTAAAAGTAGTAGTATCGGCTTAGACAAGGCGCACCTTATTGTGTAAGTACTCAATGAACACCTCAGAAGGATCGGAGTAAATGTGCTGACCACTGTTTCAAAAATGATGGGGCACATCAAGATCGCGGAGGTGATGGGGCTAAGTCGATCAAGATGAAGATTGACATAATCCTAGAATCTCTACCCAATAGCTTTACCGGCCTCAAAATGAATTATAATATGAACAAACTCGAAGCTTACTCCTCGTTGAACTTATGCACGAAGCCGAGTGCTGAAAGGTCTCTCGAAGGTGGAAGTGCTTAATATACTAAAGTTCTTCAAACCTAAAGGAAACCTAAGGGCGGAAAGAAGAACAAAAGCATAAGGAAATGTGTCCAAATGCATCAAACCAACAAAGAATGAAGAAGCCGAAGGCGTGCTTGGCGCGGATGTAAAGGTCATCAGTTAAGGGATTGCCCAAACTGTATGGGTAGTATAAATGTTGTCGAGGCTTGTTTAGTGGAGAATTACAATGATAAATGGATCATTGATTCAGAGCCACTAACCATGCTTGTTACTCTTGCAAAGTGGTTCAACAAAGCAATTCTTACCCAAGAAAAAGACAACGGCTTGAAGTTGGGAAATCCAGAATATGTTCCGTAATGGCAAAGAGTAGGATTCAGCTGAGTTATGTTTTAATAATAAGACTTTATGTTTATCGTATTGTTTATTTGTTCCTAGATTTTAAGAGGAATTTGGTTTCGTTAGTTGTTTAGTTGAACATGGTTTAACAAAGGCGCTTTAATTCGCTCAATAAAGAGTAATAACGCTTTATTTGTCTCTGATTCTTGGAGATAAATGGTTTATATTTTAACTCTTATGTCCTATAGTATTAATGCTATTGAAAATACTCGATGATGAGCAATTTCCTTTATCTAAGAAAAGGAAGGTTTCAAATGAAACCTATATTAATTCTAGTAGAATTCATGGTTTTGTTAAAAGTGGAATTTTAAATTCCTTGATCTTTGAACCTATACCAATATGTGAATCATGTTTAGAAGGTAAAATGACAAAGAGGCCCTTCAAGGCCAAAGGAAATCGTGCCACTATAGCGCTTAGAATTGGTAATAATAATCGACGTATGTGGACCAATGATGCTCAAGCCCGAGGCGGTATGAGTATTTTATCACATTTACTAATGACTACTCAAGATATGGTTATGTTTCACCCACGCGCCCATAAGTCCGAAGCTTTGATAAATTTCGAGAGTATAAGTGTCAGGCGTAGTGCCAATTAGTAGTCCATATCAAGCAATTCTTCTGGCCCACCGAGGCGGTGAATACTGTCTGAGAGTTCAAGTCTTAATGGGCTTAAGAGGGGATATCCAATTATCATCTCCCGGAAATCGCCTCAAGAAATGGAGTCTCCAAAGGAGAAATAGAACCCTTTAGATATGGTGTGAGGTCGATGCTCAGCTTATTTATCAATAATTCGAATCGCTTCGGGATAGCGCCTTAGAAAACAACAGACATACTAAATTTAGTTCCATCTAAATCTGTTTCAAAGACACCCACAAAATTATGGAAAGGGCGCAAGCCCAACTTGAACCATATTAGGATTTGGGGTGCTCCAGCACACGTCTTGGTACATAAACAACAAAAGTTGGAATCTCGAATTATAACGTGTATGTTTGATTGCTACCCTAAGGGAACGAGAGGTGGAATATTCTATAATCCAAAGGAAAAGAAGGTGATAGTATACTCATGCCACTTTCTTAGAAGAGGATTATATAAATAAATTTTAAACCTAAGAGTAAAGTGGTTCTCAAGAGCTTTGACTCGCCGAGATCCACCACAAACTCCTATTTTTCCACCCCCTGCCTTCTCTGATGTTCAAAGAGGGGAAAATGTACAAAATGTACTGAAGGTGAACAAACAAAAGGAAACAAATTTCAGACCATATTCAAGAAACTTAAGAACAAGAACATAATGAAGAGATTGGTAATCCACCCGAACCGCAAAAAACTTGATCCTTCAGACATACAACAACCAATGCAAAGAAACTCGTAGCAGAGGATCGATACGCAACCTGCCAAGGTATGCCTGCTAGAGACTTATCAAGTCGCTTTTGATAATCCTGATGATGACCTACCACATACGAAGAGGTATCGAGGATGTTGATGTGCAAGAGTGGAAAAAGGCAATGGACCGTGAGATGGAATCTATGGGTTCTAACTCGCCTTGGTCTCAGAGAAGCCACCCCAAAGGGGTAAAACCAATCGGGTGTAAGTGGACGACGCTGATATAGAGACCAAATGTATGTTCAGAACCTCCTTCTCCAAAGCTAGATTGGTGGCAAAAGGTTACACCCAAAAAGAGGGCATAGATTATGATAAAACTTTTCAAGAGCCATGCTTAACTGCTCGATTCTCTTAGTCAGAATAAATACTTCCTCGACACAGATCAGTAAATGGATGTCAAAACAACTTTTCTAAATGGAGAGCTAGAAGAGGATATCTATATGCAAAGAACCTAAAGGGTTCATAGCCCTAGGTCAAGAACATACGGTTTGCAAGTCAGACAAAGTCTATTTATGGGCTTAAGCAAGCATCCAGGTCATGGAACATTAGGTTTGATCAAGTTATCAAATTATATGGATTTGAGAAATGTCCTAATGAACCATGTGTGTATAAGAAAATTCAAGGAATAGTGGTAGTCTTTTTGGTACTTTACGTAGATGATATTCTGTTAATTGAAAACAAGTAGAAAGTAAGGTCGCACGAAGGGTTACCCGAAAAAGTAGTTTGATATGAAGGGCTTGGGTGAAGCTAAATATATTCTAGGAATCAAAATTTTGCGAGACGGGAAGAATAAAGTGTTAGCTCTATCCCAAGCGTCCTACATTGATAAAATAGTGACCAGTTTGGCATGGAAAATTCCAAAGGGGACTTCTACCCTTCCTCATTGATGGAATTCATCTTTCTAAGGAGTAATCACCAAAAACTCCCAAGACAAAGAACTCATGAGTGAGAAACCTTATGCTTCGACTGTTGGTAGTCTCATGTATGCTATGCTACGTATCAGCCGATATCCGCTTATGCAAAGGTATAGTGTCGATACCAATTAGATCCCTGAGTAAACACCGACAAAGAAGAACATATACTCAAGTATTTAAAGAGAACGAGGGATTAAATGTCGTGTATTCCAAAGGGGAGTCTTAAAACACTCGTTATACAGACTCGCATTTTCGCGGATATCGACCGAGTAAATCAACATTAGATATGTGTTTACCCTAAATGGGAGCCAGTTTGTCGAGGAGGTTAAATGTGACTCTGCGGTTGCCGACTCCACGACCGGTCGACATGTGGCCAGACTGCCGCAGCGAGTCAGATGGCTTAAGAAATTCCTTTCGATCTTCGTGGTGATACCAAGTGCAGATCGCCCATTACCCCTTTACCGTGATAACAAAGTGGGGCCGTAGCACGCCCCAAAGAACCAAGGTCCTACAAAAAAGCGTAAAACACATATTAAGAAAGTACCACTTGATCCTCGTGGATTCTTACCGATAGAGTGAGATACAAAGGGTTACTAAAATAGAATCGAGGAGAACCTAGCAAACCTTACTAAGTCTCTTCTGCGAACGTGCTCGAGAAACATGTAAATTGTATGGGTCTTAAGTGAGGGTCCCAGTTTACTTTAGAGTGAGCGGAGTTGGTTACATTTGTGCTCAGTAGAGCAAGACAAGCTGTACTTCATTCTTCCGATAATATGAAGTTTTCGACATTATATTTACGTATAAGTGTCCAGATAATTATGTAAGAGGGATGATCATTGGATACATTCCATAAGACATGATCACAGGTTCTACTTAATTAATTGTTCCTCACAGCTAGATAAAGTCAGTACTTTATTTAGATTCTGCAATATTTTATGAAATGATCGCTCTGCTATTATAAAAATACTGAATGAATTATGGTCATTCTCGAGAGGATCTAAGAGATTTAAATCAAGGATAAATTTATGTGAAAGGAATTAAATCTCAAAGATATTAGATATGTTATTTTTTCTTAATCCTCAGTATATTATAAATAGATAATTAAGTTACTATGTTTTATCAATAAGGAGGCCTATTTTAAACGACTAATATCTTTTGAGCACTGGATTATGGTATTTCGATTGTCAAGTATTTATGAAATATACAAAATGGAATTTCAGAGGAAATATCCTCTTGACATGTTTCTGCAGATTTGATATTGGAAAGTCACCGCCAAGGTAATGGATCCGTTAGAGAAACCCGGGAGGTCAAGAGAATAAATAATTAGTCAGATTTGGCGTTAAAAATTATCAATTAATTACGATATTTTACAAAGAGGAAAATACATTTGATATAAACATTATTAATTTTGAATTCACATATGGGCTTTAGTGAGAAGCCTTATAAGATTACTACCCTTCAGATTTCTGTTTCTTCAAAGAAGTGGGTGATTGTCAGATTTATGTCTGTGGCAATCTGCATCGTTGATCAAGAGCCTTAATTAATAATGGGTCATAGGATCCCCAAGCTAGCTCATTAGATAAATGAGTTCACTGATCTATTATTAAGATATTACAAGAAGGAAACTCCATTTATTTCGGGCCCAAGGAGTTAGGTAGAAACCCTGTGAGGATTGTGGTTAGTACCATAACACATCAAGCATTAGCCTCCAGTGTTTTAAGTTTTACCTTGAGGAGAAACAATCGTAAGGTTCTCGCAGTGTTTTTCGCATTAACCTTCTAGTTTCTTTTGTGATCAGTACCACACGCAAATCCTGTCACGAGAGAATAGCTTGAAGGTCCTTGCAGGATTTCAGGAAGAGATTTTCGCACTACTACAAAGCTGCTAGTTTTGTATTTAAAATATATCTATCATACATTGTATTTAACTCCGTGGCGATTCTCGGCTTCCACGTATGATTCCCGCACTAAACACTCGTAATCCACAATGCAATCAATCTTCTTGTCGAATCTAGTTTGGAGGAAATAGTCCAAGTGTAAGAGACATACTTTGGCATGCAAGGGCAACTCCTTGTTAATTCAGACACAATGTGAGACCTAAATTCTGTCCATTAAGTCAATAACACTCGGACCACTCAAAGAATGGTTGTGTCCTTATGTGATAGAACATCTGCACCTTTTATTATCAATGGTGACTCAACGCATGTCTTCAAGATATCACCTCTAAGAGTTAGCAGTTCTTGGGGTAACCTTCAAATTATGAGTAAACAGTTCCCAACTCTCATTATCATCTTGTAGTTGCAGAGTAAGATGGAGGCTCGTCTTCTGGGGATCCAAAAGTAGGCTTGGATACCGAGTGATCAAAATCATTCGACTCCCATTTGATGTGTTTGGGAATCTCCTTTCCAGTTGCTCGAAGCATATGGCCTCATCTATTGCATCCACACTACTAGATACTTCTTGTTCTTCAAGAAAGCATTCAAGAGAGACCATAACTCTTTTTCTCCTCATCCTTCAGCTTCTTCTGCCTCACTCTTGTTGTTTTCGTCCTTCCATAATGCTGTAATGCTTTTTTCATGGTCCATTTGATTAATTATGTCCTTGACAAATTCATCATCATCAGATTCACATGACCAAGCACTGTAAGGGAAATGATCAACCACAGCATCAGTGTCATACACCATCTTTACTAAGGTTGTCTTGCTATACCTTTCATGCCCACAATCGAAATCGCAATGAAACTTTTGTCATCTGCAAGCAACTGTGCCACAATCTCAAGTACATCTTCACTAAAGTTGATAAAATCAGGATCTTCCACATCATTGTAAGAACATGATGTTGGTTGGAGGCCCTTTTTGCCTCCACTTTGATCATGTCTGATGACATTATCGCCTCCTTCTCGTAAATATCCAGATCCTAGCATTGATTTGCATCCAACTCCTGCCCGCACGGCCGAGACCACAATCCGGCCAAAAGTCGCGGAATTTACTCTCCTTATAGCTCCGTTCCATTTAAACTGTTTCCTCCTACTGATGTAGAACTCAATCACATCTATTGCATAAATAGAAATGATGCAGAGTTGCTCCATCCATATCATTCCACTTTCATCTAAATTTTCTGATTCTAGATCATAAAAAGGATTGATTAACCTAAATCCATCCTGATAAGTAGGGGTCCTCCTCATGAGGGCACCACCTCATTAGATGGGATCCATTCCCATTTGTTTTTGCCTTAAGAGATAATTTCATGAAACATGAAAGCATGTGTCCTTGTTTTCTCTCTTTAGGTTCCATGTTTTGAGCAAGATGTCTTCTCTTCTTGACCTATAAATAGGCAAGTAAGAAGCTTAGAAAATAATCCAAGAAGGTGAGAGGAAAGTAAGGTAGAAGAGAAATTGTGAGAAAGAGCAAGGGGTGGGTCTTTTTCGAGTTTAATACGGGATTTATAGTAAATATCTTTGGACAAAGGGTAAAACACTCAAGCTATTCCCGTGTTTGTATTTTCTCTGTATTGGTCTCGATTTTCTCAGGTGAGCTTGAAAATCTATGTAATTATACAAATTTATTATGCCAAAGGACTTGTCTCTGCTGGTTCGTGGTTTTTCTTTCTCCCTGTAAAGGAGTTTTCCACGTAAATCCTTATGTCATTTATTTTTCTGATTTTTTTTTTTTTGTTTTAGTTGATATTTTGCCAAGGTTAATCTCGGGGTACTTTTCCCAACGAGTGGTATCAGAGCCGGTGGTTCCTTTGCAATGAAAATATATGAAGTTTGATGTTGAGAAATTTGATAGGGTAATCCATTTTGGCTTGTTACAAGTACAAGTCAAAGATTAATTGATTCAGTATGGTTTTACATAAGGCGTTGAAGGGCAAGCCTACCACTGCCTCCGATGAAATTCTCTAAGGAGGAAATGTGCATAATTGTGGCATGTCCGCTAGTTGCCATAGAAAAGAGGATGTGTTAGTGTTAGCAGGTCCACATTTGCACACGGGCACTAGTTTCGCAATTTTGTGCAAGGTGTGTGGTGTCATAGTCAACAAGACAATCGACATGTGCCGACGAAGAAAGTCTTGGAACTGGTAAAAGTTCTCAATGTTTTGCATACTTGTTATGGTGGAGTATGATTCTCAGTTTAAGATATGGTATTTATTAGACAAAATCGAAATCCTGATAGTTCCAAAGATTCTAATTTCAAAAGAAAGTGAGAGTAGTTGCAGATGGAAAAAATTGGGATTCCTCATTGAAGTCAGACGAGATTGATTTAAAGAAGAGTCCTCCCTACGAGGCACCACCTCATTTGATGGGACCAATTCCCTTTTTTTTTTTCTGAAGAGACATGCTTTCATGAAATATGAAAGCATGTTTCCTTGTTTTCTCTCTTTAGGCTCCATGTTTTGAGAAAAATGTCTTCTCTCCTTGACCTATAAATAGGCAAGTGAGAAACTTAGAAAATAATCCAAGAAGGTAAGAAGAGAGTAAGATAGAAGAGAAAATAATGAGGAAGAGCAAAGGGTGGGTCTTTCTCGGGTTTAATACGAGATTTATAGTGTAGCCATCTTTGTATAGTAGTAAACATTTGGTTATTCCATGTTTGTATTTTCTCATATTGGTCTTGGTTTTCTTGTGAGGTGAGTAGTGAAAATTTATGTAATTATACAAATTTATTATATAGTGGATTTTGTCTTGGTCAGCTTGTGGTTTTTCTCTCGATAAAGAAGTTTTCCACGTAAATCCTTATGTCATTTATTTTTCTAATTTTATTTCTCTATTCTAATTGATATTTTACTAAGATTAATCTCAGGGAATTTTTCCCAACACATCCTGTAACCTACTGGCCTTCCTCCTCACTTGAGGATGAAGCGACACCTGAAAGTAATAGAATCAGAATTTTCTCCCATAACCTATTAAACAACTCGTGGCTGCAAATTTTCGGGGATCATCTGCTGCCGAAATGGGTATGAAAGCATAAGAAATTGATCCGCTTGACATCGCTGTATCTAGCCTTTGACCAAGCCCAAATTTCTTGTGAACTCTCTGGTCTCTGTTTGGGCTGATTTTAAGAACAAGACAATGACATCCTCTATATCATAGGCAATGTCCCTAAACTCCTCTAATAGTGATGGTTCTCTTAATAAAGAACTCAGTTCCAAGTAGATGGAATTGATATCTTCTTCAACCTCTCCAAAAGGGCCGACTAATGAAAGTGCAAGTATGTTACCTTGATTATCCGTTCCCGAGCATCAATCTGGATGTAAACTCGTTAGTGGGCGGCCAGCTTACGTGGGTCACGCTTTCCACGATTAAGTCAATAAAAATATGGAAAAAGAGAAAAGAATATACACGGTTGGAATTGATTACCTCTCCCTGTGAGGGATTTTCATGATTTATAGACATTGGATACCGAATCTCCATCCTATTTCAGGAAGGAATCTCTTATTTTTAGGGATAAATATGTTTTTCCTTATTTGGGACTAATTTTCCTTTATCAAAGATTATTCCTTCAAGAAATATGGGATTTGGAAACAAGGAAATTTATAGATAAACATCTACAGATTTCGCACCCCATTTATTTATCAATAACGAACTCACGATAGCGCGAGAGATAGTCGATCAGACTTAACACACTAAAAGTGCCGCCTAGCTGGTGACTGAGGAGATTCCCCACCTACCGTCCCCGAAGGTGGCCTCTGGAGAGACTCCCCATCCTTTACAAACTGGCCTTCACCCGCCCAGGCCACGCCACTAGCTGATACGAATCGCGGCCGGGCCGCTCAACAGCGGGCTAGCACATGAGTCGTCGACTTCAGCCCGACCCATCGAAAGAGTCATTTAAAAACCACAGACTCACGCAGAGCAAAGAGCTTATGTGCCACCCATGAGAGAATGACCTTGGCCATGGATCCTCTAGTCGGCCCGCTCATCTTCCTTCTTCTCCCCACAATTGTCTCTCACATCTGTGAAAGGGTTATTTTCCTTGACATTTCCCATCATCCCATTAACATGTGGAATCTTCCTTCAACTGCAACCGTTTATTTGCATATTACCCAGTTGATGACCATATAAATAATCAACAATTTAAGTAGTGCATTACACACCATAACATTATTCCTCAACAGCACAACTATAAAAGAATGGAAAAAGGAAGCAGTCAAACATTTTGTTGATTTTACACTTAATCAAATGTAGGCATGGAGCACCGGCCTACAATTTTGATCCTTTTGGAGAAAAGGCTTGCTGCACGTACCTTCATATTTCTAAGGTTTGGTGGGAAATGACTATAGCTGCTTTTCGTCCTTTTTTTATCCTTTTTCTTTTGAAATGGACTTTCACCACCCTCATCTAGAAGCAATACTAATAGGGATATTTTGGCAGACTTGTAGCAATAGGAGCCAAAAGGCCAAAAAAACAAACAAATAAACAAGTCTTCAATATGGAAAATTTTTGTTCCACATGACTATGATATGGTGGAAACAGAAGTGTGTCTTGGCTGGAGTGAGAAAATGAATTGTCTCTTTCAAAGCTTCAACTTGAGTGGATTTTTCCAGCATTCCACCTACGTTGAAGGCAAAAAGAACTTTTACCCAGGAAAAAAATCCACTCTATGATGCATCTTAAAAGAATTCACACTACGTGACAAGGCATGATTCTTTTATGTAAATTAGTCCTTGCAGAGAAAGATGTTCAAACTTTGTTAAATGAAACAGCTGCTCTATCTCTCTTCCATTTACCTCTTTGCTACCAATGGTCATTGCCAAGTTACAAGCCATATGGCTAATTACGAAGAGGGTACCTAGAAAACAAATTACGAAGAGGGTCAGAACTTATACATGATCCTGTGGTTCATTTACAGAAACAGAGAAACATTGAAGACTTCCTCCAACCATTCCATTAAGCTATTATTATCCCACACTACTGACTACATTTTCCAGAAAACCATTGATTAACGTGAATTCATTCTAGAAATGATTCATCAAAAGAGAAAAAGCAAAGCTTGTGCACAAATGGAAATCTTCCTGCGCTCCTAAGATGCCTTGGTTGTATCAGCTTTGGCTCTGAAACTACTTCAAGTTAACTATCGTATCCATAGCTTTAAACCCACAAAAATACACACACACCCAACATTTCTTTGTCTTTGTTGGAAGCGGTGCCTGCAGCTTCTCCAATCTTCATGACTTAGGGCGTGTTTGTTTTCCTGGCTGAATGCTGAAAGCAATTTGCTTTCAAAGATCTACCATTCATGCTTTTTATTTTTAATCACTTAACATCGAATTTTTTAAAAATGGCTGAAAAACAAAATTTCGGGCTTTTCCATTCGTAAAGCCATCGAAACCTCACGACGCGAGCTCCTCTTCCCCTTTTGGATCAAAAACCTCTATGGAGCTCCCTTCCCGTAAAACCTCTTCTCCACTCTTCTCCACTCCATCTTCTTTACTCAAATGATAATGGTTTACCCAATCCCTCACGCTTCATCCCTCCGCTCACTTGCCCTTGGGTTCCACGGCTACCCAAAATGTTCAGATTTCTGAAGGTAATTTCTTCTCCATTTTTTCTCTCTATCTCTAGGTTAAAATGCTCTAACAGCACCAAGTCGTAGTACTAGCACAAGGTTGAGAAAGTACCTCCTCCTCCTCCTCCTCCCTCCCTCCTTAGCCATGGCGCACTAAATCTAGCCTCCTTCCTTCCTTTAGCCATGGCAGACTCTGGAAATTCGATTCGGTTTTTTCTCATAGCCATGCTATTCTCAACAGGGTTCCGTCGAGGACGGTGAGGGCACCTGAGGCGTGCCGGCTAAATGGGGTGGATCTCTCGGGTGGGAACCGCCAGTACAAAGATCGTTTTCCCTAATTTTGGCCAGTACAGTACAGTTACCGGCCAATACAAAATATTTTGATTTTCCTTTTCAAAGCTTGGAAGCTGCTGGATTTTCCTTTAAAGCTTGATTTTCCTTTTAATTATGTGGCTCATATCTCTGATTTTGGTATTGCTAAGCTGCTGGATCTATTTTCTTCTGGTCTCTATTTTTCTTGGAGCTACAACTAATTCAATAGTGAGGATGTTTTGAGTGCAGATGAAGAACACAAAAGAGTTTATGGAACTAGTAGGAATTTGGTAGGAGAATGAGTGAGGATGTTTTTGCATCTGGTAGGAGAATTTGCATCTGCTAACTGATTAACAACATCTCTCATTGTAGGCCTCTTGTTTGCCTCCTTTTGAGTACATCTTAAAGCCACCAAAAGAACACAAACCACTTGATCCATGATATTTGGATCTATAAATTCCTCCTGAAGGCTTGGGTCAACAATTTTATCAACTCCTTCCAAGTTCCTCCAAATAGACTGAACCCACCCCACGATGTCGGTTTCCTCCATAAATGAAGGGTTTAGAACCTTTTTTCTGGTAATCAGTTCAAGCAGGACAACCCCAAATATCCAGAGCTAAGTCAATAGATTTACTGTTAATTGTGGATTGTCTTCACATAAAATGCCTTAAGGGTGCATATGCCACTTGAATTTAGGATTTTGATTACAAATTTTGCTGTTGATTTGTCTAGATTACTGTTAATGGGGATTGTCTTCACATATATAGAACTTGAATTAGGATTTTGATTACAATTTTTGTTGTTGATTTTGCTTGATATATACTGTTAGTTTTGGATTGTCCTCACATATATACCGCTTGAATTTAGGATTTTTATTACAATTTTTGTTGTTGATGTTGCCTTTTCCTTTTTTATCTTGTTCTGCTGAGCATGAATAAGTAGGAATTTGGTGGTGACAACTATTAGTGTGGTATTGTATATAAAATAAATTGCAGAATGGTGTCAAAACCAGGATTGTTAAGAGGGTTGTGCTAGTAATTAATGATATAAAGTCTGTTTGTTGTATGCATGGACGTCAGCTGCCTCATTTCCAAATGTTTTATCTTGCTCTATTTCAATAATCCATAATTAAAGATTGTCGTGTTGCACTATCTCTTTTAATTGTGTTAGTTATGGGTTTGGTTGTACCATTCATTTTAAACTTCAGAATATAAAGAAAGATACCCCTGGAATTGCATTCAAGGATATGGGAAGAGTTCTCGGTGATAAGTGGAAGAAGAAGAAAGTCAAATTTTTTACAAAAATGCCTTAAGGGTGCATATGCCTTTTTTTCTGGTAAATGCATTCTCTGTTACATGACAAAGTCAAATTTAATCTTAAAATTAAAAACATGTAAATTAATAGAGAAATAGTTAGCTAAATCGACAATAAATGAACAAAGATTACCTGGTGCAATATATCCGATTGTACCCGCAACTGAGATAGATGATGACAAAGCAGAGGACTGATCCATCAGCTTAGCAATACCACAATGTCTTTGATTGAATAAAAATTAAAATGTAATCCTTTTTAATTATGTGGCTCTTTGTTGAATTTGCAGTTTCAAGTGGTTATTTTATGATCCAAGTTTCTCGAAATTCTTCTGGTATTATTCCCAATAATTATCTTACTCTTTGAAATAATAGCTTTTCTCCATTCAATGATTTTTCTGACAGTTTCATCTCTTATGCCCCTTAATTCATTAATGGATTGCATATTTATTTGGAATTATTTTCATTATAGGTAGAAGAATACCATCTCTTTTCCCTTTTATGTACTTGGTATGATAACCAAACAACTCTTGAATAATCATTGATTTTTGTTGTGTTTATACAAAGATAAGTCAAAATGTTGAAACTAGTAGGGCAATTGGATCGACTTTTGCCTGGTAGAAAATTTTATTGATCTTTGTCTTCAAGAAATAAATAAAGGCTTTAGATCGGGTGGAAGTTTAAAGTCTAGTGCTTGGTCTCGAATTGGTGAAGAATTGGAGAAGTTACTTGGAAAACGCTACACATCGAAACAACTTAAGAATGGGTGGGATTACATGAAAAGACAATATCTCATTTGGAGTGTGAATGTTAATGCGACTTTTATTGATATTACAACTCAGAACCAAAACTTTTGATTGGCCGTGACGAGAAATGGCCTAATATTTGCGTAGTTTCTTACAAAGTTAAGTGAATCTTAAAACAAATGTCTTATATATATTACTTTGATAACTAATTTGTTTTTTTTTATCTGTTGAATAGAAATATCCGTGGCTAAACAATTCATGGCATCGTTACTCAAATATGGAGGAATTAGAGATATTGTTTGGAGGAGTATTATTAATGGATCTAAAAATTTCGAGTTCCGGAGGAGGATAGCTTCGGCCCGAGAATCATCAACACATTCTACATCTATGCCTAGTGAAACTCCAATTGGTTTAGAGGAAGCATGAGAATTTACCAAGAAATACTCAGCAGCTATACAATGTTCTAAGAAAAAAAATGTACAAGTGGGAAAAAAGAGCAAACTCAAGAAGAAATGAATAAAATAATGAATGCATTAGACTTTTTTGAAGGACCCTGAAAGAATGTATGAATATTTTGAAGAAACTCACAACTTATGAGGATCCATTGTATTATGTTGCAATTAATGCATTTTGGTAAGAAAGAAAGAGTATGAGCGTGTGTGGGTGGAAATGAAGTGACCAAGAGCGAATGGGATGGTCAAAGCTTGAAAAAATGACTTTAAATATACTTTTTTGGATGGATGATTGTAACATGGTACTTTGATTGACTTATTTTGGATACTTTCTGCATTTTAATATTTCTAATTATAAGACTTGTTCTTTACATTTTTGTAAGAAAGTTCATGACAATATTAGTTCATATATTTGAAATGGGTGTGATGTGATGACATCATAATGCAGTGATATTATTCCTTATACATTGTTATAACAATTTTATGATGATTTTATTTCACAAAGATTATGGTTTTTTTTAAATAGATGTTCGTATGGAGAATCCTTCACATCAATCAGATAGTTCAAGTTCATCATCAAGTGAAGATGAAGATATAAAGTCAAAAGTGACAAGAGTTTTAAAAAAAAGATTGGTTGTGTTATTGCTCCAGTTATTAAGAGACTCCTCCATTGATAAAGAACGAGTTTCTACATCATCATTTACAGGTTCACTTTTCATTCAAGAAGTTTTAAATGGCTCATCTAGTATATGTTATACACTAACGCGAAATTTTAAAGTTTATGATTTATTTCTATGTCACATGTTTGAGAAAAAAGATGGCTTGTTGACAGGAAACATTTGAGTGTTGAAGAGAAAATGGCCATATTCTTAATGACTATAAGTCATAATCTTCGCAAACCGATTATTAAAGAATAGATTTCAACACTCGTGCCAACAATTCATAAATGCTTCCATGAGGTTTAGTGGCCATGGTGAGCTTCTCAAGGGAAATAAGATTACCTCCATCATTCAATGATAATTCAAACATTCCTAATCGCTTTGCTAAGACAAATTTTTAAGGTATAATACCTTTTATGAGTAATTATTTTCATCATATTTTTATTATTCTTATATAAAAATAAACATCTATATTTTTAAAAATTATTTTTTGTAGGGTGCTGTTGGTGCAATTGATGGAACTCTTATCCATGCATGCATTCCCATTGAACAACAAGTACCATATCGAGGTCGTGGGAGAGGAGAATGTTTTCAAAATGTTATGGCAATTTGTGATTTTGATATGAACTTAAGTATGTAGTCATGGATTTGTAGCCGAACACCACGATTCAAGAGTCTCGATGGAAACTATTCGTGAACCCACAACATAATTTTCCTATGCCCCGTCAGTGAATATTCTTGCTATTTTATTTATTGCTTTATTTAATAACATGATAATATAATAAATTCTTTAAAAAATATTATTTAGTGGATGCAGCATATACACACACTAGAGGTTTTATGACACCATATCGCAATGTACGTTATTGGCTGAATGATTTTCGTAGTGGTGGTAAAGCTGTAGGAAGAGAGGAGATATTCAACTTATATCATGCAAGATTAAGAAATGTCATTGAACGTGCTTTTGGTGTTGTTATGCACGCCTAACATCAAGAAAATGGCACCTTATTCATTTGTCGTCAAACAAAAATAGTCATGACACGTTTCTATTCACAATTTTCTTCGACAAGTCTCACGGTCATAGATTGTTTTCCTAACATGACATCAAGAGGAATTGAAAAAGTGATAGTGACAACCGAAATCAAGGCTCAACTACAAATAACTTTTTTACAGCTACCGATCAAGAGTTCATGCTACAATTTCGAGACCATATTGCAAATGAACTATTTCAAGTATTCAATTAGCTTGTCATTTTAACTTTTATCATTGTATAAAATGAGATATCAAATACTAGTATCAAATGTTTGTCGTTTTAGCTTTTATCATCATGTGAAATGTGATATTAAATAAATATTAGTATCAAATATGATGGCTTTAGATATTTGAAAATTTGTGCTTAAATTTTCATGTTTTTCTTTAGATATTTATGAATATGCATTTGAATTATTATATTTTTAATTTAATTGGCATTTCAGGATTTTAGCTTTATCATGGTATGAAATGATATTAACATCAAATGTGATATCTTTGTATATTTGAAAATATGTAGTTAAAATTCTTAATATATTGGGTTGTTAAGATGTTAATTTTTAGTTTGTAAAAAACAAACAACTTAATCCCCACAGATAAAATATTAAAAAAAAAACAAACGACTTAATACTTAACGCTATTAAGTACTATTCAAGATGTTTCAAAAAGTTCTATTCAAGATAAGAAACAAACATCCTTAGCTTCCGTAGACATGAAAGATGTTCCCAAAATAATCTTTTAAGAAAAAAAATCCTAACAATGCCTAAATCATTATCTATTTGTCTTATCATCAAAACTGTAATTTAATTGATGATTATGTATTTAAACTTTTTTAAAAAAAAAAATTAAAATCTTAATTTATGATTATGATTTAAATTTAAAGTTATAATTTATTTGATGATTACGGTTTAAAATTTTTTTAAAATTATAATCATTAACAGCTTTTTTAACTTTAAAAACCAACTACAATTTTAATTTTTTGAAAAAAAAGCTTAAAATCATAGTTCTCACCTGGAGTTACAGTTTTGATGATGGGATTAAAAGATACTTGTTTGGTTATTATTGTGGAACATTTGTTAATTTGGATTTTTTTTTTATAAATATTATTTTAAGACATCACTCTTTGACTGTGCCTGGGGGTTGGAAGACAATGGCATGCATGGACTGTCCTCTGATACCAAGACAATGCACAGTTTATTTATATGACAAGACAAGGTACATAATGCTTCCTAGACCACAAAAATAGGGACTGTTACTTTCCAAGCCAATTCCTATTTCCCACTCCCTTCCTTTCACAGCCTTCCTTCCTTCTTTGAGTTACGTCTTAATTTCGTCCTTTTTCTTTCTCTGCGCATAGGCCACACCGACTCTATACGTATTATGATGATGCCAGCAATGCAAAGTCGTCAGAAATAAATATCTTAGGTGGAAAATGGATGGTGAAAACAGAGGCTTTCGTCTCTGTCAACAGCAATGAGAAATGAGACAGTGTAATTAGACTCTTGTCTCAGAAAATACAAATAAAAAAAAAAAAGTTTAAAATATAAATTAATACCCAAAATAATGTATTAGTAGCTACGATTTTAACTTAAAACAAAATTTAATATCATAATTAGTAACTAAGACATTGCAGATGTATATGTCAAAATGATCAAAATGCATTAGTTTAGACATTATTTTGAATTTCAACCTAAATTTTTATTTTTTTATTTTTTTTAAAAAATTATTTTTGTCCAGAACTCTATGAGAAATGAAAAAACCAGGAAAAGCATCACTGGGGTTTGAACCCACTCCATCTTTTCATACTCAAACTCTTTGGTCTCAGAACCATGAAGTTTGGCCACACCCTTTTAAGTTCCCTGCGTACTCAAAAAATGGAAGAGGCGCATGTATTCTAACTAAGTGTGTACGAACCCAACCGAGTAGCAACGGAAGTGGGAACAAAATATGGATAAGTTTGTTAAGGTGCAACATTATGTGATAAGGAAAAAAAAATCCCAAACATGCAATATACATGAGTACTCCGCTCCGGTTTTGTTCATTCCAATCTACAAACCAGGATGCGTGGAGGGGGAGAAGAGGGGGTGTTTGCTAGGGAGTGGGGTAGAGGTGGGCTTTGGTGCCATTGTGCATAGTTCACTTAAGGAGAATTATCTCCCCAAAAATGTGCACTTTCAGTTCTTTTTCTTTTTTCTTTCCTTATCCTTTAATGGTGTACTGTTAACACACTTGTCCGAAAAAAATAAGGACATGATGAACAAAAATAGCCAAGTCTACAGGATCCCTCAATGGAATCACCATGCCAAGCAGGTCAGCCAAGGCAGAGAGCTGCTCACCCATGTTTGGCTTCTACTGACTCGTTTTGGTATAGCAGAACATTTCAAGATATCACAAGCAAGCCGCGAGGACCGAGTTTGATCTGCCACAAATCATTTAAACAGATCAAAAACTAAATAAAATTTATAAAATGCATTGACATCATAAAACTCTTATACCTCTCTACATTATCCCAACAAAGAAGTAGAAAAGAAGATTGAAAGAGCTACTCCAATCCGCTACTTCATTACCACCTCCAATAAAAGCATAAACAGAACAACGGTGTTCCGGTGCTGTTCTAAGCATGAAAAGGATGCATTTTCAAACGTACACAAGACCCTTATCTCTCAAAGTCTCTAAGTTTTGTGTTCAAATGAGCTTTATCATTGAATCTATCATGATGAGACATTGATTGATCTTACCAACTCGTTTTCATTCATTAAACATGACCTCATAGACTACAAGACAGTACGAAAATAAAGACAAACAAACATTATAAAACACCAAGCATAAAACAGTTAATATTTAAGACAAGGAACAAGAAAATTAACACCGCAACATGCTGAACCAATGAATCCCCAATCTGAAATGAAAGGAGCTCCCTTCTTGTAGGCTAAATTTGACAAACTTTGATGAACCAAAGGTCGATGAAGGAGTAGAACAGGACACTGAACTAGACACTGATAAAACTGGCCACCTGCATTACTTCCTCGCGATATCCAATTTTGTTATGGCCTAATAAAATCATGAAAGTTAGATAAAGTCAGTTCATCTAAGCAATCATCTAATTTTAAGTAGAATATGTAGGGCATAAAGCAGAATTTTCAACAAAACCATAGGCAAAAGCAAAAGGGATTGATGCATACTCTTGTAAAAGCTGAAGGAAACTTGGGCCAGGCCAGATTATACACAATCTAGTCCTATGCAGTGAACTGACTAGGCATGCCAGTTAACTTCAATTCCAAGAAAGCCCTACATTGCAATCCTTAGGGGAGACCTCAACAGACGACCTTATCTCTAAGTCTCTGAGAGCCCAAGGGCTCTTCCTCCACATTCCATTCCTCCAGCTGCTCTAGCACCCACAATTTAAGGACACGAAGCTGTGGAAAGCCTCCTGAAGAGCACAGCATGTGTTTCCCTATATATGATCTACGCAATAACCTAAGAACTCTTAGGTTGGGAAGCTTATCCAATTTTTGCATTGGATCTTCTGCTAATCCTGACCAAGAAAGGGTAAGACCAGTCAGGCTGTTGGGCAATTCAGAAATGACAGATGGATTCTTTAACCGCCCCAGCAAATAAACAGTAGAGAGTTTCACATGGTTGGACAAAGGCTTCAAGTCTAAGTCCCAAGGTTGATTCTCTTCATCATATGTCAGTCAGAGACTGGAGATGGTTCAATCTAAGACCCAATCAGCCACTGCTCTCCACCAGAAACCATTGCCTCCTGTTGAGATGGAGTTAACCGAAATTTCAATGCCAATTTTCTAAGATTGAGTAACCTGTCTAAGCCATCCTTCACCGGGGTCTTCTCGTCTATGAATAGTCCCCATAAGGTTTGAAGATCTGTTAGAGACCCAGCTGAAGGTTGATGCCTAAACTTACTCCAATCCCGCTCACTCAAGTATAGATGTCGCAATTGTTGCAGCTTCCAGATCTCACTTGGAAGAGTGATTATGTTTGTGTACTTCAAGTCCAGTGTCAGGAGATTTAGCAACTTGCTAATGGATGATGGGAGGATCTCCAAGCTCGTCCATCTTATACCAAGGTACCTCAAGAGAGTTAATCTACCTACTTCCACGGCAATTAGGCTTATATACTGTTCAAGATCAAGGACCCACAATAATTGGAAGCAACCACTAGAAATGCATCCGTGAAGAAAGTTCCTAATATTGTCTCCTGGTAGGCTTCCTTCTCGAGTATCGAATGAAATGAAAGAGGATGTAGCTTTATAATGAGCTTTCAGAGGAACTGTTGTGTTGTGATGACCATGGATATGAGAAAAGCTGGCATCTGATTCATCCAGATGATCAACAAGTCTACGAACCATACCATTGCCGAAAGATATCTCCGATGGTGTTGTGCTTGTCTGTTGTGCCGAAAGATACCATTTGTAGAAAAGCTTTATAATGTAGCTTTCTTGGATTTCAAAAACCAGTGTTTTCTAATGGGATCCGGCAAGCGACATGTTTAACTTCCGTTAATCCCTTTCTTTGTTATTTGATACGCACTGGCTAATTAACTTTGGCTGGCATTTCTTAGTAAACATCTTCTGAGCTTTCCCGTCCTCATCTTCTAAATACACCAAACCCTCTGTAATCCACAATGCGATCAATCTTCTTGTTGGGATATCAAAGTTTTGAGGAAACAGGCCGAAGTAGAAGAGACATCTCTTCATGTGCAAGGACAAACTGCTGTTTATCTCATACAAGATGAGACGTTTGAATTCTTGGTCTCCATTGAATTGCTGAAGAACACTTACCACTCATCAATGGTTGTGTCCTTATTTGACAGAACAACAGCTAGTTTCTTTATGATTAGTGGTATCCCACAGCATGTCTTCAAATGTCTCTAAGACTAAGTAGTCAGGAGGTACGGTACCTTCAAGATAAGGAGTAAACAAGGCTCAACTCTATTATCATCTCGCAGCTGCAGCAGGAGATGAAGGGCGCCGCCTCGCTTCGAGATCTGAGATTAGGCTCGGATATTTCATGATCAAAATCATTCTACTACCGCTGGACGTGACTGAAAATCTTGTTATCAGGTTATTAATGATTTTGATGTTGTATTTTAATTTTGTGGATTAGTATTAATCATTTATTGGATTATTAAATAATATCAATTATGTAATATTATTATATTATGTAATCGGAGTATAGCACTCAATTCACTAATAATGTAATCGACGTATCGATAGTCTATGATGGCCGACTATCCATAAGTACTATTTATGAGAGGTCTTTACTTCATCCGGACATGAGCCTTTGACTTCCCATCCAGCCAGAGATTAGGCTTTCATATTTGTCATATCGATGTAGAGCAACATCCCTTTCTTCTCTCGCTTTCACGCAGCCACTTTCTCCGGGCAAACTATGGATCCTACTTTGCGCTGTGCATACTGCCGAGTCCCACTTCACATATGTGTGCATGAACATGCTATATTGCGTATCTACATAAGTTTTTCTATCAATTGGTATCAGAGCCAAATCAGATAACGAATTATGGTTGTTCATCTGTGATGAACCCTAATAATTTGTGTTGATTGAGATTTACTTTGTTTTTATGTGAAATTTTTCACTTTAGTGGTTTTGTTAATCTCACATATGAGTCTCTATTTTGGATGTTCTGGAATCAAAAGGTTTGAGATTATATACACTTATTTATAATTGCTTTCATCAAATTCTAATAATAATAATAAAAACTATGATATCCCACGCCAGAAGAGCACAAAGCGCAGAATACGTATTTCGTGGGATTATGCAATTGTATATTGATTCAGACTAAGAATTATGATATTATTTTGCATAATTATGATCTTGCCTATCGTGGAGTATAATTATGCAAAACATTGTAGGAAATTAAATAATTTAAATTCTTTAGAATTTAAATTGAATTCATATGAATGTTTGCACTAAAATAATTATACCTTACTCCGCATGTTGTTATTAGTGTAATTTGTTATTAATGCAAAGGTACTATTTGTTCTAAACTTATGTCAAATTATGTTTCGAAAATTTACTCCAGATTAGAATTTTTGGTGACATGAGATCATGCACATTGTATACTTATATTTTATCAGGATCACACCCTTAGGTAGGATCACAGATAAATAAGAAATCATGACAGCATGTTCGGTCAGACGTAAGGAATCATTTATTTGTGACCGCATGCAATATTATGTTACATGCATATTAAATGTTTCCTCTCTACCTAGTGCCAAATTTCATTGCCTATGCAATTGACTCACAAACTCGAATCGACCAATTATGAGGATTGGAAAGAGTCTCGATCTATATTCGCTATCACCAACATGGATTCGCTTGAGAGAGGCAAGAGCCCTGCTTAATCGATCAATCTACTGTCGATAAGGCTTCTCGGGAAATGGGACTATCAACATACGCCTCTATGGTTACAGTCACACTACGAGGTCACTAGATGTGAAAGCATTCTGTAGACTGGCACGTCGTACCTTCAAACTGCTAAGTACCGATGGCGTTCAGTTTGTATCATTCCGATATTAGTTTTTAAGTATTAATGCTTTAGGGAGATACTTGAGCAATCCAGCCTGAATCATTGGAAAGCCGTGAAAGGTCACGAGGTACTCTGCTAAAATTAAGGAATATATGTTGACCTATAAAAAGTCCGATCAACTCTGAGGTCACCGCTATTCGATTCTCGATTTGTGCCGCCCGTGATGACGTAAAATCTACTGGGTTTTATTTTTATACGGCAGGAGGAGCTGTTTTTCGAGTGCAGCAACAAACACTTACAAGCCTACCTCAATTATGAAGCGCAGTATGCCTTGTTAAGGAGGCTACTCGGCTGTCATATGGCTAAAGAAATTGATTTTTGGCTTTCATATTGTCAGAGCATATCCAAGCCACTTGTTATATATTGTGATAATACGCTTGTCAGACATTTCTCTCAGTGAGTGCTACTCGCCAAAGCACTTTGATATAAAATACCCGCTTATCGGGAGAAAGTTCGAATTTCAAACTCGATCAATGATACCACACAAAGACATATGTTAGCAGCATCCACTAACCAAAGGCTTACCGATAGGAGCATCAACGCTATGTAACCTATATGGGTTTAAGGTCTTTGATACATTTTCGGGTTAGCGGAGTCCGAATTTGCATTTATTTGCTTTGTAATTGCTTGAGGTATGTAATAATGACATGTCAATAATATCATCATATCTCCGACAAAGATCATTGAGATGCTCGACCATTTGTTTGAGAAATGCATAATTTGTTTTGATGTATGACATTTTTCCTATCGGATAAGATGTTCTCAGACGTCATAGTTTTATATATATATATATATATATATATATATATATATATATATATATATATATATATATATATGTGCTTTTGGTCATAATTGATATTTTATCATAGTTACAATAATCCTTATTCTTAATAATTGACTACTGCTATCCAAGTGGGAGAATGTTGGATTTTAATTTTGTGGATTAGTATTAATCAATTATTAAGATTTGTTTATTGGATTATTAAATAATATCAATTATGTAATATTATTATATTATGTAATCATATAATGGACCAATTAATACGCAATCGACGTATTGAGCTCGCTATGGGCCGACTATCCATGAGTACTCATTTACGGCAGGTCCCTACTCATCTGATTTGAACCTCGACTTCCCCATCCAAAGAGAGATTAGGTTTTCATATTTGGCATATTGTGATGTAGAGCGCCATATCTCTTCTCCCAGCCAACAAGAATCACTTTGGAGAAACTATGGATCCTACTTTGGTGCCAGGTACAGGTTGAGTCCCACTTCATATGTATGCATGAACATGCTATATTGCGTATCTACATAAGTTTTTTTTTCTATCACCAACCGCACATTTAAAGCAATAGCATATGTCAACAGCATATTTAACACGCTGGGGTTCGAACGTGGGACAGTGTAATTATGAGAAATGAGCAAACCAGCAAAAGCACCACACTGGGTTCGAACCGCGGTGCTTCAAAAAGCATTAACCTAACTTGTGTGCCACACACCACAATATTTATTTCTGAATTATTTATTATGCTTTATATATTAAATATATAATAATATTCTCTCTTATATATAATTTCATATTTAAATATTATTAATTTTAGTTGATAAAATTTAAAATATAAATAAATTTCAATATATTTATATAAATAATGTTATTGATTTTCAATTTGATATTTTAAAATTTTAAAATTATTTTAGATTTTATTAAAATATAAAATATATTTTTATGATGTTATCGATTATAATTCAACCATCTATCATTGAATTGTTAAACGATAATTTTTTAAATTTAATGACCATATTTATTCTTTAGTCTAAAAAATCGATAATTTTGGGGAGAAGTCAGAAATTTGGGAATCCTATCTCATGGGATCAAGTGGCGAATCTAGAAAATATATGAAAAAAATGTAAATATTTACATGGGGGCATTATAGCATAAGCATAATGGTTAGTTAATTTATTTCCAATCTCAGAGATCAATTTCCATTTAAAGAAATTTTTTTCCAACTGATGGGATCCCTTCAACTTCAACCCATCCTTTTGCCCAATAATGCATCTATTTTTTCCTCCTGCTAAATTCTACTTCCCTTCTCAATGATGACGTATTATTTATGGTATTAAAGGATATCTTTATACAAAGTTAATTTATGGTCAAGAAACCCATTGTCAACTTCCCAGCTTACCTTGGTCACTAAGGCGTGGTGAAGATTTTTTGATAGGATCCCACTAGTTAAGGGTATCTAGGCAATACCTACCTTCTTTATCACAAAGAAAACCTAAAAAGCAATTCTTCTCTTCCAATAAAATCCTACAAATAAAGACCAACACTAGGTCAGATTATTTTATTACAATTTTAACTCTTTCGTTCCCTCTCATTAGTTTTTTAAATTGTGAGATTATTCTCCAAATTCTAATAGGGTTTTTATTCGTGAGATTGTTTTGTTCTCTGAATTTTCTTCATGGCTAGAAACCTATTTCCGAGAGAGAGCTAAATAATATTATGCTTTGTTGAGTTTGTACCCAAATTCCCACATGGAATATAAATATTAAGGATTATGAGTTAATAAAAATGTCACGCCCCAAAACCCATCGTCGGGGTATGACTGTCAATTCACACACTCAAGCCTTCAGCTTGAAGGCTTGAAATGTGAAACACATTGACCTTTCTTTTAACTGGATTTTGTCCAATTACTAAATATCTATTCAGAGTAAATGCCCAACTTTTTAAATTCATCAATTCTCCAAATTCAAAATTTCATGGCGACAAAAAAAAGAAGTCTAAATATCCAAATCTCAATTATGAATTTCATATAAAACTGTTCAAAATATAACAATATTTAGGATCTCCCAAATCCAACTTTATACTAATATAAAAACGAATGTTATTATCCAAGTGGTTTTCTCATTTAACTTTCAAAACTCAATATTCCACATAAACATGAACTTATTAGTTCCATATGATCTTACATAAAATTATAATCAAATCCTAATGATGATGTATCTCCAACCTAGCCATCACTCCTCATGGAAACTAAAAGTACCTGAAAATATGTCAACGAATGAGAGTGGACTTAAAGCTCAATAAGAAATACTAATAGATTTTCATGGATAAAAAAGTTTTTAATCATATAACAAATAAGAGATATTTTTAATAAAAACTTTTGATTCAAAAATAAGTTGGAACATTAAAAAGTTTCCTTCAAAACATTCTCAAATTAGTTTCATATCAAATGTGATCCAAACAATTTCATATCAAATTTCAATTCAAACATTTTCATATCAAAGTTCAAAATCAAATATATTTTTCTCTAGTCATCAAATATCAAATGGTACCCATCCATGTGAGACTTTCAAATGGATGGCTAGCCACAAATTGTTTCTTTTAAGGTGGACGGAACCAAACACTACTAGTATTAGTAACCTCTAACTGAAACCCCGAGGAGCTGGGGTTCAAATAAATTACATTCGCCACCAAGGAATGTAAAGGTCAACTATTATTCTCATAGTATCAACTATTATTCTCGTTGACATGATCGAACTAACCATAGTTAAATATTTCATACAAATATTCAAACCACAAAATATCATATCTCCACATTTTCTTTCATAAACATATCAATTTTATGCAAAATCTCTATTTGATCAATGGACAATCAAATGAATAAAACAAATCAAACTTTTCCTCATTCAAATTACATAAAAGGCAAATAAATATATTTTTCGAATAAGACTATATAAATAATTTTTATGCAAAAACATATAAAATATTTTCTTTTGCAAAAACTGTATTAATATTTCTTACCTAAAATGAGTACTCAAAAGGTTTGAAAGAGTTAATCTGAAGAGTTTAACCTAAATAAAATATTTCTCCTAAAAAAATAAGGAAGAAACTATCATCATTACTTATTTATTCCTAAAACTTTCATAATTTGATATTCTTAGCAATGATATTATTTTTAACTTTTTAATCCATAATAATAAAAGTTAATGGGTTTTTAAATTCTTTATAAAATTTGTGATTTATAAAGTTTATTTTATCAACATGATTTTATTGTTCACCTCAAATATATTGACAACTTTTCAAATGATACATATTTGAATTAGGTAGTTTTTCAAATTTTATAAAACTCATATTCCTTTCGAATCTTATTTTAATAATTTATTTACTTATTTATTTTTATGTTTTTAATCTGAACTAAATCTTTTACTACAAAGAAATAATATTAATAATATTTTGTAAATTATATTATTACACAATACTCAATTAAATCTTTCTAACCAAACAAATTCATCATCCTTAACAACAAGTACATAATATCTTATTTCCTATAATTGCTCAATAATTACTTAATTTATCTAAATAAATTCTCAATTCTTAATAAGATATTTACTTGCCAAAATAAGTATATCTTCAAATACTTATCAAATACAAATATTTATAAAAATTTAGCATTTTCAAATTTATCTTATTTGTTTGTTATTATTTTCTTTAAAAAATTATCCTCAAATATTTGTTACTTTTCTTTTTCTAAAATAAATCTTGAATATTTAACATTATATTTTTTTTTTTCAAGCATCTGTCATGAATCGAATTTCCTAGGTTTCTTATACCTGAGTTTTCAAGACTTACTTTATGAAGGTTTTTAGGTTTAATAAATTTTATATATATAATATTATTCATAACAATAACTTTTTGGTTTTTTACCACATTCCCCTTTTGTTTTTTCACTTATACCAATCAAAATCATGCAAACATGCCATTTTGACTTTTCAACCTACTTTCCACACCCTTACCGTTCATCTCTAAAATTCTCACTTATATAATTTTTCTTGTTTTTTCAATGTGTCCCCTACTTTTTTTTTTTTTTTTTTTGGATTAAATTGTCCCCTACTTTTTTTTTTTTTTTTGGATTAAATTGTCCCCTACTTTTTTTTTTTTTTTTTATTCACAAACTCAAAGCCTACGACATTTCATTTTTTTCATTCACAAACTCATAAAGATACTATGGCTTTCCTACTTTTTTTCTTACCTTTTAATTCTCTACTAAAGCAATTCTATACGACACCACTAACCATTATTTTATTTTATTTTATTTTTTAAGAAAGCTAGTGTATTATAAATTTAACTTCTTTAGGCTTGATCTAAACTTAAAGAAAATTAAAAGAATCTACATAAAAGAATTCTACAAAATAATAAGGGAAAAATCTTACCTTTCAAATTCTCTTCTTCAACCCTAGATTCGAAGTCTTAGGTTTTTCGATGCTCTTGAAATAACTTCTTCAAACCCTAGATTTGACGACTGGGTTTTCCAATGGTTTCATGATTAAGAGATAGAGGCTATGCCGAGAACACAAAAAAGGTTTATTAATAATATTTTTTTTTCTATTTATACTTAGGGTTCCTTAGGAGAATTACCCTTATACCCTTACTTTAATTTTAAATAATTATATTTTTTCTACCCTTAAAAATAATTACGGGGTATCACAAAAAATAGACAATATCCAATCGATATGAAGACTTTTGAATAGAGTTAAAAAACAAAAGCATGAGAGTCTTAGGTCAAAAGTAGATAATATCATACCAATATAGATAGGGGTAGGTTCATAAGTTTTCCATCAAGTGGTATAAGAGTCGGGTTTAGGCTTAATCATGTGAGTGGATGAGGAATAAAAGGGTGTGGTGAGTCATTGATGGGTAGTGCTTCACATAAGGCATGTGCTTAAAAGTAATGAAAGACAAGGAAATCTTGGTTTGAGGAAAGGCTCTGTAGGGTACTTTTGTCTGGGTGGTGAGCATCATAAAGCGAGATTTCACATAAGATGTGTGCTCGAACGAAATGAAAGACAAGAAAATCTTGGTTTTAAAGGAGGCTCAATGGTACTTTGTTCAAGAGAAGAATTGTTGAGTGTGCACTAAAAGTTCCACACCATTAGAAATATGGATGATTATGAGTTAATAAAAATGAACAATATCTAATTGGTATGAGACATTTTGGGTAGATCCTAAAAACAAAACCATGAGGGCTTTATGGCCAAAGTGGACAATATCATATAAATGTGGATATGATAGGTCCATTAGGTTCCCTATGTGCTTAAATATGAGAAATACGTATTTCCTTTTTGATGAACTTACAACCATTAAAATTGATTATTAGAAGACGAATTTCTTAAGGATGATATCAACAACTTTTGTATTGAGAAATCTTAAAATACATTAGAAATGTTGGTCGATTTCCATACTTGATATATCGTATAACCCCTTCAATGAGTTAATGGAACAAAATAGAATGTTCATATTGCCTTCTAATAGGAATAGAACTTTATTAGGATTTATTTCGATTCAACCATCTCTTGCTTGATTTACTAACTACACGCACCCAACCATGTAAATATTATCTACTTTGGTCCCAAAGAATTCTCACAACTTCAAAACACTTTTACTAGGTTAAGAGCATATGCAATGTGAGATTTGATGATAAATCAAAGTTGCCTCATGAAACATGATCGTCTAAACTCTACTAGCAAAACCTTTGATGAAATGAATGATAATGCCATATGGATGCATTAAAGTTGATAATCGACTATTACCCATTAATTCATACATAATAATGGTAAATGATGAGTATAACTCTCCTATGGTCTTTAACGAAGAAACTAAGATATATCATATAAATAAAGACTAAGGTCCTAAGTTACACTCATATTTATGTCTCATCATAAAATTCTTATACCTCTCTACATTATCCCGACAAAGAAGTAGAAAAGAATATTGAAAGAGCTACTCCAATCCGCTACTTCATTACCACCTCCAATAAAAGCTTAAACAGAACAATGGTGTTTCAGGTGTTGTTCTAAGCAAGAAAATGATGCATTTTCAAACTTACACAAGACCCTTATCTCTTACGACCCTTATCTCTCTAAGTCTGTAAGTTTTGTGTTCAAATGAGCTTCATCGATTGGACCTATCATGATGAGACATTGATTGATCTTACCAACTCATTATCATTCATTAAACATGACCTCAGAGACTACATAACAGTTTGAAAATAAAGTCATACAAACATTATAAAACACCAAGCATAAAACAATTTATATTTAAGACAAGGAACAAGAAAATTAACATCAACCACAACAGTACAACATGCTGAACCAATGAATCCCTCAATCCCCAATCTGAAGCTTCGTTATTATAGGTTAAATTTGACAAACTTTCATGAAGCAAAGCTCAATGAAGGAGTAGAACATGACACTGTATTAGACACTGATAAAACTGGCAAGCTGCATTGCTTCCTCAGGATATCCAATTTTATTGTGGCCTAATAAAAGCATGAAAGTTAGATATAGTCGGTTCATTTAAGCAATCATCTAATTATAAGTAAAATAAGTAGGTCATAAAGCAGAATTTTTAACAAAACCTTAGGCAAAAGTAAAAGGGATTGATGCATGCTCTTGTAGAAGCAAGGATAAAAATATCGGTTTTTACGGATATATCGGATATATCGGAGATATATCAGTATTTATAAAGTATTCAAAATTTAAATATATATTTAATTTATATATCAAAATTAGTTTGAAGGTATATAAAATGAAGACCTTTCATTTTCTCTCCTACCGTCTTGGTTTTCTTCAATTTTTTTATAATAATTAATGATAACAATTATTAAGGAAGACATGAGAATTACAACCGTCTCTTGATCTTCTTCTCTTTTCTACAAATAATTAATGATAGTAATTATTAAGGAAGACATACAGTAAATGAATAAATGATATTAATTATTAAGAAAAGACTTTTCATTTTCTCTCTCACATCTCTTCATCTACTATTTATTTGCTCTATAACGAGACACCCACCTTAAATATTGTTTTCTTTTTTTTTGTAAAATTTCTCAAAAAATCAGCATTTTGGCCGATATAAAGCTGATATATTGGCGATATATCGGCTGATATCGTCGATATCGGCCGATATCGCCGATATATCACCGATATCGGATGATATATCAGCCAAAATGATTTTTTTTTTGTTTTGTTTTGTTTTTTTTCATTTTTCTGCATGGCTATAACTTTTACCGATTTTAATTCCGATATGTCGGGCCATAACCTATATATCGACGATATATCGCTGATATTGGGCGATTTTTTCCGATTTTTCCCTCAAACGACTTTTGTTTGCAAAAATCATGTTAGAAAGGCCCGACACCCGAAATATCCACGATATATCGCGACATTTTCGTCCATGTGTAGAAGTTGAAGGAAACTTGGACTAGAATATACGCCTAGTCCTTATGCAAAGGAACTCCACTAGGCATGCTCAAGAACTTCAATTCCAAGAAAGCCCTATGTTGCAATCCTTTGGGGAGCATCCTCAACAACAGACATGACCTTATCTCTAAGTCTCTGAGAGCTCCAAGTTCTCCTTCCTCCACTTTCCCTTCCTCCGACTGCTCTAGCATCCATAGTTTAAGGACTTGAAGCTGTGGAAAGCCTTCTGAAGAGCAAAGCATGTGTTTCCCTATATATGATATTCGCCTTAACATAAGAACTCTCTTATGTTCAGAAGCTTATCCAATTTTTGCATTGGATCTTCTGTTAATCCCGACTAAGCAGGTCATGGGCCAAGGCTGAGAATTTAGAAATTCAGACGGATTCTTTAATCGTCCACCAAATGAACACAAAGAGCTCTCACATTTGTCGTATCAAAGGTTTCAAGCCGTCCCAAGGCTGATTCTCTCATCATTTGATATCACTTTAGAGATTGAAGATGGCTTAATTTTAAGAATCCAACCAGCCACTATCTCGATCAGGACAAATATTGCCTCATGTCGAGACGGAGTAGTTAATCGAAATTCTTACCAATTTTCTCTAAGATTGAGTAACCCGTCTGAAGCCATCCTTCACCGGGTCTACTCGCTCATGAATAGTCCCCATAAGGTTTGAAGAGTCGTTAGGACCCAATTGAAGGTCGATAACTTACCCAATCACGCCACTCGCACGTATGTCGCAATTGTTACAGCTTCTAGATCTCACTAGGAAGTGTGATTATGTTTGTGTACTTCAAGTCCAGAGTTTTAGCAGCTTGCTTATGGATGATGGGAGGCTCTCCAATCTTGTCCATCTTATACCAAGGTACCTCAAGAGAGTTAATCTACCTACTTCCACCATGGTTCAAAAACTCGGCCAATTCCGATACAAATCGGCCAATTCATATCCATCTCGAAGGTGGCCGCGCCGAGTCCGAGACCAGATATGAGATATTGGTAAACTCGGTCGTGGATCGGCCAAACTCGGAGGTTTCGACTGAGATCTGATAACTCTACAACCCTACTTCCTAGAGAAGAAAACATTTTTATATATTCTCAATTGCTTTCTACTCTATTACAACAAATAAAAGTCAATTTTTATAAGAGAAATCGAAGATTCCTCTTCAAAATAACTAAAAATCAAAACTTTTTCACTTCCTTACCAAGATGAACCAGCTTTCTAATTCTAGCCAATGTCGAGATGGTGAGTGGAAATTTGACATGGGGTCGGTCAGGCGCCCGCATGTATGAGCACGGAGAAGTTGTCAAATGCTTAAAGTCTACTAGATGGAAATGTCCCCGCCATGTTCCTCGCAGGCGTCGCTGCCATCGGGACCTCAAGGCTACGCTTGAAGCGAGGGTTAGGGTTTGCTAAGGTGAATCACCACAAGTCGGAGGATGTGAGGATAGAGAAGATGAAGGGAGGGCAACACCAAAAGGCGAAGAGTTGTGGAAAATTTATTAACTTCGTGAAATTAGAAATATTTATTAAATGGGGGAAGGTGGGTTAGTGTCTATTTAATTAATAAATTTAATATTTAATATAATATTAATGTTTTTTATAATCAAGATCCGATATTACAAATTTATTTAATTATGTCATTTTTAATAACAAATTTTGGACGAAAGTTATAATAATAAATTATTGACTAAATTAATTTAAAGATGAATTAAGATAAAGACTAAATTACTTTAAATTAACATCTAATTTTGTAATACAAGATATTATAATTTTGTAATTTTTTTAGTGAATTTTTATAATTATTAAATAATATTAAATATAAAATAAATTTTATTTTATTAATTTTTTAATTTATTTAATTACATGTATTCTCTAATAATTTATAATTTTGTAACCTCTCTATTTATTTAAATTTGTGTATCAGCCGATACCAAGCTGATACATCGAGACCGATACATCTCAGGACCCTTCGAGTCAATGACCAATACCATCACTTTGAACCATGACTTCGACCGACAGATTAGGTTTATACACCTGTTCAAGATCAAGGAACCGCAGCAATAGGAAGCAACCAGTAGAAATGCATCGTCCAAGAAAGCTGGTAATGTCGTCTCTTGGTAGACTTATTCCATTTTGAGTGTCAAACGAAATGAAAGAGGAGGTAGCTTGGTAATGCGCTTTCATTACAGGAATTGATGAACTTGTGTTAAGGTGATCATCACTATGGATATGAGTAAACCGCTTTCATCAAGATGAGATCAAGACGACGGACTATACCAAAGGCTCAAAGATATCTTTGATGATGTCAAGCTGTCTATGTAGCTTTCGCTTTCAAAAACCAATGTTTTCTAATGGGATCCCAAGTAGTTTATTACGCTTGAACTTCCATTAACCTTCTTCTTTATTACTCGACCATGCAATCAGCCTATTAAATTTCACTGTGCAATTCTTAGCAACATCTTCAGGAGTACTTTCTATCTCATCTTTTGAATACACCAAATCCTCTACAATCCAAAATGCAATCAATCTTCTTGTTGGGATCTCAAATTTTGAGGAAACAGGCCAAAGTAGAAGAGACGCTTTCAGGTGCAAGGACAAACCGCATTAATGTCACGGAAGACACCGACTCGTCCCTTAAGTCGCAAAGAATACATGACCACTCAATGGTTGTGTCCTCAGGATGTGGTTGAGAAAATCGAATATATGGGGCCGATATATTAAATAATGTGAATTATGGCTATCAAATAAAGTTAGGCTAATTAAAGTGATTAATTAAAATTTTGGGGCCTTAATTAATATATTATAAAGTGTGGGTATGAATGTGTAGAGGTAAGCATAATTTCTATTTTCATGATGGGTTAAAATAGAATTTACGAACAATCGTGACTGTTCATATATAAACACAATTGGTTATAAATAGGGGTCATGGTCCCTAGATCACACAAGGTTTTTCTTTCTTCTGATTTCCATTGTCAGAGAGAAATATTGCATTTAAAACTAGTAGATCCGGGAAGATCATAGCCCGTGATTCAGATTTAGATATGGAACATCATAAAGCCTCGCACTCAGATTCGGGGATATGAAAGATCATGGAAGTCGCACTCAAATTCAAATATCTCAATATTTTGTTATGGATTCGTGCACGCTCGCAAACTCGTATTTTGATTCTGATGATTCAATATGAATGTTCCCGTTTGTGTGATGGTTTTCACATAATTTTTTGTTTTTTTAAATCTCTCATTTGTATCAAAGCGGTTTGGTTGAATTGTCAAGAATAGTTAGAAAAGGACTTTTTATTTTAAATATTTATTTATTATTTTTTTTCCCGATCCCGGCCAGAATGCTTCACCGATTCTTTGTCCTCGAAGGACAATTCGAGATGGATTCATGTCCGGGGCTGCCACTAGCAAATGAATCTAAACTACGCCCGAAGCGTGGGAGACCTATTAGTTCAAAGGATGTTCTCCCGCAAGAAGGAGAACACAAATGAGCATCGTACCCCGAAGTGGTATGAAATACGCCCGAAGCGTGAAGACCGCTGGTTCAAAGGATGATGTTCTAAAAGAGGAGAACACAATGAGCATTGGTACCCTGGAAGAGGTACATGATAAAAAAAAATAATAATAATAGTCATATTAAATCGATGTTTTAGTTGGTGATTTAAATATAAATATGTTATCGTTACAAAGGTATTTACAAAAATTTACATTCAAATATAAAAAGTTTATATATATATTTGAGATGTTAATTAACACAATATGTCACCAAAGTGACCACTTTGTGCAAATTAATTTTATTTCAAAATATAACAATATTATGTGCTCAGAATTTATCATTAATTGCCCAAAGGAAAATTAATATTTACCAGAATTGAGGTACACCTAGCTGTAATAAACGTTGATAATTATTTGGTTTTACATATGAATAATAAATTGGCCCAAAGGAAGATTTATCATTTGATATGTTCTTATTATCAGTATTTGATTACTACACCAAGATATCACTTACAAGTTAATATTTTTATCCAAAAATAAAATATTAATAGAGTACTGAGTCCAGATGGGTCGCTTTATTTGAATTCGCCAGATCTTATGTCATTGTTTTGCTTGTTTATTGCCCTTCGATTCAGCTAGTAGTTCTCTTCTAACATATCGCTAACATTAATAATCGATTCTATAAATAGCACAAAACTAAGATATAATGAGAACCTCCACAGGTTCTCTGCGGTCCCGATCCGACTTCATAAGTGGTTTCTTCTCCTACACCTCTTACTGTTGAAAGTTCCTAATGAAAAGAGGATATTGAAAGGTGAGAAGTCAAATCGCATGTGCTTGATGATCACAAGCAAGGCCATTCCGTATATCTGCAAGACAATATCATAAACGATAAAGACAACCAAAGAGTTCCTAGAAGAAATTAAGAATAGATTTGCCAAGAATGAAAAGTCTGAAACAAGTACACTTTTGGCAAATCTCATCTCAATGAGATATAAAGGTAATGGGAACATTAGGGAGTACATTATGGAAATGTCTCATCTTACTTCAAAGTTAAGAGCACATAAAACTGATATCTCCGAGATTTGCTCAGGCATTTGGTTCGATATCTCTTCCCACACAATTCAAGGAATTTGGCTATGAGCTACAATTGCCAAAAGGAGACTTGGTCTCTTAATGAGCTCATCTCACATTGTGTGCAAGAAGAGGAAAGGTTGAAGCAATAAAAGATAGAAAGTGCTCATTGACTGGTACTTCCAAGGATAAAGGGAAGAAAAGAAAGAATGATAAGAAGCTGCAGAGGTTCCATATCAAAAGAAACAACATAAAGAAAAAAGGGTTGATGCTCGATCCTTCGTGGAGTTGTGGGACATAAGAAGAAGCAATGTACCAACTATCATGCTTTACGTAAAGAAAGGTACACTTTTAATCTAGTTTTTCTAAGGTTAATTTGACTTCGGTACCTAAACATACCTGTGGATAGATTCTCGTGCAACTCACTACAATCAAGGTGTCCACGCAGGTTGCCCGAGTTGTTTAAATCCAAATAGATGGTGAAAGATACATCTGTAGGCAATGGCAAGAAGGTCGGTTGGAGTGAAATTGGGACATTTAGGTTATTATTAAAATCTGGTACTTATTCGATTTGAATGAGACATATGTTGTATCATTCTTTTCAAGGAATCATTTCTATTTCCATAATGGACAAATTTATACTTGTTCTTAGAAATAATAAATTTAGTCTTTTTCAGAATTCAAATTTGGTTGGTACTGGTTCTTATCTTATGTAGATAACCTTTATATGCTTGATGCAGTTGCTTCATATCATGAAACCTTGAAATTAAGCACTCAAGGTGTTAAAAGAAAATTAACCGATGAGAATTCTTCATCATTATAGCATAAGAGATTAGGTCATTCCTAAAGGAGAATTGAAAGGTTTGTGTCGTATGGGGATTCTAGATTCCTTGATTTTGCAGATTTTGAAATTTGCACAAATTGCATAAAGGGAAAACAAACAAACACAAACAAACACAAGGAGATTTGGTACCAACAAAGGCGATGTCTTACAAACTAATACATGCATATTTCAGGGGCCATTTCCTACGGTTTCATGGAATAGCTAACAATATTTTATCACGTTTATAGACGATTTTTCACGTTATAGCTACCTTAAAGTCTTAATCACTGGAAGTGTTCAAATCGTTCAAAGTTGAAGTTGAAAATAAACTCAATAAAAGGATTAAAAACATCAGATCTAACCGTGGTGGTGAATACTATGGAAAGTATGATGGTTCAGGTGAACAACGTTCGAGGCCATTTGCCAAATTCTAGAGGAGTGGGTATCGCCCCAAGACACCATGCCAGGTTCTCCAATCATAACAGGTTAAGCAAAAGACGAAACATAACGCCTCAAAGACATGGTGTTAAGTATGATTAGTCACTCTAACTCGCAATATCACTGGGGCGGCATTAAAGATCGCAACATATCTCAATGTAGTACCAACTAAAGCAACTCAAGCTCCTTTATGAACTTTAGACTGGCAAGAAGCCTAGTATAAAGCACTTACACATTTGGGGATGTCCAGCTGAAGCAAGGCCTTACAGGCCACATGAAAAGAAATTGGATTGAAGAACGATTAGTTGCTATTTTATTGATACTCTGAAAGATCCAGGGGTTACAAATTCCTAAGGATCTACTACTAAATCAATTTTTATGATAGGAAATGCTTGGGTTCTTTGAGAATGTCGAAGCTACTGTAGATATGATAGAAATTTTGCTTTCAAGAGGAAGAGGTGATATTCCACACCGTCATCGATATTGATCAAAGCCCTATACCACATCGCTCAAGAAGCATATCCAAATCAAAACAATATCCAAGAACCCTCCCGCTCCGTAAGAACAAACTCTACCTCCTTAACCTATGCCATTAAGGAGATCCACTAGAGAAAGGAGAAGTGCATCACGTGATGATTACATCAGATTTTCTAACATGAGTTTGACATTGGTGGTGGAAGATGATCCAATCAACTCGCCAAGCCTTGAAAGTTCTAAATCTCAAGAGGATTGATGCCATGAATGAAGAGATCAAGTCCATGAAGGACAATGACGCTAGATCTTGTCCCATCGGGTCGAAGGTGTGAAACTCATTGTCGCAAATGGATGTTTAAAACCAAGAGGGATTCAAAGGTGACGGAGAGATACAAAGCTCATGTCGCTAAAGGTTATACACAAAAGAAGGCATCGATTACAAAGAGACTTTCTCCTAGCTTCAAAGAAAAAGACTCTTTTAGGACAATAATGGGCACTTATGGCGCACTTCGACCAACAGTTGACATGGATAGCAGATCGTACTAATGTAGACATTGATGAAACACCCAGATGGTAACCAGAAAATTTTGTGTCGGAAGATACAAAGAGGATGGTTTGCAAGTTAAAGAAATCTATCTACGGGCTTAAACAAGCTTCTCGCCAATGGTATTATGTTTCATCAATATTTCGGCTCGCTTGAGATGAATATGGTCGAGACTCAGATATACCATAAGTCTTGGGAGTAAGCATATTTACTTGGTTTTATATGTTGATAATATATTGTTTGCCACCAACGATATAGGCATAGTTGCATGAAACCAAGAGATTTCTATCAAAGAAATTCTCAGGATGAAAGATCTTATGACGCTCTTTTCAGGTTAGGTATACAGATACACCTGGATCGATCTCAGGGAATACTTGGTTTATCACAAAAGAGCTATATTGAGAAAATTCTTAAAAGGTTTGGCATGCATGATTGCAAACCAGGTGACACCCCTGTGGCTAAGGGAGACAAATTTGGCCTCGCCAATGCCCCAAGAATAATTCAGATTCAGAGATGCACGCATTCCATGCACAAATAATAGGAAGTTTGATGTATGTGTTCAAGTATGTATGCATTCTGATATTGGCACATTGTTGGCATGTTGCGTATATTTACAAATCCCGAAATCTAAGGATCATCGATGTTGCTCAAGCTTCTGTCATGAGGTACTTACGTAGAACAAAAGACTACATGCTCACTAATCAAAGTTAGATCGCTTAGAGATCATTAGACATTCTCGAGTCCGATTTGTCGATGCCTAGATAGCATGAAATCTACTCAGGCTATATCTACTACTACCGGAGGTATATATCTGGAAGAGTACTAAAATGTTTATCGTAGCTTCTTCCACCATGGCACCGAGCTCAGAGTTTACATGAGGCATCCAATTCATGGAATATGGTTGCGAAATTTGTCACGAGGTCACAGATAAAAGACCACTTAAGTTATTTTTTGTGACATAAATCAGCGCACTTATATTCCAACAACAATGTGAGTTCGACGAAGTCAAAATTTATATACATCAAATTCCTAGTTATCAAAGAAAGGGTTCAGAGTTGACTTATATCTATAGAGCACATTGGGACAAACTCCATGATTGCAGATCCACTGACTAAGGGATTACCACCCAAGGTCTTTCATGAGCACACTGCTCATATGGGTGTGGTTTCTCTTCAGGATGTGTCGTTTTAGTGAGAGTTTGTATTTTAGATGCTTTTTAAATACTTTTGTCATGGATATTATGGATTTTAAGGTTATTTAATACAAAGAAAGTATTCAGCTTTTCATCCACTTTGATTTTGTATGGTTTGATCTCACTAAGGTTTAAGGAGGACCCGCTTGAAATAGCATGTTGAGATCACGTTGCATGAAATTTCCATGCTACACATCCACACTTGATCTTCATTAGTTACATCGATATATGTGATCATTGACGGGTCTATTACAAATATGTAACGACGATCGCTTTGGCTCTATATTGGTGTGGTTAATGGACAAGATTGTTAATGTATATAAAGTTTTGATAGCAAACCATGAGCTCATAAAGTATAATTCACGCATAGTTACATATATAGCCCAAGTGGGAGATTGTTGGAGTAAAATTGAATATAATGTCTGATATATTAAATAAATGTGAATTATAGGCTATCAACAAAGTTAGGTTAATGTAAAGTGATTAATTTTAAGTTTTCGTGGGGCCTTAATTAATATATTATAAAGTGACATGAATGTGGGAGACAAGCGTAATTTCTATTTTATGATGGGTTCAAATAGAAATTACCAACAATCGCGGACTGCTCATATATGCACACAATTACTATAAATAGGTCATGGTCCCTGCAGATCACACAAGGTTTTTCTTTCTTCGATTCCCATCAATGAGAGAAATATTGCATTTAAAAACTGTAGATCCGAAGATCATAAAGCCTCATTCATATTTAGATATGGAAATCATAGCCTATTCAGATCTGAAGATCAGTTTCACTCGTATCTAAATATCTCAATATTTTATGGATTCAGTACGCTCAAGAAATCTCAGATTTTGATTCTTGATGATTCAATATGAATGCTCTGCCAGGTGATGGTTTTCACATAATTTTTTTTTTTTAAATCTCTCAGACAGAGCATCTGCTAATTTTTTGATAATTAGTGGAAGCCCACAGCATGTCTTCAAAATATCTCCTCTCAGGCTAATTAGCAGCTCTGGAGGTATGTTAGCCTTCAAAAGATGCGTAAACAGTGCCCAACTCTCGTTATCATCTCGTAGTTGTAGAGTGAGATGAAGGACCATCTTTGGGAGATCTAAAAGTATGTCCCCATATTGGGTAATCAAAATCATTCAACTGTCATTGAATGTGTTTGGAAATCTTCTTAGCAGCTCCAGGATGTGTGTGTTGTCTATGTCATCCACAACTATGAGATACTTCTTGTCCTTAAAGAAAGCATTAAGGAGAGATCACAACTCTTCTTTTTCTTCTTTAAAGCTTTTGTAATTGTCTTCTTGCTTCCACAATGTTGGAATACATTTGTTGGGGTCCATCTGTTTAAGTACATCCTTGAGAAATTCATGATCCGTTTGAGAAGAAGAAGAAAAGCACGGTAAGAGATCCACTGTGGAGATTGTTAACTTAGAAGCTTTCATAGGAATTTGTCAAATGAAACCCAAATCCTAGGTTTGTGATGCCCCAAAACCCGGGGGTCCGTTGACAACCCGTCAACCTGCGAAATACTTGAATGCTCTAGTAACCGCATTACTACCACGAAAATCGCAGTCTCCAGACTGAGCTTTACCCAAAGTACATAACCTGTCCCAACCATACACAACGACCACACCAGGTCTAAACGCGAGTAAAATAACAGCCACTTGGGCCCCTGCATTGATACTCACAAAATAAATATTCCAACCAAATGTATATCTCACATGGTTCAGGGTGTTAACACACTACTCACTACAAACATATATTAAAATTTTGGTAATTCTAAGGCATGTCATACATAATAACCATCAAAGCCACAACCCGGCTTTCTAAATCGACCTCTAAGATAAGCAAGCCTCCTTCTAACGTCTCTGATATTGAAATAATATTCCTCACGTGGTGAGTTATCACAAGAGTGGAATCCTCACCCTAAATGGGTTATTCTCAATCTGGGCAAGTGTATATGCAATGCTCCAATGTAAACACACACTCAAGTAAATTCGTGATCCTACTTGAATGTCTAAATGCCCGTTCCCATGTCTCGAGTCCTCACCGACTCCCTCACACTTGCCTAAGCCATGTATGAGAAAAATATAATTTTCAAAACAAATCTTGTTGTTCTTGAAAATACACTCATCGAATTTCGTAAAATACGACTACCCTCCGAGTAATGGTTGAGAACTTCGAACAAACATAGTCCCCATCCGAATGATCCGTTGGACCGCCTCCAACCCCATTATCCGTAAAATCATCCCTGTGAAATTTTCGCAAATCCATGTTCTGCTTTTCTCCTAAAAATTCAGTGTCATGCACTTACACCTAATTTCTAGGTTACCCGCATATGAATACATGCCATTTCAAATCCATTTATACCAATATATATATCAAATATGCAATATTCTCCAATTTGTAATCACACCACATGTTCAAACAAGTTATCAACCATCACCCAAATTAGCTCACTCTGAGCTAAACACAATCTCATCTCCAATGGCCTATACAGACAATTATATTCCATAGTTTACACACAATTATATTCCTTATATAATTCAGACATCATGTTAACACCTTGCTTATGCATTAACCTACTAATTCCCATACAACTCGCTTACTTATTTCAACTAATCTCATTATTAATAATTCACATGGACGTTGGTCCACTAGTTTAACCGGGATCGTTTTTAATAATCCCAAAACATCAAGTGGTCAGTTCGTGGGTAAATTTCACTCACCAAACGTTTGCTCGTGGAACCGAATTCCATACCCATTTCCGGTCTCCTACTCACCTAAACACAATTTATTTCATAAATTATGAACAAACACCCAAAACAGTCCTACACAGCTACGGGATCGTCTAAATGGGTTCCAAATTTTCACACTGGGGTCCAAGATTCGAGATTCAACAAACGGCCACTCATGGCCTCAAACCAACATAAACATCACAAAAACTAAAAACAAAAAGGGTAAAAACAAGCAGGATAAACCCCACCACGCAGTTTGTTGAAACCCCAAAACCGCCCACTGCCCTACTGCCAGAACGACTTCTTCGCCCAAGAAACTGATGGTCCGATCATCAGATCTTAGAGGAGAAGTCACCTCTCTAAAATGACCAAACCGTTCAATTCTTTTCTCCTCCCTTCACGTTTTTGGTCTCCAATTAATGGAGGAGACAACACTATTCTCTCTTTTGTCCTTTTCCTCATTTAACTTTCAAAAAATGTCATCTATGTCCCTTCTCTTGGAATTTTGACACTTGGCACACTCTCGACCGTCCATTTCAATCATCTATCTACTCATGCAACATGTGTCACATGAGTACATGTTGTGGGTGACTTTTTTCACATCACATATCGTTTTAAGGCACCCGATACTCGGTGCCTCAAAAAACTTGCAAATTCCAACTGTCTCGGAATTCGATAAAATTCGACGTGTTAGCTAGATTTCGCGAGAAAATTCCAACGATGAAGTCTGTTTCATCATCAAAGATCTAGAAAAATTTCGGATTTTTACCGAAATTACGATTTTGCCTTTTTTTGAGAAATTAGATTTTCTCGGGGTTTCACAAGGTTCCCTTATCTTCATATAGTTGCTCATTGTTTGATTTGGCTTTGGAATAGTTCTAGTTTTTATGCTTAGTGTAGTAAGATTTTATCTCACCATTTACATAGTCCAGATAAAGTTTAAGGTATTATAATTATAGTACTTGATAACCAACTCTCTGTGGGATGATACTCTTCTTTCCATTGTGTTTCTTGTTACGACACATATACTTGCACACATAGATGTGTAGTTTTGTGTATCCCATACACCTCTTATCACACATGTATTTTTTTTTGGCAATAGAACTTGTAAGCTAAATTTCTGTTACAAGTTAAAAGTCAACATGCTTGCTTCTCAAAAGGTACAAGAGAGCTCTCTACCCGCATGCATGTCATCTTTTCTTCATCCGTAAGTTGTCTGCTTTGGTGGAGGTTGAACTTCACTTTTTTCCTTATCAACAAGTAAGGTCATCTCCCCATGTTAGATATTATTGGGGAAGTCTGAGATCTTCGCTTTGGCCTTTCATCCATCGTGGCCAATACTCCCTCTTCATCTCATCACGAGATGAGCTTCCACCTCCCACGATGTAAGCTCAATGCCAACTCTTCAAAGGTTAGTCGGGTCTTTTTGATTCATATCCTTTAATAGTTTCCTCTTGAAGGATCTTAAGTACTTGCTTCTCAAAAGGTTGAAGTGAGCTCTCTATCCGCATGCATGTCATCTTTTCTTCATCCGTAAGTCAGAGCAAGCCAGCAGTTAGATTTCATCATTTTAATAAGTGTTCTTACACCAATTTGGTTCCTATGTGTTTTACAGGGTCTAATCTGATATTATATGGCTAATTGAGGCATTTAGGGGCAAAAATAAGCAAAAAAGGCAATAAAGGCAGAAATTCACTTTCACGTCATGTGTTGAGACCACCAAAATATGAGATCACCCAAATTTCTGAAACTGCTACCAAGAACTATTCAGTCCCCGACAACGGCGTCAAACACTTGTAGAGACCACCAAAATATGTATGTGATTACCCAAATTTCTAACACTGCTACCAAGAACTATCCAGTCCTTGGCAACGACCCCAAAAATTGTTAAGACCACCAAAATATGAGATCACCCAAATTTCTGACAATGCTACCAAGAACTATTCAGTCCCCGGCAACGGCGCCAAAAACTTGTTGAGACCACCAAAATATGAGATCATGTTTTCTGCTATTGTTTAAAATGATGCTATTAAAATTTGTTTTGGTCTCAAATCACTGCAAATGCATAGGTCATACAAGTAATAAAGTGGATTTTTAAGTCTAGATATAATTCCCATGAGGATTGATGAGAAAATTTAAAGAATCAACTACTCCTACTACTCAAGAACCTCACTATTTGAACTTCCAGATTCCAGGATGGAATTAACTTTATAAAGTAAAGTGAATCAAAGAAATAAAGAAATTCTAAAATACATGATTAATTATAGAGTTCACTGAACTGAAATAACATTGGGAAAGAAATCAGTGTTATGATTATTAGTTTGCAAAATTCCTAAAAGAAAATACAGTTATGGGATATGAACTCGAATTCATTCAAGAGCAGCTAGTGTAGCATTGGAATTTCTTCAACATCACACATTTCACTTCCAAATTTACTACGCTCTATCTCTAGACAATGCTGAAGAGATACTTAGGATTTGATCCTCTTAAGATATGACGCTTTTCCTTTTCTGGCATTTCCTACTTCATCTCTTAGACTCAAACTCCGCTGTTCCCATAGACAAAGCATAAATGCAAGCCTCTCCAACTCAATCGGTACCTTAGCCATCAATTTGACTATAATGCTCTCTCTCCTTGATTAGAATCTTAGCTAACACAAGGTTGAGATTATTCCTCTCAATATAGGTGAAACTTCTAAAGATTAAGTTAATAGATCGATAAGCAGATCTTATTCCTCATAAACACACTCCTGCTGTTACCTAGGAGGGAGCCTTGAAGTTAGAGGTTAGATCATCACCAATGATGTATCAAAGTGATCTTTAGAATTCATTAGTTCAAATAATATCAGTGTAATTTATCCCCAAGGACTGCTTTACTCGTGTCGCCCATCTCTCACTAATTAGAGGGATTCCCCGGAAATCGCAGCAATGATACAACTTTTCTCGGGTACCCGATATTTAGAATAGTTCAATGTAGAAGTAATACTAGTTAAATCACTCCATTTTTCATACCCAAAACAACATTAAAATACTGCAAACCATAATCCCAATGAAAGATTCTTCCTAGAGGGAGCTTAGCTTTCCATATTTGGATCATCAATGACAATGACTAGTTGATCAAACAAATTCGTTGAAATTTAGATCAAAACTGAAGCATCAATTTACAATCAAACCAACTCGAAATCAGCTCAGATATGTTACTCTAATCCTTAAGGAAAGAAAAATAAATCTAGAAACAAAACTAAAATGTAAAGAAAATTATATACAATGAGACTTCAACTCTTCCAAAAAGCACAAAACTTGATGAAAAGCGGCTAGAAGTTGTTGCATTACTCCACAGGAGTTTCTATTTATGGCTCAAATCTTAGGCCCTAAAAACGAGGCAAAATTATAAATACTCAAAGCCCAAGAAAAATCCCGCTCTAATATCGATGTAGTAGCGATGTTCGCCACATCAACCGCTTATGTCAGCGTTAAATTTGGTGTCTCGACATTGGCTCGTTGTGATTGAATTTTGATGTCGTGCTGATGTTACGACATTGCATTTGCAGTTTTGATCATTTCAATTGATGTCAAAGGCCATTGCTAACTTGAGGTCGACATCGGGTCCGCGTTCCACCTACTACTGAAGCCAATGTCGCGACATTGCCGACCGGCGTCGCCGATATCGCGATATTCTTCGAAGGCTACGGATGTTGCGACATTGGAATTCTAATGTCGCGACATTGAACACTTGATGTTCCAAGGCCCTCTACCAATGTCGTGGTTAATGTCGTGACATTGCTGCAATGATGTCGTGACATTGCTGCGGTGATGTCGCAACATTGAGTTGGTCTCAGCACCTTGGTTGCTTTGATCTGATGTCGCGACATCACTTATCCAATGTCGCGATTACTGCGCTTCTAGATCTCCGCGTTCGCTTCGCTGATGTCGCCGCCGATGTCGCGGGCAATGCTGGGCACATAGGTAATTTATGCCTACAGCCTTGATGTTATGGTTATTGGCTTGATGTTTGCGACTTAGTGCAATGTCGCGACATCACTCATGCCGCGACATCGAGATCTGAAGTCCCACAATTGAAAGGGATGGCTCAGCCCATGTCGTGGCGATGTCTCAACGTTGTAGAACTCTGATCTATCTATTTCAACCGATGTCGCGGTGATGTCGTGACATTATAGTAATTGGCATGACATCTACAATGAAGGTTACGACACATTCTTCCGTGTCGCAACATTGCTGCCTTTGTTTTTGTTTTTTTGTTTTTCTCGCTTTCTTTTCTTCAAATTTCTCGCAAACATAAATCTAGGTGAAAATTCCAATTTTACATTAAATAAGACTTTTAAGCCTAAAATATGCTTGAGAAATGGGCTTAAAAATATATGAGTTTTAGACTCAGCAAACTCCCCCAAACTTAAAGTTTTGCTTGTCCTTAAGAAAAGAAAAGACTATTTGTTTGTCCTCAAACAATAAAAATCGATTTTTAAGGAAAATTTTCAATTAAATCATCTTTTCAGGCAGCTCAACAATTTGGCCTCAATAGCATTTTAGTTGCGGACATCACTATAATTAAGCTTCATTTTCAAAATCCCAAAATTTCACTTAGATAATTCAATATAGTACAATTCATAGTTAATAAATAAATACAGCTTCGACTTTGTGAGCGTAGTTGGTCTTTCCTTTTATGACTAATTTGCGTGTTAGGTAGCCTTATGAGAGTCACTATATGCGTAATGGCATTTTCTCTGAGTAATTTTGGTCTCATAGGCTTGTTGGTCATATTATTCTCCACTATTGCAGGCATAACACAACCCTCATAATCAAATAGGTCTTTTGAGCTTGTAATGTATGGTTAGGGTACTTGGGTAGATAATTGGATATTTTAGGTTCAAATTGACCCAAATTGCATACATTTTCTCAACATTTTGTCTTCACTGCTCATCCTATTTTTATGCTAAAATAGCATTTCAAGCACCACCAAGCTTGGTCTGGTGCATTTTTCTGCATTTTCTCCTATGTGGCCTTTTCTTTTCCACTGCTATTTTCAATTATGCTCTAGAAGCTCTCTTTTTTCCCCTATTTATTCAAGGTTTTTGGAATGATGCAATGTTTTCCCTTCTAAAGCTTTCTACCACCCTTAACAAGCTTTGAGTTAGTAACTCTATACTAATAAGCATTAGGTACAAAACCCTCTAAGAACTTAATGGCTTGAGGGAGGATGCTACAAGGCAAAACACATTCCCCTTTGAAACTGTCATTCTTTTCTAGCTTCTCAATTTTCTGTTGTGCACCTCCTTTAGTACATCTTGACTCAATTATTCATCTTTTCACATCCCTAATTCTGATCCTTCTAAAAAAAAATAACTCAAACTTATTTTCGATCATTTTTCTCGCATTCAACTCGCTTGGGTAGAATAGAGGTTATGTATTGAAGGATCATATTTCTGGTATTTTTAAGGTCTTTCGTTTGGCTTAGATGATGAAATTGGCATTAGGCTAAAAAAAAGGTACTAAGGTATATGCATATAGCATATCAAAGGGTAGGCTTTTGAAATGCCCAAACTATTCAAGGATACTTAAATCATTTCGCCGGTCAGAATGCCTAGGATTTCGCCTCGACGACCGCTACCATTCCAATAAGGTTCTCACGCCAAGACAATCAGTTTTTTCAAGGTACTTATGACTAATGTGTTAGTTTAGTTATTTTCTGAACTATAATGTTCAATCAAACTAGAATTAAAAGTCTTATTAACATTTCTCTCAATTTTAGTTTTTCATATTCTAAAAATTTTAGCTTATCTATCCTTGACATCAGAACTTAAAATCCTATTTCAATTATTTAACCCATTTTCATTTCATAATTATTCATCTCTGAAGAAGTATAGCATTCAAGCAGTAAACTGGAATTCCCACTATTCTCAAATCACAAAAATATAATATGAATAGAAAAGAATATTAAGATAAAAGAGAGAGGCAATCGCACATAAACTTTAGTAACCGGGATTATTTATAACTGAACTATGCATGACAATTACTAATTACATAGGAAAATAGATACAATAGAAGTTCATTTCTTTTCTTTCGATTTTTGAGGGCTCGAGATTCGCTAGTTCAAATTTATAGCTAGCTTGAGAGGGAGTGAATTCAGGGATTGAGGATTCTGGTTTATTAGTTGAACTAATTTCTCCCTTGTTGAAGAGATACCACTCTTGTGTTAGAAGACGTTGCCTAATTAGCTCATTCTGCCTATGCCTAATAGAATTCAAAGATCCTTGAAATTCACCCTGGGCTTGATACATCTTTATCATGTTTCGTTCACTGTGTCAATGCTCATTCACGCTCCCTATAGTTTGTGGACTCTAGTTCTTCATCCCTTTTTCGATGGTAACTTTGATTTCCTCAGGGTGTTCTTTATATGGGTAATTTGGGTTACTTAGAGAAAATTTTGTTCCATCTCCTTTTCCCTTATCTCCATAATCTTAATCAACTCCTGATCTCTCTTCAGTTGATCATTTACAAAAGCCTTTTTTCTCTCTCTTAGCTCTACCCTGCTCCCATCCCTTTTATGCCTCATCCCTTTCAGGCTAACTCTTCTTTCCACTCCTCACTCATTTCGAGGAGTGCCGCTGCCCTCTTCTTTTCTTAGGCTTTCACAGCGATTATTGTCTCTCCACCTTGCCTCCTCGAGTCAGCTCATCCCTTCCTCATCTCATCTCCATTTATAGCATAGGCAGAGAGAGTGCCTGTAATTGCCGCCTCCCGCACTCACTCTTCTCTTTCCTCTTTCTTTAACTCTTACTAGGGTTGGTATTGTTTCTTCAAAGATTAGTGAGGGCATTGTCTCTTTATAATATCTACACCCACTCCCTTCTTTTTTCATTTTCAAACTCTTCCTCAGCCTCTACTACAGGGACTGTTTCCCTAGGTTGTTCCTCTGTTATTCTTCTTTTTTTTATTCTCTCTACCTCTTCACCTTCTATTGGAGCTTTGAGGACTCTAGTGAGATAAGAGGCTTTCGGGTTCTTCTGTTCATATTTTGCTACTTTTATTCCACTCTTGATACACAATAAGGTGATCAAGGAGAGGTGGGGCATGTTGCTTGAGAAATTGTTCTCAACATACCTGCACGGACTCTTGATGGGCTCTCCCACATGCTCTCCAAAGCCTTCACCAACGCATATGGTAGTAATGTGCGGTCCCGCTCACAAGCCAGACGCGCTTCAAGGCTTCAACACTAATTAATAAGGTGTACTTACCTTGTTAGTTTAAGTAAGATCCCCCCTCATTACAAGAAATAAGCAAATTAGAAACGGTCAAATCCGTTTCTAATTCCATAGCTATTTGCAAATAGCGACGGAATTAGTAGCGGAAATATTCCGTTTCAAAAAGGCTCCTTTCTAAATTTTAAAAAAGGAATTTGCGTGTCCGTTTCTAATTAAGGGACGGAAAATCTTTCTAAACATAAATAGATGGAATAGAAACTCTATTTCCATTTCTTAAATGTGCAAAATAGAAAGGGGAATTTTCTGCTTCTAATCCGCTACTAAAATAATGATTTTAATAGAAACGCTATTTCCGCTTTCTAAATCTCCAAAATAGAAAGGGCATTTCCTCGTTTCTAACCCGATACTAAAATAAAGGTTTTATGACAAAAATTGAAATCTTAATTCTTCTCCGCTTCATATTAGCAACATAAATATTTCCGTTTCTAAATAGAGACGGTTGTTCCGTTTCAATTTTGTGACATTAGAAATGGAAATAGAAATAGACTGTTTCGTTTCTAAAATAGAAAATTGTTGTTCAATTATACAAAATAGAAACGGATTTGAAAGGAACATCCGTTGCTAAAAATAGAAACGGAAATAATTTCGTTTCTATTTTGTTGGAATTTGAAACCGATTAGAAACGAAATTTCCATTTCTATTTAGAAAATATCCATTTCAATACTAGCAATTTTCACCCCAAATTTTTTTAATAATTTATTAAATTGTTTATTTTTGGTACGGAACAAATATTTTATTAATTACGCTTTTTTGGACAAAAATTTTTCATTTAAAAATAAGTTTAAATACACTATCTTAATATTTTCATATTACATATATAAATCTAATAAAATACAACAAATCCTTCTTAACCATCTGTATTGTACATAGATTACATACATAAATTGCAATATCGCACAATAAAGTTTAACACAACAAAGTTTAACGCAACAATGTTTAATAAAATAAAAAAACCTATCATTCAGAGTCAGTATGAGTAGTAGATCTAGATGGATCTTCAGCTGAAGGTTGATAAATAGATGAAGCTTGGGCTAACTTACACATAATTTGCTCCATCTATAAAATCTTATGTTGCATTTCATACTCTCTTTTCAATCTTTCTTCTTCTCTTTTTTTCATCTCTTTAATTTTTTTTTGCATCTCTTCATTCTTCTCTTGTATCTCTTCATTCTTCTCTTGTATCCCTTCATTTTTTCTATGCAAATTTTATTGAATTTCATGCAACTCCTCCCGCAACCGCTCATCAAATAAAGTATTGTGTCGGGTATTGTAATAAGAGTGCAGGATGAGCTCGAGACGTAATTCTTGATAAATGTAGATGGCTGAGTATCAAGACCGTATGACCACCGCTTTTCTAGCTCCACTCCAACGGTCTAAAGGTAACAACATCAATCTCTGAGCCTCAGAGATTCATCTATTAATTGAGAAGCAATTGCAACCATATTCTCCACAGCTTCCTACAATTTTATAATACATTAATATATAGTATATTAGTTCAAAAAAAAAAAAAACATACAAAAAAAAAAAAAAAAAAACAAACACAAGTGCATGCATATCCTATAATTTGTATTTAAAGGAAAAATACTATTATAATTCAAGACAACAATTATATTTTCAATCACATATATTACCAATTGTCATCATTCAAAACCCAAATTCTGCAAATTCTCTGTGATTTGAGGTCAAAAGTTTTTACTTAAGAGTTATGATAGTCACACCTTTCTAATCGACAATCTATCTGATAGTCTAACTTTTTCTAATAAATTAATATCTAATCTAGAATAAATTTATTAAGTTACGTTTTATGTAAGAAATTATTTTTTCTTTAAGACCAACCATCATTTATTCACAATTATAACAAATCAATTAATTATTTTAATTACCATCTGTAATAAAATTATGAGACGATCACGACTCGAAAAAGAAAGGGTTGTGATGGCTAAGTGCAAAAGAGAGAAAAGAGGTTTAGGCAAAAACCAACACACACCCAAACGAGACCGAGAGAACTTTATATATATGAGGGCAAGACAGTGGCATCAACCAAGGTTGCTCAACATTTACCATACAGTAAACAAGAAAAGAAAAACATTTCTATAAAAACAAATATAGAGACAACACTAAGGCAAAATAAAGCATCGAAGCTAGGCACAACACTAGGCACTAGGACTTTGTTTTATCAAGTCGGGCTACAAATATTCTCAATAAAGATATCAAAACAAATTACACTTGTAATTGCTAACTTTAACTATCACTAATCCCCTCCAATTCCACAATATTCAATAAATTATAAATGCAATAAGCATGCTAACACTAACATACATAATGAAAATAAATATTTAAAAACTTACATTAAAATCGTTTGACCGTTTGTCTACAAACGATCCATCCTTCTTCTTATGCATGCGCTTAAACACCTCAAACGGTGTCAGGACGTCCTAACCTTTCACTTCTCCAAATAAATGATATTAACAAATTATGTACATGACATATTTTGATTAAATTAGTATTTTTACATACACAAAGTTAACAACAAAATTAAATTGAAAAAAGACTTTTACCAAATCTATAGAATGTCGATGGTCGCTTTTTGAGCCACCATATGTTTTGAAGGTCCTCGATCCTTCATTTGCTTTCCGATCGGCGATTTTAAATAATTCTTCGATAAGACCTTGAACTTTTCGTCATTCCAATATTCCCACCATTTTTTCCAAACTTCGAGGAACACTATTCAAGCCAAGATCTTTACTCATACTTTTCTCCATTTTCCAAGCTATTATCAGACGACACTCCAGCTCACATGTTTCCATGTATCCTTCACAAGATCAACAAAGCAGATTCCATTTATATTTTTTTGGTAAATAAAAACAAAAAAAACAATTTATAGTTTGCGGCATTATTTTTATTATAATTATTAATAATTCAACACTTATCAAATAGCAATGCATTAAATTGTAATTTCAAATTTACCAATAATATTCTCTTCATATTTGAAGGCACTTTGCTCCACTTAATAACTTCAATCCATTTCTTTAAATATCTTTCCCGATTCTACAAGAAGCTTCAAGGAATAAATCAGAAATAAAATACTAAGCATACATATACATAAAAGAAAAAAATTGTTAATAATTTGATATAATTTTCATTTTTATTATTTTTTAAAAATAAAGTAATGCAAACATAAATTAGCATGATATTATTTTTTATTCTTGATGATAATTGATCAGTGGTTAAAATACTCAGGTCATACCCGCGTCTGTCTTATGTTTTTAGCTTTATTTTATAGTTAAATACGTATGTTTTGTAGCTCGATACCTGATTTGTAATTGGTGTAATGCGTAGGGCGTTTTAAAGCATTCCGGCGCAGGCGGCAAAGGCATGTGTTGCTGAACGTCGACATTGCAACGCCAGCGACGCCCCCACACGCCACGCCCCCACGCCAGACGCCCCAACGCCGCGACGCTAGGCCAACGCATATGGTTATGCCGGCAACGCTGCGATTGCCTCAACGCCGCGACGCCGCGAGTTTTGTCTCTCAATCACAAGCTGTTTTTAATTGCACTGTGTGATCGAGATCGAGGAGCGCACAACTAGTGGCACGGAAATCATAACAAAGAGAACTTTGTCTGGAGAAGAGCCATCATTTTGTATTTTTCTTTCGATAGAAATACTGATGTTTTATAAATTAAATACTAATTTCATTCGTGATGTTCTAGATTTATACCTAGGGTGTTGAACCTCGTCACGATTGCATGGATTAAAGATTAGCATTTTATATTATTCGCTTGTTTATAATTTGTTAACAAATGCTTATATCCGTGAATCATTTATACGGTGATGTCTCACAACACAAGCATTTACTCTACCGGAGATCCGAGATTCGAGAGAAGAGATACCTGTGGATCTAAGAGCAGCCTCTTCGTTGATTCGTAAATAGAGATATTCGATCCCGAGGGTGGCAATTAAGGTTAGAACATTTAAGCATTTCTCGAGTATCGAAATGGGGTAGAGATACACTAACACTACTAGCGAGATGTTGGACACACCTCGAGAGAGGGTATTTCGTAAGCAAGATCACCTAGCCACACAAGTTATAAATAAATCAATAGTATCATATTTAGACATAATCCATCTAGTGGCAGGGGGAGACATAGCCTCTAGTCTCCATTATATGCAATTCATTAAGATCGGTTAGTTTAGTTAAAATTCGCACACTGGGCATTTTCAATAACACTTATATCCAGATAATATTCAAAAGCCAATCATTCAACAAATACCATCCCCAGGATCTATTAGCACTCATAGGTACACTATATTACTGGGGCGACGCTGCACTACATATGTATATTACATATATAACCACGCGCGATCAAGTTTTTGTTGTTTGGGATAGGATTTAGAGTGATATTAGAATAAAGTAATTAGATATTACCCGAATTTTTCGTTTTATTTGTTTTTACAAGGTTGGTAATTTGGTCTTTGTTTCGTGTGATTGCAAATAAGGTTTCAAGAGCGCATGCGACGACGGATCGGGGTCACTAACATCCGTTCGATCCCGGCCATAAAGAACTTACACGTATCACGCCGAGAACAAAGAACGTAACGTACTAGAAATCTAGCAATCATGGAGAACAACTAATAGCAGGATCTGCAGCATTGCAAAACGAGCCACATAGGGTCGAAATGGACAACCCAAGGAATCAAGCACCCGCATCATTTATACAACCGTGATAATCCATTTACGTTAAGGGGAAGAGTTTAATCTCACCGCCACATTGCTCGCACAAATATCCTCACCCATTCAGCAAACAACTTCGAAATGGGGTCGCGAACCTTATAGATGCTTCAGAACATCTTATTTCATGGACTACCAAATGAGAATCCAAATATGCATCTGACCAACTTCCTCGGTCTGCGACACGATCAAGTACAACGGTTATCAAGAGGCACTCAGTCGAGATTGTTCACTCACTAGGTGATATTGTAAGCATTGGTTAACAAGTCGCCCACCGGATTCCATTATCATGTCCATTTAGCGTAATTTCACCGCCCCCACCCAAAACACACACCAAAGAGATCAATACTTTCGACAACTGTAGGAGAGAACCCGCGCAGGCATGGGATAGATTTCACGAATCCATCGAGGAAGTGCCCACATTACGATCGACTGGGATGGATGCGTCCATACTTTCGATAATGGTATGAGGAATGCAATTAGAATAGTGATTGATGCCCTACCGAGGGCACTAATGAAGAAAACTAATGACCAAGCTTATGAAATTCGAAGATGTCATACTAATACAACCGCTGGCCTTAGGGAGAAGACTACATCGCGAAAGCCGTGGGTGGCACGGATAATGAGGCTTAACAACTGGTTAATCATGCTGCACACCGACTAAACAGCTTAACCAGACAAAGAAGGAACCTCGATCGCCATACGTATTCAAGAACCCACGGGAGTCAGGTGGAATCTCTGCAGGATACACACAGCACTAATGCCAGAAACCGCAGCGTGCCCGCACATGTCGAGGTTCAATCAGAGTCAGTCACAACAACAAGGACAGTATGGGGGAAACAACTATCAGAATCAAAATCAAGGCCAAGGGTGGCGTAACAATCAGAATCAGAACAATCAGAACAGTCAAGGGTATGGATGGAGGAACAATCAGAACAACATGCCATCACCCCGAGTGAGCGAATCCACCCCGAGAAAAGGTGGATTTTAGAACAAGCCTCTGTACGTATGCTCACCTCACACACCGCCTATGAATGAGGCAAAGGGCGAATATGCAGCAACAAAGCCACCCACCGAATAATCAAGCAAAGACAATGGAGAAACTTGAGCCAGTCAAATGGGCAATCTATTGACAGAAAGGCAACCGGGTTCTTACCAAGCAACTCGGCGGCTCCAAGAAAAGATGGGAATGAACATGTTAAAGCAGTCACGCTAAGAAGTTGTAAGGAATCGAGGCAATGTGAGCAATCCCCGCCATAAGAGGAGGTAGAGAATGAGAAGGTCATCCAGCCCGATCAGAATGATGATGCAAATAGGGAACAACCTCAAGAGAAACAGTCTGAAGGAAACACTACTGAAGTAAGAGACAACCCACCAATTCCATATCCACAAATGTCAGAAGCATATTGATAAGCAAGCCACCGTCTACGGAAGTGTTCAAGAAGCTACACATCAATATCCCATTTGCTGATGCTCTGGAACAGATGCCCAAGCATAAAATTTATGAAGGACATACTGCCTCAAGAGAAGATTGGCTGATTTCAAACGCTTAACTTAATCGAGGAATGTAGTGCCACACTCGAGGAAACTACCGCAAAGCTAAAAGACCCGCACGCCACTATCCCGTGCACCATTGGAAATGCTATCTTTGAGAGAGCACTGCGGTGATTTAAGCTTGATTAATCTCATGCCTGTCCATTTTTAAACGTTTGGGATTAGGTGAAGTCAGTCTAATCACAAATACACTTCGCCTACCGGCGCATCCTCAAGCATCCGAGAGGCATGTCTAGTAAAGCACAAGTTTATCTTCCCAGCCAGATTTCATTGTATTAGATATGGAAGAGGATAAAGAAATACCCATAATCTTCGGGTAGACCGCTTTTCTAATCGGCAGCACTGATTGATGCTCGTGAGGGGAGAACTAAAATTGAGAGCGCAGAGGATGAAGTCAAGTTCAACGTATGTTCAAGTCGCGGAAACATCCTACAAAGTGATACCCGTTTACGGTAGAGATAGTAGAGGCTATAGTGTCTAGCCAAAGTATCTCAATGGATCCTTTGGAGGCTAAATTAGTTCATAATGATTCCGAGAATCTTGAGCGAAGAGGCAGAGGAATATGTGAAATGGATGGATTCTTTCTAATTCAATAAGGAAATACTTCAATTCCTGTGTGAGTGCTAAATCACAAGCACTATCGGGTTGAACAACTACTCAAGATGGAACAAAACCTTTACTCAGCCATTTGAAGTATGGCTATCTTGGGGTAGCATCCACCTTACTAGTGATCATCTATCATCTCAAAGATCCTTGACTCGAACTAGAGGAGGAGAAGTTATTGAGGGTCCTAGAGATCATAAAATGCGCTGGATGGTCTCTAGCCGATTTAAAAGGGATTCGCCTTCCATGTGCATGCATCGATTTTGCCGGAAGATGGGCATAAACCTCGGCACGAGGAGGTTGAATCCAACCATGAAAGAGGTAGTCCGAAAGGAAGTATTAAATGGCCGGATATCGGGGTAATTTTATCCTATTTGATGGGGCCATGGGTGAGTCCAGTCAAGAGGCCTAAGAAGTGTATAACAATCGCATAAGAACCGAGAACAATACACGCTTTCTCGAACATTTAATACCGGGTGGAGGATTTCAGATGATTATCTAAATCGAACAAAAGCCACTGGAAAGATCATTTCCCATTGTCAAGCTTCGGATCGATGTTGGATCGATTAGGCCGGTCATGAATATTATTGCTTTTGATGGATATTCCAAATTTACAATCAAATTGCTATAGCCCCTAAAGATTAGGAGAAGACGACATTCACATGTCCCTACGGGACATTCGCATTCAGGCGGATGCCCTTTGGGCTGTGCAATACGCCGGGCACTTTCCAACGATGTATGATGGCCATCTTCTCCAACATGGTTGAGAAGACACCCAGATCTTCTATGGATGATTTTTCTAGACGGGGTAATTCATTTGAAACCGGTCTCTGAAAATTTGAGATCAAAGACATAAGATGCGCAGGAGACCAACCTAGTACTCAATCGGGAGAAGTGCCATTTATGGCATAAGAGGGTATTGTACTGACATCGGATTTCAGCAAGAGGAATAGAGGTGGGATGAGCAAAGATTACAATTGGAAAATTACCTCCACCTCATCGCGAAAAGGGATAAGAAGTTTGGCCAATGATTCTATGTGGCGATTCATCAAAGACTTCTCTCAGATTGCAAAACCGTTGTCTAATCTCCTGGTCCAAGGGACCCCTTTTGAGTTTAATACCCAGTGTTTGCACACATTTCCAGTGTTAAAAGATAAATTGGTATCAACCCCTTATCAGAGTAGTCTTGATTGGTCCTTTCCATTTGAACTTATGTGTGACGCAAGTGATTTTGCGATTGGAGCGGTGTTAGGGCAGAAACGAGAGAAAATCTTCCAGGTAATCTACTATGCGAGCAGAACCTTGAATGATGCGCAGTTGAATTACGCCACTACAGAAAAAGAACTATTAGCTATTGTCTTTTCTTTTGACAAATTTAGGCCTTATTTGATTAGTAACAAGGTCGTAGTTCACACTGATCATTCTGCCATAAAATACTTGATGACTAAAAAGACGCCAAACCCTCGATTAATCCAAGGGGTTCTTTTGGCCAAAGAATTCGAATGCTGAGATTAAAGACAAGAAAGGCACTGAGAATCTAGTTGCAGATCATCTTTCACGATTGGAAGGGGCAAGTGATAAGGTTCAAGTGAATGACGATTTTTAAGACGAGCGACTCTTAGCTATTGAAGACAAGAGGGCAGTTCCATGGTTTGCATTATGAATTATTCCCGTAGCCAAGGTAGTCCCTTCGAATTTAACTATCAACAGAAAAAGAGGTTTTTCGCACATCAGAAACACTACTATTGGGAGGAGCCATTCTTACGTACATCAGACCGAATTAAGTGATCCGAGATGGGTTCAAGATGAAATGCATAGTATCTTGCACCACCGCCACATCGTTATCGTGGTGGCACTGGGTCATCACTTCGTGGCCAAATAACAACAAAGAAGGTGCTTCAACTGTGCTTCTATTGGCCTACCTTATTCAAGGATGCTCATTATTTCGTATCCACATGTGACAAATGTCAACAAATGGGGGGCATTTCTAGAAAGGATGAACCGCCCATGCACCCCATTCTGGAAGTAGAATTGTTTGATTTATGGGGGATGGATTTCATGGGTCCATTTCCCCCATCTTATAATAACCTATACATCTTGGCCGGGCAAGATTATGTCTCGAAGTGGGTCAAGCACCCGACCCACACTAATGATGCCAAGGTAGTAGATCAATTTCTCCGCAGCCACATATTCTAGCGATTCGGAACCCCTCGAGCCTTGATCACAGATAACGGTACTCATTTCTGAAATAAGATGATTGATAATGTTTTGCAAAAGTATGGGTGTCACCACCTCCTCAGATATCACTCCATTACCAAATGGGCAAGCAGAGGTATCAAATCGAGAAATTAAGTCCATTCTAGAGAAAAAAGAATAATAGCCTGTGAAGGATTATTCAAAAGATTGAAGATGCACTTTGGGCGTACCGAACAGCATTTAAACACCCGTATGTCGCCCTTCGTAATTGTTTACTGCGAAAGCATGTCACCCGCGGAATTGGAACATCGGGCTTCACCGGCAACCTTTGGCCAGCTTTGAATACGGACAATACACTAGCCGGAAAAGCGATCGCTCCAACTCGTTGTACTAAACGACCGTAAACGAAGCTTATGAAAATGCTGGGATCTATAAGGAAAAGATAAAAGCCTGGCATGATAAACACATTACAGCGGAATTCGAAAGTGACAAATGTGTCCTCTTGTTTAATTCCCGTCAAAACTCTTTCCCCGAAATTGAAGTTCAGATATCAGGACCTTTCATGCTGACCAAGGTCTTTTCCACATGGAGGGGCAAGAGGTTGGCACATCTTGAGAAATAACATTCACAAGCAATACACAACGGTTGAAGCCGTATTGGGGGCGAGTTCCATGCGATAAGGCATCACCATTGACTGCATCGTGCATACAAGAATGGTATAAGGAGCTCGTTCCCGAGCACACAGATTCAGTATCGCGAGCTGAACGACATTAAATTATAGCGCTTCTTGGGAGGCAACCCAGTTTTTCTGAAAAATTTCTTTCTATGGTTCACCCTTATTATCTCGCTTTGCTATGTTGGTCATTGCTTCGGCCTCGTAATCGAAATCCCTTTGGCCGCCTACTTTCGTGACCTCGCGATCAAAAGTATTGGGGAGGATCCGCTCTGGCGAAGAGCAATCGCAAAGTCCGTAGAGTCACAATTGCATCAGGAGTCGGCTCTTACCTTAGACCATGGTTGAATAAATAATTTACATTTTTGACCTTTCGTAACATCGCTGACGTTGCTCAACGCCGCGGACGTTGCAACGCCGCGACGCCCCAATCCCCGCGACGCTTTGACCTTTCTCTTGAACGCCGTGACGCTGGATCTCACGCCGCGACGCTGATTATACCCTTCTCCGAACGCCGCAACGCGGATCTCAACGCTGCGACGCTGGATTAGACCTCTCCTCGAACGTCGCGACGCCGCTTTCAACGTCGCTGACGCTGGTTTTACACTTCCCCGAACGCCGCGACGCTGGTTTTTACCACTCACGAACGCCGCGACGCTGATCTCTAAACGCCACGGGTTGGCTACTTTCCTTCTCGAACGCCGCGACGCTGCATCCGACCGCCGCGACGCTGTCCCGCTTTAAGGCCAAACTCCTCATATTTTTTTCTCTTACCCTCAGATCCTTCGTCAACTCCTAGTGTACTGGTCGCCCGCATCAACTCCTTGCGGCCCACTCCCACACCCGCCGGAGGCCATTGTTTTTCCCTCCGAAACTATCATCGGCTAATCGCAGCCACCTCACTAGTTTCTCCACAACTTCCTACCCACCGTCCCTCGTTCGCGCTTCTTCCACACCGCCTTGGTGCCCGCTGTTCGCAGGTCTCGCTTACCCGGCTTCATCACCCAAGTTTCTGGTCTAGTCCTTAATTTGGGTTTGGCAGTGGTCCACAGGTGTACTAGTGGCTCAGGTTTACTTAGGAGCCCAATCGTCTTAGCTTTCTGCCACTCTAAGTGCCTCGGCCATTACTGTCTAGTTCATCCGGTGGGCCCTATTGCGCCATTTGACTCCATTCAGACCGCAGGCAGTCTTGCACTCTTTGTGTAATAATGCTCGGCAAGAGGCGAAGTTGCCTCGCCAAACTGGTCGGGCTACGAGGGATCTGGCCCCTCAATTTCGATGTCACGAGGTTCGTTAACGAGGGTGTCGTCGATCGGTTCGACACCATATGCAAGAACTGATCTTTTATTAAAGAAAAGGGTTTCCATCACCCTGACGACTTCTTCCGTAAGACTATTGCGGCCAAAGGATGGTGGGCACTTTGCCAACCACCTCATCCAGCAGCGATGAGTGTGGTTCGAGAATTCTACGCTAACCTCGCCTCCCACGTTGTCAAGAAAGTCCGGTGCTGGTGTTGGTAGACTTCAAAGTATGAGTCTATCAACTACTTTATAATCTTGATCATGTTCCTCGGAGTTTTTGATCGACTTACGAGCGACCCGATTACTCCCGAGGTCATTCAGTCTCGACAATCCAAGGGTGAGTGGAAACTCAATAATGAGGGCCACGCCGTCCACTTCAAGGCCAAACATTTAGTGTATATCCCCAAAGTCTGGCATCACTTCATCACGTCGTGTCTCATTCCGACAACGAACGTGTGTGAAGTGACTGCCAAGCGTGCCCGCTTCAATTATGCCATCATTCAGGATATTCCTTTCGATGTTGGGCAGGTTATAGAGGATGCCATCCTCCATAACCGGGACGCTAAGATGAACTTGGGGCACCCTTTTCTCATTTATGGCTTATGCAAACGAGCCGGGGTGCCCCTAGATGACAATGAGGCGTGGTTACACCCAATCAAGGCTATATCGGTTAAGCGGGACAAACCGGGTGTACCACGACCTGAGGGGACTTACGATTCAGGTCATGAGCCCTCGGACGAGGACGAGCTTCACGACTATCAGGCCCGCTTTGGACTCCTGGGCGATCCCCAGGATGACATTGGGCAGTCCTCTACTCACCCACCTCCACCACCACCCCGAAGAGACCGGGCGGTCCCTCCATCCCACCCGACTTAGACCCTAAGTGGCTTGCCCCACTAAGCTTTGATGCATTCTGGGATGAGACCTAGGAGCACCGAGTCCTCCTTACACAGGATATGGAGGCCCTTCGCGCTGACATGCTTACGGTTTTGGCTAACCAGGCCATTATTCTTCACAAAGAATAAATCCCCTCCGTGCCCAGCTTCATAGCAACTTTTGGCTCCACCACCTCCCGCCACCACCACCATAGTGACTCCGGCTTCGATCACCGTGGGAGTTCCCTCTCCACCTTCTTTTGTTCTTGTCAGTGGGGACACTACCCCCTTGTGTTCGGGAAGGTGCTCTGGTTTTTCTTAGATTACCATTGCTTTTATTCAGATGTAGTTTAATTTCATATAATAAAGAGTTTGCATTTCAATTTAGTTTACTTTACGCTTGCTCATTTTAGGATGAATTTTAGTTCGCCTATGTTTGTAATTTAGGTAGATCATATACATGTGTAGTGGTGTTTGTTTAGGTAGTTTGTGAGTGTGATGCCATGTTTGAGAGTGGGGATCACTGGGGCCGAATCCACTATTGTCATGGAAGAAAGGGATTCATAGGATGTTTGATACCGGTAGTTAGGCTGGAATAGGTGTGTAGCCTAGTGAACCACTTCCGCATCTTCAAGAAACTACTAATGAGCCTAACACACTCACAATAATGCTGACTTCAAGATACCTAGATGTCAACCCTATTACTAAAATTAAACAAACCATGGAGTCTCTAAACACCAAAGAGATAGATAATCGTGAATAAAAGAGGGATTGCTTTCAGCCCCAAATAAAAAATAATAATAAAAAATAAAAATAAAAAATAAAAAAATAATAATAAATAAAAGTTTAGGCATAGAATAAGCTGAGCTTCCACCTAATCCCGCATTACCCGAGGGGCCTTTCAAAGCCCAATGCCCCGAGCTAACGGCTGGAGTCATTGACTTCACCGCCTGCTACTGTGGACAAAGATGGAAGTTTCTGCATGCATTTTAGGGCCCTTAGGTTTAAGTTTGAGTGTTCGTGACGCTGAGGGGAATCAATGTCTTGCCCTTAACCAACTGGTGGGGAGTCACCAACTAATCCCCGCTACATGAACACTTAGCATAAACTTACGGGCACTAGTTTTGTTCTGTGTTATGAGTAGGTATGTTAAGAATCGCAAACGGTGCGTTCCTATCCTTTCATAGTTAGATTTTCCCACCAAAGTAGTCGAACTCAAGCTCGGGGTGTCGGAACCTAAGTATACACTAGAGGTCATTTATGCAACGCACATAGGGTCCTTGGGAAAGGTTATTGAATACCTCGGAGGCTGAGGCACTAGTCAACTTCACCGAGTTCAACCTAGTTCTTTCGAAAGTCGAACACCCTTGCGAATCCTGTGAACTTCAAATAAAACGGCAGCGGTGTGAGTCGGTCCAACTTGATTCTCTATCTATAAGCATGTGCATCACTATCTTCGTGTTAGACTATAGTATGTAGAGTGTTTGTTCGCTTTAGAGGTCGCTTCTTGCTTCGGGGACATAAGACGCTAAGCTGGGGTTTGATCGGTTAAAATACTGCCATAAATTCGTCATTTTATGTTTTTAAATACTTTATTTTATAGTTAAACACGTATGTTTTGTAGCCCGACATCTGGATTGCAATTGGTAATGCGTGCGAAAAGGGTAGTTTTCGTTATTCGGAGCAAGAGGGTGGCAAAGGCATAAAGGTGGCTGGAACGTCGTGACGTTGGGTCAACGTATATAGAAGTCAACAAGCGGCAATGTCGCGACGTCCCAACGTCGCGACGTCCCAACGTCGTGACGTCAACGCGAGTTTTGTCTCTCAATCATTAAAAGCAAAAAGGGGACCAGAATTCAGGGGGATCGGAGATCGAGGAGCGTATGAACCAGTAAGTAACGGAAATCATAATGTGCCAGAAGAACTTCGACCTCGAGAAGAGCGATCATTTTGTATTTTTCTTCTTTTCGATAGAAATAATGGATGTTAATAAATTAAATACTGTGTTCTCATATTCGTATGTTCTAGATTTATACCTAGGGTGTTGTTGAACCTCGTCAGCATTGCATGGATTAAAGGTCAGTATTTTATATTATTCGCTTGTTTATAATTTGTTAACATCTGCTTTATATCTATGAATCATTTACATGGTGATGTCTAGCCAACATTAGCATGACTCTACTAGAGATCCGAGATTCGAGAGATGAGGATACCCAGGGATCTAAGTAGAGCAGCCTTTGGTTGATTCGGTAAATAAAGATATTCTGATCCCGAGGGTGGCAATTAAGGTTCGAACATTTAAGTATTTCGGAGTATCGAGTTGGGGTAGAGATACACTCAACACTACTAGCGAGATAGACGGATACACCTCGAGAGAGGGTATTTCGTAAGTAAGATCACCTAGCCATTAATAAGTTATAAATAAACTGAATAGTATCATATTTAGGACATAATCCATCGAAAGTGGCAGGGGGAGACATAGCCCTAGTCTCCATTATACAGTAATTCATTAAGATCGGTTAGTTTAGTTAAAATTCAGACACTAGTACTCTTTCACACAACACTTATATCCAGATAATATTCAAAAGCCAATCTCTGTATTCAACAACAATTATCCCCGTGGATCGATATCCGTACCATAGGTACACTATATTACTTGGGGCGACGTGTGCACTTGCGCACATAGGCGTACATATATACACACCACGCTTTCAACTTATCAATAATGATGATGCAATAAAAAAAGAAAAGTTAGTTAATCACAAATTATACAAGATTATCAACTAAAAAAAACTACATTTACAAGATAATCAACAACTATAAAAAAATCCATCAAAAAACAAAACAAAAAATAATAATCATGCATGAGGTAATAATTTTTTGTAAAATACGTACTGTTTATTATCAAGAGTGGGCCGAATAAAGATTGTATCATTGGTTTGCATGCTAGGCATGGATTGTGAAAATCTAGTCGTTGTCGATGCTGCAGTAGCATCGGATGTACCTCCTAAGGTAGGTGGGATAGAGTTAACATTACCGTACCGGTGCGTATCGAGATGAAGATGGAATGTCAGCGGGCGCACAATACGAGTGTGTCAAGAGGAGGGGCACATATCCTCTGCACATGGTGAATGAGGTACAACATTTTTTGTAGTATTGTTCCCTTAAAAATTGTTGAATTCCTCATCCACCTAATTGTTTGTTGATCTCCTCTCACCCTCGACCTGTGGATTGAGATCCTAGCCACTTGAATGGTTACCTCTCATACCTAATACAATTTCCATAAACATCCAAACATTCAAAGACAACAATTATAGTTAATCAATAATACATACTAACAAAAGATCAATACAAACACATTAACAAATACATAAGTTCAAAACAATTGTTATTCAATAACTCCAAATATACGCTTAAAAAAGAAAAGAAATATAATATAACATCCAAGCTAATTAAAAGTCTAATCATCATCTGAAATATCAAACAAATCATCTCCATCTAACTCTTTATCCTCATCTGATTCTACAATTAATTCTTGCTCATTATCTTCTTCAACATGTGCATCATCAATGTCTAAATAGTTTCCATCGTCGGTAATCAATGTTTGAGGTCCATCATCTTTCATAGGATTAATTGGATGAATTTCCACAATATTTTCGAAATGCGTGTACATGCGACGGTGTGACTTGACACTGCTTTCAAGAACTTCAACAACTGATCTAGCTTTTTATTTCCACAAATAGCCCACCGGGCCACCGTGATTTCTTCTTGTGGTCGGGATAAGTGGTATAACACACTTGTTCTGCTTGCACCGCAAGAATGAATGGATCGTACTTCTGATAAGATTTCTTATGGTGCACATCCACTAGGTTGTATTGATGATGAATTCTAGTACCTAAATTTGGAATCGGATCAAACAATTCACACTTAAACAGAATTGTCCTCTTAATTGGTAAAGCAGGATACTCTAATTGTAGAATTTCAACCACCGACCATAAAAGTCTATGATGCACTATAGTTGGGACTCTTAATGCAGCATCAATTATTTTGGCCAGCTCTATTGAACCATGTTTAAAGTGTGAAATTTGTAGTCCATTTACATAATGTATAGGGATACGCTCTGTAAACCTCGGTAATGGCCCCTTTGCAAGATCCTTTATTTGTCTATTGTAGAGGTTTGATGACTGGGATTATGTGCCTAATGAAGGAAAAAAATATAAAAAAACTGTCATACTTAGGTAAGTTATTTATTTGAAGGACAAATCAAAAGTTATTTACTGGACAACTTTCAAACCAAGATGCAAAATCTTGGTCAAGCTTAGCACTCAATCGCACTGATCATCGTAATATGTGGTTGGACTTTGCCTTAATTGCTAGCATAAATTCTACAAAAACAAGATCAAGTAATTTTGATATTAAATTGGTATATGACATACCATGAGAAACAAAAGCTTATGTAAACTAAAATTAAATCTTACTCAATATATGATTTAACTTCCTCATAGTTCAATAAGATATATGTGTGAGCAGCATGATACTCCTGGTCATCCAAAAAGTATCTTGATTTTGCTCTACCATATGATCGACCCGTATTATTGAAAATGGAAAGCATTCCTTCTTGTTCTGATCCATCCCCCCATAATCATAATTTTGTGGCACTTTTTTATGCCTAGTATAAACTTGTGACTCAAAGTAGTGTGCACAAAATCCGCTTTCTTCGACTGGGCACGCTTATTATCGATCCTTCAACTTTGGTTTATTTCTAACATCGCTTTTCAATTTTCGAAGATATTCGAAAAATACTATTACAATAATGTTCTATTTGTAAGATACATCGGAAATTGTAGATGGACAAAATGAAAAATATATAACCTCTCAAATGGATACATCCATCCGTATTACGTGTGGTCTCTGCCATCTGCTTCATAAGCGCCAAGTGGATCTGAAGATGTTCCATGGAGTCATAAAGAAGCCATTGGAGGAAAAATGCGCTCAAGTCTACATAAAATGATGGGTATCTCCCCTTTTCTAAGCTCTCCATGTCTTCCTTGTTATGACGTTAGGAAGTGATTTTAAAAAAAAATGTTATTTCTCGGGTCAAGGCTTGCCAAACATTTCTCGGAAGTAATCTCAATGAATGCTATGGGTAATAGCCTCCGCATAAACACATGGCAATCATGACTTTTCATCCCAAATAACTTATGCTTCTTCATATCAACACATCTTGCCATGTTAGATGCATATCCATCAGGGAACCTGAGCTTTTTCAACCATTTGCACAAAGATTCCTTTGCATCCTTCTCTAGACTGTAGCAAGCCTTAGGGAATTTATTTGTTGTTTCATCCCTATGTAATCCTTTTGGACGTGAACAAAACTCTTTAAATCCTCTCGATGAAGTATCAAGTTTTCGTTTTTCCTTCACATTCATGATAGTATTAAAATATTAATAAAAAGTTCTTCTCAATGTGCATGACATCTAAGTTGTGCTCACTAGGTTTGTTTTCCAATAAGGCAAATCCTAAAAGAGCTTCGCTTTCTTCCCAAACCACGTGCTGACAATTTGAAATTCATGCATTTTTCCTATCAACATCAATTTTTGTAACCTTTTTGAAGTCATAATGTTCAATGAGCTCTAATATTTATGCACCTGACCTAATAGGTGGTGCACCTTTTAAAACTGTCTGCCCTTTCCTAAATGCCTTCTTATTCCTCCGAGATGGATGTTCCATTAGTAAGAACTCACGAGATGGTTGATCAAACCGTAAGATGTCTTTCCACCTTTGCTCAGAGAAAATACATCAGAATTCTCCATGCAGTAAGGACAAGCTAATTTTCCTATAGTACTCCATCCTGACAACATAGAATATGCTGGAAAATCACTTATAGTCCACATAAGTGCTGCTCGCATCTGGAAGTTCTTCTTAGTAGATACATCATATGTTTGTACACCCACCTCCCATAAATGTTTTAGCTCTGCAATTAGGGGTTGTAGGAAAACATCCAACTTCTCTTTTGGGTTTCTCGGACCAGGCACTATAATAGACATAAACATGTATTCATCTTTCATGCACATCCATGGCGGAAAATTATAAGGTGTAACTATCATCGGCCATGAAGAGTATTGTTGCCCTGTTTGGTCAAATGGATGAAATCCATCTGTGCAAATACCTAATCTAACATTTCGACTTTCAACTGCAAAAGATGGATGAATTTGATCAAAATGTTTCCAAGTTGAGGTCTGAGCACCTCAAGAGACACCTTCTTCAAGATATGCTCTTTCAGGCACCATGTCATTAGCATGGCTTTAGATGCATATAATCTTTTGCAAACGAGGAGCGAGCTGAAAAGTAATACATCTTCTTATGAGGAACATTTGTTTTCTCGCTATTAGATCCATGATGCCTTATACCGAGGGATGGTTACATACTTGCAACTAATTAGTTCACTCGCTCACCCCAATATCATGCACCCATTAATGCAAGAATGAATTTTTCTAATGTGCAAACCAAAAACCTTGGATTAATTTCTTTTGTACCGTAAAAGCTAGTCTGGTCATGACATTATTCTTCGTAACAATTCAGATAAGAATCCAGCAAAAATGTCATCAAAACACCTTTTCCGTAAAAATTACGTTTTGCCTTTAAATTCGTCCGCCATCGCAGATAATCCTTTGAGTGGCCCTACCTGACACTGTGCCAAACCCTCTTGTTCGATGCTTTAAGCATTTCATAAAGCCCCTTGCACATTGGTCGATTGTCCCCGCTGACATCGAATTGAAGGATTCGACCACAACATCCATTAACATTGCTTGACATGCATTGTCAAGTTAAGCATATTCTATTGCAAACATGCCCGATTCTAACACTCTTCAGGCATTCTCGGGTTTGAGTTTGTTGCACAACTGCTTTCCCATGCTTATACCAAACATACTAGTCTATAACAAATCCATTTTTTTGCAAGATGGAATCGCAAAGTGTTCAGCCTTGAAAACCCGATTCATTTACGACATCATTACATGGGCATCTTTATTTTTGTTCTTGATCCGACAATTGGAACCTTTGAGCAAAATCGTACAAACTCCCTAACTCCTGCTTCAAACCCCATCGCAAACCCATCCTTAATCTAACATTCATCCATTGACGACGCCGCATGTTTTCCTTTCCCCAAGTAAATATAATGGAGGAACGCACGCCACACCCCCACCCCCTTCCAGAGGCGGGTGTGCCGGCCACTCCACATAAATCCCCCAACATTTACCTCTCTAATCCACCAGAAATTTCGTGAAGCGAAGTCGTGTTGTTACCGAAATCGTAGTATATAAAATTTTTTTTCCTTTTTCCAACTTATGATTTGGTAAAATCTCGGCAGCATATCAGCTGCATAAAGGACATATTCCAAATCCTGTACACACAATTTACACTTTTCCAAATATGGCAACCAGCAATATTCTTTCAATAGAGCCTCAAACTCAACACATTTTCACAAAACTACACTATGTACATACATATGCTCCATTATACACCAACATTTCCTTACAAAATATTATTAATAACAAAGATCACAAATGAGAACTGGTTCCACAGCCCAAACTGAAACAGACTGGGAAAATATTTTTAAACAAAGAAAAAGCTAATGAGGCCAAACTGAGTCAGTGAGTATGCTTCTTATGTCTGGCAGCTTCTTTCTAAAAACATCCAAAACAAAACCTTAAGAGGTATGTTTCCAGGAAGCCTAAGCCATTGCTTTTAAAGTTTCTTGTAAAACTTTCCATACTTGCTTGCTTTTAAAAGTTTATAAAACTTTTCAAATCTCTTGCTTTTAAAAGTTTATAAAACTTATAAACACGGAGCTCCTGGCCTTCAACCCGCATGCTTTAAAATAAAAACTGGTCTGGGCTCAACCGGGTGCTTGTTTAAAATAAAAACGGAGCCCGGGCTCAAACTCCAAGCTGTTTTAAAAATAAATAACCACTGGAGTCGTGGCTCAACCGCTTGTTTAAAATAAACATGGAGCCTCGGGCTCAATCATGCACCGTTGGTTGATTTTAAAATCAGATAAATATAAGTTATAAATCATCAACCACTCGGAGGCCTTTCCCAAGCCACTGCATCTCTAGTGAATTACCTAGCCTCGGGCATCGACCGTGCTCTGGCAGCTAGACCCGGGTCCCGCATCACCTAGGTGGAAGAGCCTTGGCTTATCCCCTTTTTTCCCAGAATATGGTGAAATTCCGGACCTAGGTCTCCATCACCATAATTTAGTTAATCGCTGCAACCCTATATACCCAAAGACGTGTCATGTTCCTTTAAATGCCATGATGCATGAACTAAGTTTGCCCACCCGTACAAATCTAAAAATGCATGAATGATATCCTAACACCACCTGCGGCACGCACGGAATACCCTCCCCAATCGGGGTATGCTTTTGCTTAAAACTAGGGATTTTAGTTAGCCTGGTTTTCTAAAATATGCTCCTTTGTCGCTTGCTTCGCTTCTCGCCTTTGAAATATATGGATTTACAACCTCAAACCATTAAGCTGTTTAAGCTTTTTTTAAAAGTATGGTTGAATACATCAAAACCATTACTTGTTTGCTTTTCATATATGGTTTAAATCAAAACCATTGTTTGCTTACTAAACTCATTGCTTGCTTGAAACATGGTTTAACAATTCAAAACCATTAAACACCAGTGTAAAACAGTTTATAATAATACACTAGTATTTGAAAAATAGGTTTAGAACACCTCAATCTTTTTTTCTTACTTCAAACTTGAGCACCGACCAATAACTTTTCTTTCCTCGCCTTTGCTTTTAGCCTACACACTCAACGAATAGGGCGAACACATTAATCGCCTACGTATAACGTAAACTTAACGTACTTCTTAGCGCTTATTCACACTCACTCGTCGCCCTGCGTTAGGTACGCTTATGTTTTTCATCGAAGTTCAATCTTGAACCTCTCTTAATCATTTAGTAAGGTTCTTATACTAACGGTGTACGAATTTGGGCTTAATTATACGAAATTATAAGAATCTGGGCATTTTGGGCAGTGTGGTACCGGTACCACTGTCGGGGTACTCCACATACACATACCTTCCCGTATGGTAATTTGTATCGGTACCGACATTCGACGTTATGTTGGGTGGTACCGTACCCCTACCGGTACCACTTCGTGGTTTTGCCCAGAATTGCTTCTTTTGCCCTACTTTGGTACCATTTTTCTTCATACAACTTCTCCATTCCATAATACTTCAAAAATCAACATGGAATTCATCCAAAACCACACCATAACACTTGTATTGGTGGTTTGGAACTTCATACCACAAAACGTTAGGTGAAAATCTTATGAATTCAATCCAAGGTTCACCAATTCCTACAAAACCATAGTATTAAGATGGATTCCATGTTTATTCTATACCAATTAGGGTTTTACCCACAAAACTTCAAGAATTCTAGGGTTAGGATGATCTCTCCACAAAACCCTAGAACAAGGAGCAACTAATCTCCATGGAAAATTCATACCAAAAACCCTAGACATCAAAATACACTTTATCCCATACAAGAAAACATACCTTTGTTCTTCTCCTTCTTTTTCTTCCTCTTCTTCCTCTTCTTCCTCTCTTCTTGTCACCAAAAACGTGAAGCCCTAGCCAAAATGAGACCAAAACGAGTTTTGGTTTGTCTCATGGCCTTTTATAGTCTCAACTTTCTCTTAATTGCAAAGAGGTCCTCCATCTCTCAACAATTGCACTTCAACTTTGGTTATTTTTATTTTGGCATACTATCTTCTTTGATTATGCCCTTCATGTCCCATTTGATCAATTACGATTTTACCCTTGTTCTAGTACGACATTTCCAGGTTCATAAATTTATGATTTCACAATTTCATCTCCAAAATACTATAATGGCACTTGGTGCACATATGCGCTCATTAACAATTACATGTACCGGTACACCTTCGGACGGCGCTACAAGTACAACCTCACTACTACAAAAATTGTTAAAATTGTTTAGAATATATTCTCTTACTTGTTAAAATTGTTTTGTCACTTCCTAGCTTTGGTTTCCACTATGGATGGATCCAACTTTGTGGGTTGCATTAAACCTTTCCCTTTCCTTACCAATAAAAATATATATATTATTGTTTGATTATATTTATTTTTACATGCTAATGGTATTATTGAGTTTTTTTCCTTGGTTTTATGAAGTTTGGTGAAGCATGTTTGTGTGTTTATATATTGATCAAAACAAAAATGTTTGTGTGTTTATATATTTGTATATTCAGTTATAAATATTTATATATTTATCTGCTACTCCACACATTACCACTAAAATAAAACTGTAGTAATAGGTATTCCATTGGGCACTTGAATTGGCAATCAAGATTCCATGGAATCCATGGTATGTTAAGAAGCAGGTAGGAGGGTGGACAGAAGTGTACGAGGGGTTAAAATTTGCTACAGTGAGAGGAGCAGGACATGAAGTACCATTGTTCAAGCCAAGGGAAGCACTTGAGCTATTTAGATCATTTTTGAAAGGCCTTCCTCTTCCTAAGTCTTGATAACATTGATATATGTCTCCACTATACCAATGTTCGTTCTTTCTTCTTTTTATTTATTGTTGTTAATTAAGCTCTTAGTCAAGTAAGAGTTGTATCTCTCTTTAATCATTCAAGAAAGGAAACCAAAAAAAAAAAAAAAAAGTAATGAAAGGGAAGGATTGGTTTTATGGCATAGAAGAAATTTTAGCAAATGGAATTCATGGAAAGATTCACTACAAAAAAAAACATATTCAATGACGCTTAAAAAGCGTAAAGAATGACATTCCATGTCGCTTATCGAAAGTGTCATCCGCTAGCCTGTCATAATAAGTAGTTGCCTATAATGTCATTTTTTAGAAGTGTCGTTGAAGAGAACCATGACGCTGAAAAAAAATGTCATTGTTTATTGTACCAATCTATGTTGACACCTTAATAAACGCTATTGTTGCAAGTAGACCTTAACGCTTCAATAAGTGCCAAGTTTTGAAATTTTATACAATGGCGCTTTATAAGCGAAATATCAAAGCTGAAGCCTCGACACTCGTGAGAAATGTCATTATTTATTGTATCAATCTTAAATTATTTGAATACAATGCACTTCTTAGTAAAAGTGTCAAGGTAAGATAATGATTTAATTAAAATATCAATTTAATAATTGTTGTAAATACCCACCGTTATTGTGTAATAATGCATGCACATAAGAAAAAATTATGTTCCAATCCATACCAAGATTTTAGTATTTAATCACAATGGGGGAACTTGTAAATTTTAAATACATTTCATAAACAAAAAACAAAAAACAATCACAATTTCAACATTCATTTCTTAATTCAATTCAAATTTTCTTATATATGCAACCCACTGTGCCTTTATCTGCCAGAAACCTGCTTCCATGCTAGCTGGCTGGCTGAAAGATACTTCCTTAAAAGCAACCTTACATGCAAAAAGATGAAATATAATCAATTACACTTTGGTAGAAAAAAAAATTTATAGAGCCCTTTTTTGAAAATAAAAATGAAGGAATGATAACAACATTTCATGAAAATAATGTATATAACATTTGACATATTTGATAAAAAAATTAACAACAACAAAAACAAAGTTAGTAGTAATGGGTAAAATAGAAAGCAAGAGATTTATCAATTATGGCATAAAAGTTGATCAATTATGGTAAAATACAAAACAATAATAATCCATTAAAAACATATATGTGTGTAGTGAGTTGAAAGATCAATAGTCACAAACTACTTGAAGAAACAATACAAAAACCAATTAAATTTAATAAAATGAAAAGTTAAATTACAAGCCATCTTCCCACTTTAAAAATCCTTGATTAGATGCTATGTAATGTAATTTCAAGTTCTATTGATTACACATATATAGTAATCCATCAACTTGTAGTTTTAGATTCATTAATAAAAATAAAAGGCTATGTAATAAAAAAAAAAAAAAAATTGTGCCTTGAAAAATCATTGTGTTTTTATAAGGGTGAAAATGTAATCCTTACAATGTTGTGGGTAAAAGTACAGCCAAAGTCGAAATTCCATGTTTTCCATAGCCAATCAACAAAAACGATAGTTGACAAACGAAAACAAAAGATCATATGAGAACAATAAAGTTCCAATTGCATATTCCATTTAAAATATTTAATAGAAGAAAGAAGTAATAAACTTGATATCATTAGTGAAAATACCTTTATTATCACAATAGTTCATGAACCATTCCAAAGTTGGAAGATCTTCTACCCTCAATTAAAAAAAGCTTCCCCTTTAGGACACCTATGAATCATGCATACAATATACCAACTTAATTCAACTATTGGAAATTAGAGAAATATAATGACTATAGAAGAAAAAATACTATAAAGTCTTCAAGTGATTATGTCAAATCACTTACCTTTGGTCCAAGTGCTCGTTCAAAAGAGAGATAAAAAATATGAACCTCATCAAAAGTGATAGTTGGATATGTCAAAATTTTTGTTCATTCTTCAATACAAAAGATGTCCCCAAAGTGCTTTCTTTTCAAAATGAGGAAAGTATTAATTGAGTAACCAACATCACCCATTCGTATCGCATTTCTCCTCATTCAACCTCATCTTTTGGCCGGTGATGATTTTCTCCCATGAAACTATTGAAAAGTAAAGTAATAGTTTCATCAATTACATTGGAAAAATAAAATAAACATTGATATAAGTTGAGAACCAACAAATCAACACACATACCTTTGTTGTAAGACATCCTTGATCGAGAATGATATCTCTCATATATTCATCACATAGTATCCACATTCAACACTCGGTCGGTTGTATTCTGCACTAAAGGGATATAAAAAAAAATTATTATATATATATGGAGTTACTTGTAAGTCATATTGTACTAAGTTTAAAATTAAGAAGAAGACACTAAATATTTTATTATTCAGTTTATATGAGTATTTACCCCTAATACAACCCTAATTAGGCTCTTTTACGATTTATGTTTTTGAAGTGGATGAATTCTTAGAGCCCTCAAGATGAAGAAAATAATTTTTGTTACCAACTTATGCTTCATTCTATAATATTGAGGGAAAACTTACATATTAACAATGTCTTTAAGATCATCTCGAAGGTTGATCATGCAAATGAATCAAGGTAATAGGGCGATCAAAGTCCTTGTGTCAAGTACCACCTCAAAACCCAATGATAACTACAAAAATTAACACGGAAGTGTATCTACATATCAATTACAATTTGATAAATATGCATACTTTATAAGCTTACTTATGTTTAATAACTTCTTACCCTCGGGTTATATGTGGAACAAAAAACAAATCAGCATTATTTGCATTCATCAACCGATAGCTATAACCCTCGACCCATTTTCCTTTGCTTGCTTCCTCCTCCCATTCCAAATTTTGGGAAACCAAGGTCGGATTTACAAAAATAAATCGGCTTCGCCTCAAGACACCACCTTTTTATGCAAGTGCCTAATTTAATTTCTCACACAATATTTAAAATTCTTTAATATTTTAATGTAATCCACTACCATTCTCATAATGAAAAATTAAACCATAAATAAGATAGTTAAAATATATGAAAACATATTAAATGCTTCTCTTACCATATGGGAACATGGCACGCTTAGATACACCTCTCGTTGGATGAAATTATGATATCCATATCTTCTTCATAAGGGAAGGTCTTTAAAAGCACTCTCTCAAAAACATCCTTTTTATGATTTCTACTTTCATGTACCTTCTCATCCTTTAACAACGTTCTCAACAAATAGCAAAGTTCTTGATATCTCAAGTGTGGTTCTCATCCTTAAACTTAATGTTCTCTCTTTGCCCCTCTCATTTCTTAAATTTCTTTGAATCCCTATCAAACATAACATATCATTGTATATATAAGAATTGTTCTGAATAAAATAGTTTTTTTTTATTAGTAACAAGAAATTTTACTTAAAAAAAAAAAAAAAAAAAGCTCATACCGGATGAGATGAGTAGTAAGAATGACTAATTAAGTGCCATAAAACTTGATACCAATAGCATCTCCAATAGTGGTAATTTTGGTTCTTGAATAGGCACGTAGAAGTAATGCATTTGGATCATAAGAAGCATCCACAGCTTGAACAAGGGAAGCTAACACCACATTCTCCAAGTACTATTGTTCTTAGTCGCAACTACTATTTTCTTTTGTCCCTATGGCCAATTGGACATTTTCTAACCTATAAAATGAAACAATATTGTTTAGTTATATGCAACCATCTAAAAGTTGATAATTTCCAAGTAGGAAAGAATTAAGCTAGACAAAATTGAGTTATCAACTTATTGAGCTTATTAATATAATTTATTATACAAAACATCTATTGTAACATTACTTCTATATAGGAATGATTCAACTAGGTAAGTTCATGAAAAATTATGAGTTTGTGTTATACATTTTTATTATAGAATATTAATTACAACATACCTTTTGTTTGCTTTTAGCATTGAGGGAGTGTGGCTCATCTATTCGACTGCTTTTGCTTCGTTCAACAATTTCGTGGAATTACAATATAAGTTTGGAAATTCGTTAGGAGCTACTAACATCGATTGAGGTGGTGGGCAAATTTATCCGAGAGAGTTGGAATTAAAAATGTTTGCTCTCAAACTTTGATTGTCGCTTCAGATTCTTCATAAATTCCCGCAGCAACGCATATGCCATAGAATGAAAATATTGTCGTGGTGTATAATGATTTCCTTTAGCTCGTACTCGACCACTATATTCAGGAGTTCTCAATGCTTCGGTAAGTATGTCATTTCCATTGAAACTCGAACTACTTTCTTGTGACTGTTGCAACATCTTATCCTAAGACACAATGATGTTATAAAATTTAATGTCATATTGGTTAATATAAATAAGTTATTAATGTAAATGAAATATATACATACACTTATACTTACAATCTTCTCCACTACTGAATGACCAATTTCATCATAAGTGCCATCTTTTTTCTCCCCATTGCTTTCTTCCATAATACAATCTCTATCAATGACTGTGAAAGCCGTTGCTACCAACTTTAAAAATATTGAAATGTAATATAATGAGTCTCTGGGGTCACTCCTCAACATAAAAATTTAAATTAACAACATCTTTAACTTACCTCATCTCTTTCCTCAAGACCAGCGATAGTCCCTTCTACTAAGATGATGATTATAAATATGCTTTTTCCTTCTTTCTTTTTTGAACTCTTCTTAAAGTCCTACAAATTTTATTTTCATATTAAGTAAAAGAAAATATGAGATTCTTCGACATGAAAATAATTAGAAATTTACTCCTCGAAATCTTTTGAGACAATCTTTCTTTGACAAAATTGCTCCTAATCTTTCATCTTTCAATAAAACTGGTATTCAATCGGTGGTTTTTTAAGAAGCTCTTAGTTGGTCTTTGAAAAGGAATGATATACTTTGCGGGAATAACATGTTTTTGAATGACCCAAAAGCACCTCGCTCATTGATTTCATAATTCCTTCTACTTTACAATCCAATGTAAATGCAGCCTAGAAGTACGAACATAGTTATTAGTTGTTAAAAAATTTTTGCAAATAGAATTAGAAAACGTTATAGATATGAAAATACTAGTTTACCTCAATGGAGTCCCAATAATTTATTCTCTTCACTCCTAGGGGGTACATGGTGCTGCAAAGATATCTAATTGGCACCATGGTACGTGCCAATACGCCTGGGGTCAAACTTTTGTGAGATGCACAAATAGCCTTGTCCCGACATAAACACCATCAACACATACTTTACCGCAAGTTTTATTCCTTTGCTCCTATTCTTGATAATCATAAATCTTCTTGTTATCCCTCTACATCTCTTCTCAGAAGTTGCTTTTATCTTTGTTAGAAATTCTCACAGATCCATACCCTGGCTATAAAAATAATTATAATGTTTAAATAGAAGTACTAAAATATCTAACAAAATTTAAAGAATAAAATTAACTAATTTAAGGTATTTCCAATCACCGGCATAAAAACATAATATCGCTTTGAATAATGTCAACCCGACATTAACTAAAATTGAAAAGCATAACAATCATCTAATAACAAAGACAAATAAAGTAACTAGTAAGCACACATTTACACTACAAAAACTATAGTAGCATATCACCACAATACCATAACAAAGCTACAATTTGCTTTCATATATGATTTTGCTTCAACCCGCATTCCTCACAATCATCTCGAATACAAATTTGATCAGAGTCATCCATTGCATCAAATAATTCAACTTGTGGCAAAGAAGATATGACTGGATTGTGTTCAATAGAAATGTCCATAGGATCATCATCGTTTGCTCTTTCTGTGAAGTCTTGTTGAGGAGTTGACAAAACAATTGGACCATCTTCGATTAAGCTCTATCTTGCACATAGAAGTTAATTTCTTTAGCTTGGGAGGCTAATATGAACGGATCTCGACTTATGAGCCACTCTTACCAAAGTCAACTAAGGTTAACCCAAGATCAACTTTGGATTCCATTCTTATTATCAACCCAAGCAATCACACCCTTGAAGACCTGGAATTCTCGAACATAGTATAATCAAGGTCCCAAATCTCGCAATAACTCCATAGAAACAAATTCGAAAATAGGATTTTTATCCTTAGCACTAGCAATTTTGGTATGGTCGCTAAGCTACAATACTAACTCCACTATTTTGGGTAGCTCGTGAAATCATCACGCTCCTTGGTATTATATATTGGACAATCTTATTGATGACATAAATCTCATGATACTTCATCACATAATGGCTCGGACCATCGCCTATCCATTTAAGGGATTCGTGATACAGTTCATTATTCCACTGCAACTTCAACCTATAGAAATAAGTTTCAGTTAATACTTATATGTTTTACCATTAATGTAAAAGATATGGAAAACTTAAGAAACCATTGTAGTGGCCTTTTTTGTCGTGAACCAAAAAGGTGTAAAAGTACGTGCATGCTCATCCCGTGAACCACTTTCGCCTTTTTCGATCGTGGATGTTTCACTTTAGCCATTGCATGTGCTCTCTATGAAGTCATGTATAATACCAAATAATTAGAGTCATATATTATATGTACAACAAATAAAAGAAACAAAAGTGCTAGCGGTGCTTACCTCAATATAAGGTTGGATTACCAGGTATTTTCAACACATAATGATGTGCTTTGAACCATAAATTGGATCAACCTTCATAGTATGACCTCCAAATATTGGTGCCTCGACTTTTTGGTCAATGTTTGAACTGGGATTAGAATTCCAATTGCATCCAATATTTGATAAGTACTCCGACAAACTCGATTCCTTCTTCTGCAATATAGCATTCAGCAATACAACCTTCGTGTCTAGTACGATTGCACATAGCCTTTAACACTTTCATAAACCTTTCTAAATGGGTACATCCACCTTAAAGTAAACCGAAGTCCACAAAAGTCTCACTCCCCTCTTACAAGATGCACAAGAAGATGCACCATGATATCAAGAATGAAGGTGGGAAGTACTTTTCAAACAAGCATAATGTCACCACTATCTCATTTGTAACTCATCTTAATGAAGGAACATCAACGACTTTTACTACGAGAGCATTAAAAAAGAAACTCAATCTTACAAATGGTATTCCTCACATGCTTCGGGCAAGTAAGATAGAACGAACAAAATCGGTAAAAATTGTTGTATCAATGTGCATGATAAAGTCATGGATTTAATCCATAAAGTTTCAAGTCTTCCATTGACACGAGGTTTCTCAAGGTTAGAACAATACCCCGGCGCGGAACCTTCAATTGTGAAAGTGTTTCGCAAAACACCTTCTTTTCCATTGTAGAAAGTGTAACATGCAGGAGGGAGATATGTTCTCTTCGATTCAAACCTTGGTGCCAATTCACTCCTTAAGCCCATTTCTACAAGATCTAAGCGAGAATTAAGCCCATCCTTTGTCTTACCTGCAATGTTGAGTAAGGTACCAATAATCTTTTCACAAACATTTTTCTCAATATGCATTACATCCAAATTATGAGATGCATCACGAAGATATTTCCAATACTCAAGATCAAAGAATATGGACTTCTTTTTCCAACAATTTGTATTGTTGATTTCAGATTTACCCCGATTAACCTTTTTTTTCCCCCAAGAATTACAAATTCCATTGATTTTTTTTAATATTTCCTCACCGTCAATATTTGTGGAGGTGAGCGAAACTCTTGTTTTCCATCAAATGCTTTCTTTTGTTTCCTATATGGATGGTTTCTTGAAGAAATCGTTTCATGTCCTTAGAGTAGGGAGTTCTTCTTTTTTCCATGCTTTTAACCTACAATATGTTTCTTTCTCCACATATTGGACAACCATAATATCCTTTAACCCGTGCACCCTAACAAGCCTTTCCATATGCAGAAAAATCATTGATTATCCATAATAGAACGCTCTTAATGTGTAAAGAGCTGATGTGCATCGAAACTTGAACCCAACCCCACAATGTTATTAGATCTCTTATTGGGCAAGTAAGCAACAGACATCACGTGTCATCGCCGTTGTCGTGGGACCAGAACAATAAAGATAATATCATAAATTTTCTTTTCATGCACAACCATGGTGGAAGGTTATAAATTATCATGAGAATGGCCAACAACTATGTTTGCTATTAAATGAATCGGTGAGGGATTTATGCCATCTCGGCGTAAATGGCAAAGTCTCAAGTTTCTAGGTTCCTCGAAAACTCAGCCATCTATGATCAACTTGCTTCCATGATGGTGAATCGATGGATGATCGATTTTCCCATCAAAATTGCTTCTTCAAAGATGCCATATGAGCTCTTTGCAATTTTTTGATGATTGAAACATTCTTCTAAATCTTGAATCGAGGGAAATACCACATTACTTTCAAGTAGAACTCCTTTCCTCCTCTTAGTTCCTCAGGTGAAAGCATCGCCTTCCACCCTCGAGTCTAATGTGTAGGACATAAGGATGCATCTTTCAACTCCTTCCGATAAAGTACACAATCATTCTCAAGCATGCATGTATTTTCTCATATTCCATTCCCAAAGAATTTAATGTCTTTTTCACTTCTCATACATGGACAAAGGCACCATTGTTTAAAGGCAACATATCTCCAAGTATTTTGCAAAAGCTCAAAAAAGTTTTATCGTAATTTCTCACCCAAAGCGAGCTGTAAGTCAGGGCCAATTTCTGATTAAGGCGGCATTAAATCTTGTAAAGTTTCTCGCAACCGGATATAATGGTTTTCTGCATCTTGTAGTAATCTCGCAAATACCAGTGATCATTTCGGACAATCATCATGTGCTTTGAACCATTTACTGGTATCATAAGCTGGATCATCAAAATTGAAGTTCATCATAATGTTCTCGTTTCTTATGGTTGGTGGGCCACTCTCGAGTCGCTCTCCATGCCAATACCATATGGTACTTGATCAATTCCATAGAAAAACAAATGGTCTCGAATCTTGAGGGAGTATGGAATATCATATTACCATTACTAGCATGGACATTTAATGGAGAGGTTTTATGGAATTTTTGTATTGCAACAAAACATTCTACTCATCTTCATATTCTTCGATTTTCTATCCTTTGAGATCCATGAACGATCCATTTTTAAAGAACAAATTACTTCCAATAGTGATCAAACTTCAAATGGAAGAACATATCAACATCAAGCCAATGTTATTCGCTTTTAGCAACCTCTTATTTTCCTCGGCCTCAAAGAATAATCAATAATCAATTTAATAAAATATTTTTATAAGCATGTTCGATTTAAGATAAAAGGGATGAGCATTACTATTCTAATCCTATTTTGACTTTGTTTCACATAGATCTAGCCTTTATAGAATAACATACTCGAATATTTATAAATTTAAACAACTAATTAGAGTACAAATATATATATATATATATATATATACAGCAGCAGCAGTATATATAAAGAGTATATATATATATATATATATATATATATATTTTATTGCCTAGAGTAGTACCAAAAGATGTATAATCACATTACATGAAGTGTATAATAATATTAACATATATGTATCATCAAGTTATGTTACTTTGTTTTATGCTAACTTTCTAACATCATAAATTAGGTAGTGGTTCCTATCCCATATAGGAATACATAATTTCTATGTGTCAACCACCAATGTACTTAGTTTTATTTTTTTAAATTGATTACATATCGTATTAATTTTAGAAGATTAACTTTTTTCGAATCATTTACAAGATTAACTTACACTCATTCTATCGTATGCTTATTTCAAATATATAACTTTTATCGAGTTGCCTAAGAATCAACTTTCAACTTAAAAGCAACATCTAAGCGTCAAAAAACTATGAAGGAAATGAATGAAATACCAATTTTGATAATTTAAAAGCATCATAAGTAATTGTCCCACAAAAATAAATACAGGCAACCAAAATTTTTATTGCTATATACCCAACGTATCATAATAGCCTAAATGATGATGATGATGATTATTATTATTATTATTATAACATTTTTAATTTTATCTTTCAATAAAAATGATTATATATATGTATATATATATATATTCAAATCCAAGGATAACTTTTTACTTCTTTTTATATATATTATTCCAACTATATTAACCGTTTTACTTTAAATAAAATGTTGTGTTTGAATTAAACCGGAGAAGGATAATAAGTGGGTCATCCGGATGACTATTAATTTTGATGTCTTTTGTCTTTATATTTAAACAACAAAATTAAGAATGTAATAATAATAATCATAATAACATTAACTATGCAAATCAATAAACAATTATTAATTTATTCAAATTGCACATTTTCTTGAAGGGAAATCAAACATGAGAAATTATTTCTCACAGTAAGTACGATTCTGAAAATAAATATTTAAACAAAAAATTATCATTTAATTATTCTATATATAAAAGTCAAATATGGTGCATTCAATTCTTTAATATAAAATATTTTATTTCTCCTCCTAATCGGATCCCACAACCTCCCATTATGCATTCTAGTGTATTATAGGTTTTTATTCCTTTTTTGTTATTTTTTTAATGAAAAATAATTTAAATCATATTTGAGGTAAAGCTAATTTCACTTATAAGAAAAAAGACATGACATTGGGGAAAAGAAAAAATAAGATTATTTTTTTTTTATCAAACACATCTAAGAAAAAGAGAAAATAAAAAGTGTTTTGAGAAAAGGAAAAATTTTATTGGCCATGATTTCTTAGCATGTATTCTCTTTTAACTATAGTTATTAGACGCCCAAACCCGGTCCGTCGACTCACCCGGCCAACCCGTAATCCAAACAAAGGATGCCTGCCACCCCAAGCCACTTTAGAAAATCAAGGTGAAATTTCCCTTTATTTTATTTTATTTCATTTTAATTTATTTTTTTTAAAAAAAATTTTCAGGAATTTACTGTTCATAGTCGATCGGCCAACATTTCATCGTTCATGGCTGACCGCCACCGCTCACGCTGGACCGCTGATCATCGCTCATAGCTGACCCGTATGCCACTGTGTTGGTCACACTACAAAAATTGTATTGTAATACACCCTCAACCCCCCAATCCTTTTTGTTCACACACACAAAGGTATTGCAATAAAATTTTATTTACCTACAAGTTATATTGCAATACACTTCCTTAGCCACCAACCCATGGCAATACACTTGGTAGTCTTGCAATACAATCCCTTCCATTGCCATATTAGCCAACTCTTGTAATACACTTCCCCTCGTATTGCAATACAAAACTCAACCCCTCAAGCCTTCTCAGAATACAATTTTGCGTATTGCAATGTCAATGCCTCTACAACCTCATCTCCTTCTCATGTCACAATACACCTAGTGTATTGCAATACACTTCTAGCCCTTCAAGCCCTTCAAGCCTACCATATTGCAATACAATTTCTCCATCTCTTGCAATACAATCACTAGCCCCTACACAACCAAGGTTGCAATACAATTGGAACTCACAGAATACAAAAAAATATATATTTTTTTTTTCACATTATTGCTTTCTGGGCAAGAGTCTAAAAAAACGGTTTGCACTCCTCAAAAAATTTTTATTTTTCATTTTCTATAATACTCTAAAAAATTTATTTTCTTCATTTTTTTTTTCATTATAAATATTTTTTTTTCCATTATTTCAAGCATCTGGAAAAATCATAAAAAAAAAAATATACACCTTTTTTTCTTTTGTACACTCAAATAAATTTTTAAAAAAACTTATTTAACCCCCTTTTCTTAAATTTACAACTACAGCAAAACCTTAGAAAATTATTTTCTCAATTTCATAAACTTCCTCAAATAAATTTATAAAATTTATTTTCTTTTTCCAGTTTTTCACTGAAAATTTTTTTCTCCACTCAAATAAATTTATAAAAATTTATTTTCTTCCATTTTCTTCAATTTTACTACTTGTAAAATCTGAGAAAATTATTTTCTCCTCCTTATAACCAAATAAACTAAAAAAAATAAATTCATGATTTATTTGGTTTAGAGGTGAAGAAATTTAATTTTTAAGCGAGAGTTTAACCATCTCGAATCGTATCTGTGCCTCACGCCCTGCGCTCGGTACCCCCCCACCTGGAGCTGAAAAAGCAAACCTCTCGTGAGCTGGGATAAACGTGAGTGGGACCACCCCCTCATCGGAGCGGCCGGGCGGCCCTTACATTAAAAAAGCGTTACTGACGACAGCAGGCAGCACCCTTGTTCTGCAGTGCTGTAGAAAGCTGAACTGATAGGGGGAGCACTTCTCTCTCGGCCCGCCAACCGGCTAGTAGCTGGGCTGGTAGCGGTAGCCGCTCCCCATTTCAATACGCCCCTTGGTCTCGGGTTCGGTGAGCCTCACGAGGCGAAAGAAAAGGCAAAGGGACATGCCCCTATAGCTCGGTGTGAGTGGGTCCACCCTCATTGAGTGGGGCCGTGGTGGGCCCTTACAATTATTTTATTTAATTCTAGCTACTTAAAAATTTTATATTATATTTACTGACCTCTAAATCTTATTTCCTTATTTGTGTAGCTTATTTTAACAAATACTTTGCTTAATTTCTTATTTTCCATAATCAATATTCTCATGCATATAAAGTACATAACGTATATGCTCCCTTTTGATAGTAATATCCTTATTTGTGTAGCTTATTTTTATAAATACTTTTATTTAATTTCTCATTTTTCCATAATCAATATTCTCAGGTATAAGGTACATTTTTCATTTTGATAATAATATTCTTTCTTTTTCTTTTTTTTTTCTTTTTTTTGAGGAAGATAGCAATATACTCTATTCAAACTTCAAAAGAAGTGTTAATTAGGTGAATACACTTACCTAATTATAAAAATATTCTTGAAGGAAAATAAACAAATATTTTGAAATATTTTTGACTTGTCGTAATATCAAACATAAAATAAACAAAAACGTGAGCTAGACTAATTTATAGATATGACAATACATGTCTTCTAGGTCCTTAGGCTAATTGATTTTGAAATGGCATGACTATAGGAGCACACATTTAGAATTATAGCCTCCTTTTTTCCGCACATTCACGCCTCCGAAAAAAATAGAGTGAGAGAAATCTCTTGCCCCTCCACTTGCCTTATTTCACGCTCCTTTTCTCCAACTTAAAGAATTATTTTGCCTTATTTCACCTCCTTTTCCCAACTTAAAGAATTATTTTCTTTATTTTGTTGACATGTGAAAAGATTTCGACATGATCAATAAGTAGAAAATTTGGAATCCAATTTTTTTTAAACTAATAAGCAGATTCAAAGAAGTAGAGAATTGAGCCTGCACTTAGCTCCCACTTTGCCTTCTTTCCTTCAAACCAAACTAGCGAACTTACAAGCACAAACTCAACCCATTAACTTCTAAAAATATAATCTTACAAAGAGTAAACTCTTCAACCTTAAAGTTAGAGCCCACCCTAACAATATAATCATCCATAGTATTTGATAAACTTAAATCGGCTAAAAAAATAGTAAGATTTTTCCCATTTTGATACGTAAATATTGTGAAATAAACTCCATAAGAACCAAAGTCCTCATCCTCCCGTAAAAAAAAAAAAAATTATTGCTTTTGAAGAAGTAAGAATCCATTCAATCAAAGGAATGCGTAAAATTATCTATCTTCTGTTTGGTTGCCGTAAAGATGCAAAAAAAATCCAACACTTCAAATGGAAACCGACAAACATAATACGTCTTTCTATTATTAAAATGGAGGGAAAAAACCAAAAGTTTTACCTTTACAACCGAACTTTCTCAAACTGAATAGAGATTTTGGGGAAGAGCTTTTAAAGCACCATGGGACTCATTGAAAACCCTAACCGCAATGTAAACTACCTGATTAGAAGGAGACAAGGAAAGAGACATTAAAAATTAGACTCCTCATTTATAAAACCATCAAAGAAGTCTCAAGGTCTCTCCACCAACAAATTTCAATGTTTGAATCGTAGTCATAGTCCATTTTCTACCGTGATTTGCGTAGAGGTGCTCACGGGCGGTAACATCGAAGCTGGATTCATCACGCATAAGCCACCGAAAGAAGACTCTCGGATTACGTACGTACCACAAAATCGCTGGATGCACTGCGAATCCAACTGATTCAACTCCAAGAATGGAAAAGAAGAAGCACTTCATTTACTCTTTGTGTTGTTTGCGACTTTCTCTTGTCGGTTGCAAGAGTTTTTTAGTCTAAAAGAGTAAAAACAAATTCTATTTACTGGAAGAGTTATGAATGACATTTTTTAAAAGTGACAAGATTGGGTCAAATGTATACAAATCTATGACATTTTAAAAAACGCTCAACATCAATTTGTGCCATCAAACCCTTAATTCTCTTTTTTCTTTGAATTTATTTATGGAAGGAAAGAATGACATTTCTTTAAAAGTGACAAGATTGGTCAAATGCATAAATTAAATCTATGACATTTTCATAAAACGTCAACACACAAAGTGCCATCAAATCCTTAATTCTCTTTCTTAAATTTTAATAAACCCCTCTTAAAGTTGCCCAAGGATTGAAGCGCCATTGAATCTATTTTTTGTTGTAGTGATTGATGATTTTGTATATAAATTGTGATTAATGATGGTTTGACTTTGACCAATCAAAAGGGGGAAAATCAAATTTAAAAAAAAAACAAAAGATCCATATAAATTAGGCTAATTTCTTGTGTTTTGCATCCAATATAAAGAAATTACTAATTAGATTGTGGGTTTGACCAATTGATAAACGTTAGGCAATGTTAGAATATCTTCTTATCCTGAAATGACCATTGAATTCCGACAAGTACCCACCAACAATACCCTCCCCACATGAGGTGTCACAATCTCAATATTTATGCCATGTGTATAGCTTTCCACCATTTAATTTACCAACTTAGGGAAAAATGTGAAGGGTTGCAACTAGAAAAAGAAAGAACAAATTAAGCAATATACCTTTAACAGGAGCCATTGCTGGATGCAAAAACTCTGCTATAAAGAACTTCCAAAACCTGGAAAAATGAAGTATAAAAAATAAACCTAGATTAATAAGAATTTTTGCAGAGTTTGGAAACCTAGATTTAAACCTCTGGATCGTTTATAACATTTAAACCTAGATTTTGATCCAAAGAGAAACGTTTTTGAAATGATGATAATATGAATAATAAGAATTAGGTGCGTTCTTCTGTTGGTAAGTAAAAGATAAAAAAAGGAAAGAGCATCCTAGATTCTGCTCTGTTTGGAAAAGGAGAACAAATGAAAACACGAACCTGAACCAAGAAAAATTATTGGTTAGGGTTTAGTTGGATGGAAATTTTGATTTCTCGGGCTCCAAACAGTGGAGAAATTACAAGATTCTGGTTCTAAATTTCTCCCAGCCGGGCAATCAAACAAGAGAAGAAATAATGAGAACACACTTGTGAGAGGGGAAAACTGATGCAGCTGCAGAGTATTAGGGTTCTCGGACGAAATGGGCCGAGCTAAGTACAAGGAACGGCCTGATCGAACCCAATGAAGCAGGGGAAACTTTCAATGGCAATTAGTACTGGCCTGTTCGTCGGGAGCTGCAGAAAGACAAGAAAAATAATCAATCACCGCCAAAAATTTCAGGAAACCCTAAAACGATCTTTATCAGTTATTGTAAAAAAAACCCTATAGGGGCGCTCATATTTCTTACCTGAAGATGACTGAACGAACTCTCGGAAGCCTCAGATGAAAACAATAGAAGATATATGAGAAATAGAGGGGAGGCTGGGGGTATATATACGGGTGTATGGCGATTTAACCAGAATTAACCATGGTTAGGGGGGTGGGTAGAAGTAGGGTCGGCATGGACGAACGATCATGATGGAAGCAATGGACGGTTAGGATGTTTGGTATGTGATGACGTGGCATGAAATCATAAAGTGGACGCACTAGTAGTAGGAACTAGGAAACCAAGTATGGGAGAGAAATTGGATGGATGAGGCTCGTGTCCCACTTGTTTGTGTAGGCCTTTCTAGAAGATTCAAGGACACACTATGTAAAACCCGTGGTAGTACCTAAATTTTCAAAACCGACAAATGATAATAAAATAATAAATTTTCAAAAGCAAGAGTCTTCTTAAAATTTTCATTCGGATTTATTTAAACGAACTCCGCGCCGCCGCTAAATTCGGCCCCGTGAAATCTAGTGACTCCGTAGTACCGGCCACCAGATAATGGAATATTTTACGATTTTCTAGGCGATAAAGTCTGCTGATTCTAGTGCGGGACGAGATTTCTTTACGAAAATCAAAGCAGCAAACGACTCAGCCCAAGCTCATTTAAAATAAATCAATTAAAAGAAATAAATTATTTCTGAACGACCCGAATTTATACACATGGTACCCATGTATTCAAATAATAATAATAATAATAATAAAAATAAAATAAAATAAAATAAAGATAAAAAAAAACGTAAATAAAAAGGAAATGAAAGTCAAAGGTGGGAGGTGATTTTCGAGAGTTAGAGCTGGCAGGTATTATGCTTTATTTTTTCTCTTTTCGCTCTCTAAGATTTACGGAAATCGGTTCGTAAGTTTTCGTCGAGCGTAGCTGTGCTGATCCACGCAACGAGGCTACGCCAGGAAACCAAAGCTGAAGCCGCCAAACCTACGAGATAGGGAATTTTCACTACGTTATTTCTACCGTAGTGCCATTTAATGGCTTCGATTGGCTTAGAGGTCGCCGTAAATTCTTAGTCCCAATTCTTGACTGAGCGTAGAATTAAGGAATGCAATTTTTGGGACTCAAGCTGGACACGGGCTGAATTTCTGGGACGTTGACGCCCTAGTTGAATTTCCTGGAATGCTTTCGTGACGTACCTCCAAAGTTGAAATTTCAAGACTGCTGACGCTTCGTAATCGAAGCCTGGTTTAGTTTGATCCCGAGACCGATGTCTTCGTGCGTTTTGCGGGCGTGTCTTCGATATCAGCGCACTTGGTGACGAACCGTGGAGGGACCAAGAGGTGCTCGGTTTGGTGTCTTGACATAGCGTATCCAATCCACGAAAGTTCACGACAAGGTTCAAGGCGTTGCTGCTTCTCCCTGGCAGGTATCCCAAAAATTCAGAACCCAACAAATAAACACACGGGATTTGATAAATTTAAAATTGGAATAGTCCACTATATGTATCGGAGGGTTGTCCACAAAACTATTTATCAAAGTATGTCCACTATTTATTCCCCGAGGGTTGTCCTCTGGCTAAACTATTTATCGAGTAGTTCAATTATACGTATCGGAGGGTTGTCCAAAAAATTATTTATCGGAGTATGTCCACTATTTATTTTGGATGATTGTCCACACAAAAATTATTTATCGGAGTATGTCCACTATTTATTTCGGATGATTGTCCACACAAAAATTATTTATCGGAGTATGTCCATACTATGTATTGGAGGGTTGTCCACAAAATCATTTATCGGAGTATGTCACTATTTATATCGGAGGGTTGTCCACAAGTAAAACAAATATCTTTGTTATGGAAACGATTTTCATGCATGGCACAAGCATGTGTGAGAGTCAGTGAGGACTCGAGGCATGAGAGATTGGGCAGTTAGACATTCAAGTGTGACATGCGTATGTTGCACTTGGAATGTGTGTTTGATTTGCAAGGACATCGCATGTGCACTTAGGTGGGGAGTACTACTTGTAGAAGATTATCACTACTGGGCTTTGCTCACCCCGTCGTGGGACCACATTTCAGGTGCAGGATAGTTACCAGTGGACGACGCTCCTTAGAGGTCAGGATTGAGAAGAAAGCCGGATTGTGGTTTTGATATATATTTTTGTAAATATATATGGGTATGTAATTATGGTAAGAGGGTTGTGATCAGACTCTTATAGACTGTCATAAAGTGTTATTTTTCATATTTTTTTTATTTAAAGAGAATGAATGTCCCTAGGGGACGACAGGTGGTGTGTCGGGTAAACTATACAACAAGCTGGGCTTTTAACATACAACAAGATAAAAGTGTTGAAATAAACCTTATGGATTATCGTTAAAGGCTTGTATGTTGGTAGAGCTCCCCAAAACAAAGCGGAGACTCTACCCGATTTTTAGTGGAAATATGGATCCCGATAAATGGGACACAACCATGTGGTATCGGGTAACCCCGAAACTACGTGAATTCCACGTTGATGTGGTGGTCAACTGGGTGAAGGATCCCGACCGATAACTCTCATGAACCCGAGGGGACCCCAAGACCCAACGTGAGAGAAACTTTTCCTTAAAACCATAAATTAAAACTGTGGAGCTTAACCCCCTTTACGCAATTCTTCACATATCTTTAAAATAATGCGAAGCCGGCGCTAAAAAACATTTCTTTTTCTTTTCTTTTCCAACACTTAGAATTTTTTCAGAAAATCGCCGAGTTTCCTGCTTTTCTGACTTTCCCCAAATTTACAAACCCGATGAAAACATTTAAAAACACTTCTAAACTTCAATTCATCACCTTCCATAGACTCCTCGCTCCACAACCCAATCAAACACACATACATATATATATTATTTATTTCTTTCAAATCATCAAAACATTTAAACCTTCTTCAATTCCATGATACTCTTATCAAAACATGACAAAATATTCTACATATACACATGCAATTATTTTCAATGTAGCCACATGCCGGCCTCCCCTCGATGCCGACCTCACTCCGCACAGAGGGTACTTCACCGATGCACCCGTCTCAGTCCTCGAAAAATATTTGTTGAAACATATGGAAAAAGAGTGAAATCTAAACGAGCTCGTGAGGTACATTTTCATTTATATAACATTTTCAGTACATATCAAAAATAATACATACTTATACAATTAAAATCCATTTATACATTAAACATTTATGTTTTAAACTTTCTTTTCCATAAATACTTATACCATTAAAATCGCTTTATGCTTTAAACATTTATACTTTAAACTTTCTTTTTCAATAAATACTTATGCATTTAAAAATCCATTTATGCTTAAGAATTTATGCCTTAAACTTTCTTTCCATAAATACTTACATTTAAAATCCATTTATGCTTTAAGAATTTATGCCTTAAACTTTCTTTTTCCATAAATTACTATGCATTTAAAAATCCATTTATGCTTTGGGCATTTATGCCTTGGAACTTTCTTTCTTTATTATTTCTTTCTTTCATTCTTTCGATGGAACCCTGTGTGGGAATAAACAACCCAATCAGCTTCCTGCACGACGGTGAGGGACACACATTCCGCCATAACCACTACGCCTGGTAACCTCACGCTTTGCATAGGGTTCCAAATACCATAGTAATTTTTATCACGCTGTAAAGATATTACTCTTGGGGACACCTATTTCCTCCCTCGCTAAGAACTCCATAACTTACCCCTCTTAATCCTTACACGCTTAAAGTACTTCAATGATCGCCATACGCTCATAGAGGGTTTAGGGTAACCATCGGGCAAAGCCCATTTCCTTCAAACATTTAAAAGTTTTTCATCAGAACCCTCTTTGCTCAGTCAGGTTCAAAGCTATGTTTACTTTGTAAACATTTCTTAAACTTTCATAATACCTTAACATAAGTGCATACATATTTAATACACATATAAATATATGCATTTACAAGATAAAAACAATGCAATATAAACATTTCCATATGCCTTTAACATTTACATAAAAACATTAAACTTTCAGTTTAACATTAAAACCATTCACTTTTAAAAACTAAATTCTCAAAATATCATTTTCACTCACAGTTCACCGCTCAATCCCGCTTGCTTCCCGTCGAATTCCCGTTTCCCGTCCGATAGTCCTTTTCACCTTTTTCAAGAAAACCACAACTATACATTAATCATCTTCCATTTTAATCCACCATACACATTCATTTTAAAGCCAAATAGACAAATTACCTTAAGCACTAAAAACTCATTCATTTTGGCCAACCTTTTTCCAACCATACCCTATAGACTTTGACTCAAAAATTATTCAAACGGTCTTCAAAATTTATGAAACTCAGATCAGTTCTTGATATATCCAAATAACATCTCTTTAAATTTTCAATTTAAAATTCCGTCTCTAAAGCCCTCAACCATATAACACAATCTGCCTGACAAATAACTCAGTTTGGCAGAACAGAATCTGCACATAGCTCCCACTTTGAATATTTGGGCACTTTAAAGTTTACAATTTTGCATGAACTTACTTCAGATAAATTTTCCCTAGAAAGTCTATTTTACCCAGAATTTTGAATCACTCAATTCCGATCTGAAATGAGCAAGTTATGGCCAAAATACTAACTAATTAACTTGAGAGAAAACAGGACATTTCCTGTACCAGGACTGCTATAGAAAAATTTAAAATTGTGTTCTACCCATTTTTCTTTCCTCTAAACATAAATCTGATGCATTATACCCATTTCAACATATCACACAAAAGTCTACACATCAAGCCCTAACCATTCATTCACTTGATTTGTCAAAACCTAATCTAATCCATGGCTTTCTCAATTTATCTCAAAATCATCATCATTGACCCTAAATGCCACTAATTTAACATCCATACAAGAAAATCAAATCATTAGGCATAGAAAACATAAAAATCCAACTTTCCCACAAGAAAAACTTACTTAATTTCTTGGGTTTCCCTTGTCTTCTCTTGCTTGATTCACTTGGAGCTCACTTGGAAGCTTGAAAGAGAAATAAAATTCACCTCTACCACTTTGCCCTACCCTTTCTCCTCCTCTTTCTCCTTTCTTCCCTTTCTTTTCTATCTTTCTCCTTTCTCTCCTTCTCATGGACGTGATCTCCTCTCTTTGGAGCACTTAAATCCCTAATTTTAGACTTTAAAATATTCTTCCAAAAGTACCCTTAAATTAAATAATTCCATTGGTTAGTTTAAAGTGGTTTACACTTTTATCCAAGCTTCTCATTGGTCCATTCTCATGGACCAAGTCATTTACCATGATTTAAATCATAACTTAGCCATTAGAAAGGTTTTAATTGGCTCTCATAATAAAATATAAAGCATAAGCGGCTTTTATAGGTTTAGCCTTATGCGCTTATACCGATTAAATGTCAAAAGAAATATTCTATAATTAGTCTAAACTTCAAATTAACCATGAATTATTAAATTAAATCCTTCACAGTGAATTCAGACTCACGAAATCATGTCAGTTTAAAATCATTAAAATCGGAAGTCGGGACAATAAGCGTATTATTATAAATTCGTTCGGATAAGCACAGCTTGTCAAAACGGACCCAGTTCCACTCCGTTTCGGTTCGTTAGACTCTATGATTGATTCGGTTGTTTCGTATTTTCGGTAATTTAGAAAAATTTCGGCCTGAGACTCCGATTTTTCGATCCAGGAAATCGTGATGAAACCCCATCTCATTATCTTGAAATATCGAGTTCGAGAGTCATAGGCGAAATTTTTGTAAAAATCCTTGCAACCCCTCCATCAGGATAAAATAAGAAAAAAATCACTATTCATTAGGGCACTGGTTACAATTTTCGAAAATTTTCGCCGTGCCGAAATGATGTCGGGAAGCGTTCTAAGTGTCCATTCTGCTTGTCATTAGACCTCGAAATCGGTTGATACTTCTTATTATAACGTTGATAAGGTTGGGGTTTTTCTGACCAGGACCCACGGGATAAGGGTGTCGCACACTAAGAAGGGGTTTTGACTTATGTGTTTTACTTGAGCGTGTTGACAGGACTTTCCTTTCCCTCGAATTCCGTAGCTATTTTTTGAGAAACAAAATTTAATTCCGTCACTATTTTTAGAAACGGAATGTATTCCCTTTCTATTTTTACACATAACAAATTAATATTTATACTTTATAACGAAATATTCAAATAATTTTAATTTTTTAATATCAAAAAAATATTAATATAATTCACTTAAATTGAACATATATATATATATATATACATATATATATATATATATATATACTATATATATATATATATATATATATATATATATGATGAAGAGTTTTAATATTTAAAAATCCTTTTAAATAATTCATTTGTAATATTTCAATTAAACTTTAATTATTTTTAATAAATTCATTTTCAGCCAATTTTTCTGTTAAAATAATCAATATTATCAAAATCAAAATTTCACTTATGTTTAATAATGAAAATTAATAATTATAAAAAAACTTATTAGTTAATTTTACATTAGTAATAACATTTATAAAAATACAGTTTAAAAATAGCGAAATTTGTTTTACAAAAATATAAACAAAAATAGAAACGGAACACATTAGTTTCTAAAAATAACTACGAATTAAATTATGTTGCAAAAATAGCGACGAATTGAATTACATTTCTATTTTAGAAAGCAGAATTAATTCCGTTCTATTTGTAGAAAGCGAATTTATTCCGTTTCTATTTTTACAAATAACAAATTAATATTTATAACAAAATATTCAAATAATTTTAATTTTTAATATCAAAAAAATATTAATATAATTCATAAATTGAACATATGTATATATATATATATATATATATATATATATATATATATATATATATATATATATACTATATATATATATATATATATAGTGAAGGTTTTAATATTTAAAAATCCATTTTTTAAATAATTCATTTTGTAATATTTCAATTAAACTTTTAATAATTTTAATAAATTCATTTCGACTATTTTTGTAAAATAATCCAATGTTATTAAAATCAAAATTTCATTTATATTTAATAATTATAAAAAAGAACTTATTAGTTAATTTTTACATTAGCAATAACATTTATAAAAATAGTGGAATTTTGTTTCTAAAAATACAAACGAAAATAGAAACAGAATATATTCCGTTTCTAAAAAGAGCACGGAATTAAATTATGTTTCTCAAAAAATAGTGACGGAATTGAATTCCGTTTCTATTTTTACACATAACAAATTAATATTTATAACGAAATATTCAAATAATTTTAATTTTTAATATCAAAAAAATATTAATATAATTAACTTAAATTGAACATATGTATATATATATATATATATATATATATATATATATATATATGATGAAGGTTTTAATATTTAAAAAATTCATTTTTAAATAATTAATTTTGTAATATTTTAATTAAACTTTAATAATTTTTAATAAATTCATTTTCAGAATATTTTTTTGTTAAAATAATCAATGTTATCAAAATCTAAATTTTACTTATTTTTAATAATGAAAATTAATTAAAAAAAAACTTATTGGTTACTTTCTTGGCAATAACATTTAGAAACGGAAATTCCGTTCCTAAAAATAGCGAAATTTTGTTTCTACAAATAGAAACAAAAATAGAAAGCGGAATATATTGTTTCTAGCCTATTTTATGTTAAAATTTATCAATTTATCAAAGTTTAACTTATCTTTAACAATGGAAATTAATAATTATACAAAAATCTTATAGTTAATTTTATATTATGTAAATATTATAAACGAGAATTTTTGTCGCTAAAGGCCACCTATTTTACCGCTCAATGTTCCTGCAATAAAGAGACTGCGGCCGGAAGAGATCGGCCGTTTCAATTTCCGTCTCTAATTCCGTTTCTAATTTCGTTTATATTCTCCCTCCATTTACTCCCGCCAACAATTAGCGACGGAGTTTTCTTCCGTTTCAAAATTTTGTAGCAATATTTGCTTTCCGTTTCTATTCTGTTTCTAAAGTTAGAAACGGAAATGGCCGTTTCTATTTTCCGTTTCTATATCATTATTTTCTTGTAGTGCCTATCAATGTAGGCGTTGCAGATGGTCTTGGTCCTTTACCATTGCCCTAGGCCATTCGTGAGTTCTCAGGCGATCTCTTCGAAGCTTAGGCTCTTTTGGAGTTGCTCATGCTCTACTACTCCCTCACTTTTCTGAGCCCCAAGATTTGGGAGATGGCCCTTTCCCCAAAAGGGATCCATCTCCCCTTGACATAGCACGTCAGGTCTTTTTTCTCACCTAGGTTGGGTGGCAATCGGTATTTACTCGCTCTCCTTCCGGTTCAGAGTTTTGGCTCACTTGTCTCCCGGCCCTCTTCGTTCAGCTTGTCGCCGAGATGGCGTCACGAGCTGTTTGAAGCCTCTCTCTTCCACCTTACCCCTTCTTGGCGAGATGCTTCTTGAAAGCCTCTTCTCCCTTGTTAAGTAGAAGGCCTGACTCCTCTCCTTTTTAACCTCGATTTCTTTGGAACTACCGCGAGAAGCGATTTCTTGGTTCCCTTCCTCTGCCCTTTCTCTCAGAACTTCTTCTACCACGTTTCCTATTACTTTGTCAAGGGTAGGAGAGCTAAGGTTCGACATTTCTTGGTTCTAGGGAGATTTGGAGAAAGCTAGGGTTAGGAAGCTTGAGAGATTTGATTTGAATTTGAAAATCTCCACGAAGTGTATCTTTATATAGGTAGGCAGTCCTAACTATGATGTCGCGACATTGTAGTTGTCAATGTCGTGACATTGACTTGATGCTCTAAGTGACTCGGTGCAATGTTGCAACATTAGAGTTTTGATGTCGCGACATTGGAGATTTAATGACGCGACATTGCGTTTGCTTTCTTATTAACTTCAATTGATGTTGCGACATTGGAATTTCAATGTTGCGACATTGGAATTTCTGCGACATTGGAATTTCAATGTCGCGACACTACCTTAATGTCGCGACATTAAATTTTGATGTCGCGACATTGCTAGAATGTTAATCTTGATGTTGCTCTTTGATAACTACGATGTTGCGACATTATCATGTCGATGTCTTGACATTGGGACAATTTCGCGATAATGTCACGACATTGGGGAAATTTTTTAAATCAGTAGAGCGACATTGTTGTCGATGTCGCGGCATTGGGAAGGAGTTTGTTCTTTCTGAAAATTTTTACTTGTTTACCCCATTTTATTTCTACAAATTCAGTTCATGCTTATGAATATAAGTCTATCAATATTAAGGAATCTCAATTCAAGCACAAACAGTAACACTCATATTTTCAATTCAATCAACTCAGCATATATTTGTTGTATTGTATAGATTATCACACAACTATGCAACAAAGGAATAATGAAGCTACTATGTAATTTCTAATTCAGATAAATTACACTCCCCCAAACTTAGTATATGCATCATTTTTAAAGAATTAGTAATGGAAGTAGAATCCCCTTTGTAGTCAACTCTGCATAACTCAATTTGGTTGGAAATGTTTCAAAAATTACTTCCATATCTCCTTCCAGCTTCATTATCCTGAAATTTAACAAAATGATGATTACATAGGTTACTAATAAATTTTAATAAAACTACTCTACCAAATAAATTATTCAAACACATTGAATTAAACAAAATCACACTAAAAGAAAATGAAAATTGCTTGGGTTGCCTCCCAAGTAGCTGCTCATTTTTATGTCTTTAGCTTGACATCGCTACAATGTGTTCTTTTTTTAGCAATTCTTTTGATTTCTTCAAATATGGGACTGTTATTCATTTGGTCTTCCTCCAAGATAATGTTTCGGCCTCTGACCATTCACTTTAAACTCATCTCCATAATTGGTTTTTCAGTGTTACTGCTCCAAAGGGGTAATTGCAACTACTGTATATGGACCACTCCACCTTGACTTGAGTTTTCCTAGAAAAATTTTGAGCCTGGAATTGTACAGTTGGACTAGCTCTCCTACTTTGAATTCTTACCTCAGAATCTTCTAATCATGCCAATTTTTAATCTTATTTTTGTAGATTCTGACATTATCATAAGCTTCATTTCTTAGCTCTTCAAGTTCATTCATTTGGAGTAGTCTCTTCTCTTTAGTAGCTTTGAAATCACAGTTCAAATTATTGATTGCCTACATAACTTTATATTCAAACTCAAGAGGGAGATGGCAAGGTTTTCCAAATACTAACCTATATGGGGACATTCCAATAGGAGATTTATAAGCGAGGCACAGCCAGCCCTTGAGTGCATCATCTAGTTTGGCCGAGTCTTTCTTCAGTGTTCTTGTCTTTTCCAATATGTTCTTTATCCCCCTGTTGGATATTTCTGTTTGTCCATTTGATTAAGGGTGATAAACCCGATCCCATCTTTATATACGATTCCCACATTTGCTCATCAGTTTTGCAAACAGTTTGTTTGCAAAATGGTTTCCCTCATCATTGATGATTGTCCTTAGAGCTCCAAATCCGCTCAAAATATTTCTTTGAATAAACCCCACAACTGTGTTGGCATCATTTCTTAGACAAGCTATAGCTTCTACCCATTTGGATACATAGTCCATAGCTAGGAGAATGTACTGATTTCCAAATGAGAGATTAGGAAAAAGATTTATAAAATCTATTCCTAGACACCCAAAAATGCTGCGGGATCCCTTGTAGAGGCATTTCATTTTTTTTCTGTTTATATTACCCATTCTCTAACATTTGTCACAATGTTTAACCCATTTAGAACAGTCTCTAAATAAGGTAGGCAAGTAAAAACCTGATTGGAGAATTTTTTGGGTTGTTCTGTCTCCTGCAAAGTGCCCTCCATATGGTGATGCATGACATTTATCAATAATTCCACCTTGCTCATCTTCTAGCACACATCTTCTGATGATCTGATCTACCCCTCTTCTAAACAATAGTGGGTCATCCCATATATAGACTTTGGCATCAATTCTTAGCTTTCTTTTCTGTTAGTAGCTGAATTCTGGTGGCATTATCCCACAAGCTAAGTAATTAACAATATCAGCATACCAGGGTGATTGGACTAACACCTGAAAAAGCTGCTCATCAGGGAGTTTTTCTTATATTTTTGTCTCTCTTTCCTCTATAGTAAGCTTTTCTAATCCTGACAAGTGATCAACTATCACATTGTCACTCCCCTTCTTGTCCCTTATTTCTAAATCAAATTCTTGCAGCAGTAGAACCCACCTAATCAATCTCGGTTTGACATCTTTCTTTGTCATTAGATACTTAATTGATGCATGATCAGTGTATATGATGACATGGGACCCTAATATATATGGTCTAATTTTTCACAAGTAAACACCATTGCTAACATCTCCTTTTCTGTAGTTGAGTAGTTCTCTTATGCCTCAATAAAGGTTTTGCTGGGATAGTATATTGCTCTGAAAATTTTCTCTATTCTTTGTCCCAAAATTGCTCCCATTGCATAGTCACTGACATCACACATGATTTCAAACTCTTTGTTCTAGTCTGGTGTTGCCATGATGGGAGCTATAACCAATATGGATTTTAATTCTTTAAATGCAGACAAGCAAAAGTCATCAAATTCAAACTTGGCATCCTTTTCCAGCAATCTACATAATGGTTTGGAAATTTTTAAGAAGTCTGATAAATCTTCTGTAAATCCAGCAAGTCCCAAAAAACTTCTAATCCCCTTGACTGTATTAGGTGGCATTAGAGTTTCAATTACAAAAACCTTAGCTTGATCAACTTCTAGCTAAACTAGAGAAATTTTATGTCCCAAGACAATTCCTTCTGTTACCATGAAATGACATTTTTTCCAATTCAGAGCTAAATTCTTGTCTTGGCACCTCTAAAGTAAAATCTTTAAATTTTTCAGCCAATGCTCAAAACTGGATCCATAAACTGAATAGTCATCCATAAAAATTTCCATAGCCTCCTCCACCAAATCTAATAACATGGACATCATACACCTTTGAAAGGTGGCAGGAGCATTACATAATTCAAATGACATCCTTCTAAAAGCAAAGGTGCCCTAAGGACATGTAAAAGTAGTCTTCTCCTAGTCCTCAAGGGCAATGGCAATTTGATTATAACTAGAATATCCATAACAAAACAGAAGTAAGGGTGTCCAGCATTTTATCAATAAAGGGCAAAGGATAGTGATCCTTTATGGTCGTTGTGTTCAATTTTCTTTAATCAATGCACCCTCCATCTGTCCACCGATTCTTGTTAGAATCAATTCATTTATTCTCATTTCGATATTTGTGAATCCACCATTTTTAGAACCACATGAACTTGGCTCTCGAAATTTTGTATGAAGTGCGTAAAAACAAACCTTGCATTCAAACATTTTAATACCTATTTTATGACAACATCTTTCATAATTGGGTTCAGTCTTCTTTGATGTTCAATAGATGTTTTTGCATTCTCCTCTAGGAGGATTTTATACATGCAAAATTAGAAGGGGTGTTCTTCAGTCTTCTGCGACCAAGCTGGCTTAACATATTTTAGAATTCCAATATGTTTATGCTCTTTTTCTACTGTCAAGTCAGCTACTATGATTACAGGTTGTGCTCTTTTAGCTCCTAAGAAGACATATTTCAATTGTTTAGGTAGTTCCATCAAAATTAACCCTTCAAAATTCTTTTCTACTTTTTGTTCCTTCTCTTCACTGTTGCTTGATCTTTCTGCATTGATTTCTTTTAGACTAAGTACTGTTTCTTTAAATTCAAGAATGGAATTCAGATATTCAACATTAAGAGCTTCAATATACTTAAAATTCTTCATACTCTCTTTTATTGGTCCCAAATTTTACAATCATCAGATAGATTCAGGTGATGGGAACTTCGCCAGTTTCTACAATCTTTACATTCAACATTATAAATTGTTTGCCAAGCTCGATTCAGTTAAATTAGTGCTTCTTCCTTCCCCACTCTGAAAGTGTGTTGTCCTTTCTTTACATCTATCAAGGCTACTCTTGTGGCAAGGAATGACCTTCCTAGCCGGCGGTGGCATATTATCATTCTTCCATATCAATCGCTGTAGAAATCACAAGGAAAATAAACTGCACCTTGATCAGTACATCTTCAAGGCTCCCTCTAGCTAAGCCATAGTTACTTGTTTTGCCATGTCTGAGTGTATCATAGCTATAAGTAAGCTCCCACAGGCATTCTTCAGCGAGATAGTGACATAAGGTTAATACTTGCTCCCGAATCTTTGAATGCTCTTCCAGTTCATAATTCCCCTACATGTTACGGAATGGTGAAATTTGCTGGATCTTGCATCTTCATTGGAAAAATTCTTTTTGGATCACATTAACGCAAGTGTCGGTAAAACACCACTCCATACTTCATCAAGCTTCTCTTCTTGCTCATAATATCTTTCATGAACTTGGCATAATGAGGCATTTGAGCTAATGCCTCAGTAAAAGGCATATTCACCTCTATCTTCTTAAACATGTTCGAGAATTTAGAGAATTGATCATCCATCTTTGATTTCTACAGCCTCTAAGGGAATGGTATTGGAGGTAAATAGACTTTAACCTCCTATTTATTTTGCAATTTTCCTTCCTCAACTGGCAGCTCCTGCTGCACCATTGTTTTTCTTCTATCTTCAGTCAATTCTGAACTGTTCTGCTCATTTTCTTTTCCAGTTTCTTCTTTCTCTTCCTTCTCAGTTATTATCTCCTCATCTTCCTTTCTTTTCTAAAGTCATCTACCACTCCTCAAAGTAATTTCCATACAGTCCTTAGGATTCTTCTTTGTGTCACTTGGAAAGGAATCCCTAGATTGATTTTGCATTGATGGGGCTAGCTGCCCCACCCAAGTCTCCAGATTCTTTAGAGATGCATTGGTATTGGCCTGAAATGCTGCTAGCTTAGCAAACTTTTGTTCATGAATGTTCAACAGTCTGTTCTCTCCTATGAAGCTCAACATTTGATCTTCAAAATACTGGGACCTTCTTTGGCCCTGATTCTCAACTCTTTAGCTGCCTTATTGTTGTTGCCCTTGGAAACCTTATGGAGCATCTTGTTCTTGATAGTTACGTCTGATGCGGGACCATGCTACTCGGCTTCCATAGGAAAAATTCTCATGGTTTCTCAATGCAGGTGTCTAGTGGGTTGGAAGGTTGTTGTTGGGCTTGAAATTGTAGCTTCTGTTGCCATGCACAAACTGAGCCTCCTCCACCTGATAGGGACCCTCATGAGCAATTCCCTCATCATTCATGCATATCTTCTCTCCCCCTTATTCTATTCCCACTATATTTTCTGAATGGCTTCTCCTTTCTTGAGTGCTCATCTTACTCATCAACACATCCAACTTTGCTTCAATTGCAGTCATCCTGTTCAACTCTAGCATACCTCCTCCTTTCAATCTGTTGTTGCTCCCTGAAGTCTTAACTGAAGCTCTATAGTTGCTTATGGTCAAATCTTCAATAAGCTGGTTGGCCTCTTCAACACTCTTTCTCTTGAATCCTCCACAGCAGGTTGCATCTATGATTCCCTTTGAAGAGTAATTCATTGCATGATAGAAAATGTCCATTTGGGTGATTTGATAAATCCCATGCATTGGACATATCTTCAGCAGTTTCTTGTGCCTCTCCTAAGCATTATAGAGGCTTTCTTCTTCTCCTTGCTTGAAGGCTATAATCTCTCTTCTTCTCTTTAAGGTGAGGGCTGGTGGGAAAAACCTCTCCATAAAAGCTTCAACAAACTCCTCCCAACTGTCAACTGATCCATATAGCATTGACTCAAACCAACTAGCTACTACATCTCTCAATGAGAGAAGGGAATAACGACTTGATAATATGCAGATTAATCCCATTCAATTTGACAGTGTTTGCCATCCTCAGAAATCTTCCTAGGTGCTCATTGGGATCCTCACTGGGATGCCCTGTAAATTAATGTTGTTGCGCCATGGTGATTAGAGTAGGCTTCAACTCAAATTTATTTGCCTGAATGGGTGGTTGCCTTATAGTTGAGTACTCATTTATGATGATTGGCCTCCAAAAATCTTCCATGGTCCTCTGTCTTTGAGGCCTTTCTATTGTTGGCTCTATTGGTACATGCTGATCAGTCCCTTCTTGCTCTGACATAGCTACTGCTTCAGCAATTCTCACTTTCTTTAGATTTCTTAGTATCCTTTCCAACTCAGTGTCCAGTGGCAGCAATTCTGCTTCTGGTCTTCTATGCATGTGATAACTTCCTAAAATGGAAATACGCTGAGATCAAGTGAGATCAATAGATAACATAAATATATTATGATGCGCTTTCATTAAAGATCAGTAGCTAAGTCGACTCTTTGCCCAGGTTAAAGCGATTTTGAAATTTTTTTATAAAAGTGAAAAGAAAAATGTCCAAACTAGCAATTTTCTTTCAGGCAAGAATATTGATCTTTAAACTTTACTTCATTTCAATCTCGAAAAAGGTGCTAAAAACTTGTTGAGACCACCAAAATATGAGATCACCCAGATTTCTAACATTGTTATCAAGAACTATTCAGTCCACGACAATGGTGCCAAAAACTGGTAGAGACCATCAAAATATGTATGTGATCACCCAAATTTATGACACTGCTACCAAGAACTATTCAGTCCCCGGTAACGACACCAAAAACTTGTTGAGACCACCAAAATATGAGATCACCCAAGAATTGTAGCCTTCTTACCAGAACTATTCGAGTCCGTGCTGGCGTAAAGCATTGAGACCACAAAATGAGATCATGTTTTATGCTATTGTTTAAAATGATGCTATTAAAATTTGTGTTGGTCTTAAATCACTGCAAGTGCACATGTCATTCAAGTAATAAAGTGAATTTTTAAGTCAAGATATCATTCCCATAAGGATTGATTAGAAAATTTAAAGAATCAACTACCCTACTACTCAAGATCCTCACTATTTGAACTTCCAGATTCCATGATGGATTTAACTTTCTAAAGTAAAGTGATCAAAGAAATAAAGAAATTCTAAAATACATGATCAGAGAGTTCACTGGGAAAGAAATCAGTGTTGTGATTATCAATTTGCAAAATTCCTAAAAGAAAATACAATTAAGGACATGAACTCTGGAATTGTCCAAGAGCATATTAGTGTAGCATTGGAATTTCTTCTAACACCACACATTTCACTCTCCAGCTTACCACACTCCTACCTTTAGACAATGGGTCTGAAGAGCTACTTGTAGGATTTGATACTCTTTAAGATCTGACCATTTTTCCTTTTTAGTACTTCTTAGCCATCTCTTAGGACTAGAAACTGCTTGCTCCCATAGACAAAACAATGCAAGCCTTCTCCAACTCAATTGGTACCTCAACCATCAATTTGATTAGAATGCTCTCTCTCCTTGATTAGAATCTTAGCTAACACAAGGTTAAGATTATTCCTCTCAATTGAGGTGAAAGTTCTAAAGATTATGTTAATAGATTAGTAAGCGGATCTTGTTCCTCGGGAACACACTCTTGTTGTCACCCAAGAGAGAGCCTTAAAGTCAAATGTTAAATCATCACCATGGATGTATCAAAGCGATCTTTAGAATTCATTAGTTCAAATAATATCAGTGTAATTTACTCCCAAGTGACTGCTCTTTACTCTCAGGTCGTCCATCTCTGTGTCACTTAGAGGGATTCCTGGAAATCAGAGCAATGATATAACTCTTTCTAGGTACCAAACGCTAATATTCAGAACAATTCCAATGTAGAAGTAGTACCAGTTAAATCACTCCAGTTTTCGTACCCAAAACAACATTAAAATACTGCAAACCATAATCCCAACAAAAGATTTTTCCCAAAGGAAGCTTAGCTTTCCATATTTGGATCATCAATGACATTGACTAGTTGATCAAACAAATTCATTGAAATTTGGATCAAAACTAAAGAAAAAAGAATTCCAGAAAAATTTCCAGATTTCATTAACGTTCAGACAGAGATGAAGCATCGATTTACAACAAACCAACTCGGAATCAGCTCAGATATGCTACCCTAATCCTAAAAGAAAGAAAAATAAATCTAGAAAAAAAACTAAAATGTAAAGAAAATAAAAAGAAAATTATCTACAATGAGACTTCAGCTCTTCCAAAAAGCACAAAACTTGATAAAAAGCGGCTGGAAGCTGTCATACTCCTCCCCAAGAATTTCTATTTTTAGGTTAAGCTCTTGGACCCTAAAAACGAGGTGACAATTACGACGTTCGAAAAGCCCAAGAAAAATCCTGCCCTAGTACTAATGTTGTGGCGATGTCGAGACATCGAAACTGTTATGTCGTGGGTTAAATTTGGTGTCGCAACGTTGGCTCGTTGTGATTGAATTTTGATGTCGTGCTGATGTCGCGACATTGCATATGTAGTTCTAATCATTTCAACTGATGTCGCGACATTGCATATGTAGTTTTGATCATTTCAACTGATGTCGCGACATTGCTAACTTGATGTTGTGACATTGGTCCGTTAAGTTCCACCTTGACTGCTCTAAGTTGATGTCGCGACATTGCTAATCCTATGTCGCAACATTGCATCTTCCCTTTTGAGAGTTTCATTTGATGTCGCGACATTGAACACTTGATGTTCTGAGGCCCTTTATCAATGTTGTGGCTGATGCCCGCGACGGTGACAACGATGATGTCACAGCATTGATTGGTCTCACCACACGGTCTACTGATCGATGTCTTCGACATCAGCGTCCGTCCGACAATACAAGTTTAGATCTCTAGTGTTCAAGCCTTGGCTGATGTCGTGGTAATGTCGCGACATTGGTAATTTATGCTATTACAATCTTTCCCTGATGTCGCAACATTGACTTGATGCTCTAAGTGAGACTCAGTGCAATGTCGTGACATTGGAGTTGTGATGTCATGGCATTGACTTGATGTCGCGACATTAGAGATTTGAGTTATGCAATCTTGAGTGATGTCGTAGCCTATGTCGTGGCGATGTCGCAACATTGCAGAATTCTGATCTATTTATTTCAATCGATGTCGCGACATTGTAGTAATTGTCATGACACTCTCCATACAATGTCGGAACATTATTCTTGTGGTGTCGCTACATTGTTGCCTTTACTTATCTTTTTTTTGTTTTTGATGCTTTTCTACTTATTTTCCTTAAATTTATGCAAAACATAAATCTTGGTGAAAATTCCATAATTTTACATTAAATATGACTTTTAAGCTTGAAATATACTAGAAAAATGGGCTCAAAAATAGATGAGTTTTAGACTCATCATTATGACATGGCAATGCTCCAAGAAGACAAGCTCAATGTTGCAATGTTTGAGTCCGGACGTTATGACGTCAAGTCTAAAGTTGCTGAATAGTTAACCCTAACGTCGCGACGTGGCCCCCACACATTGCGACGTGGCTTGCAGCCCAATGATTGCCAAATCCCACTTTGTGAAAAAAGAGGAAACCTACCTTGGGAATATAAATAGAAAATGCCCTAATTTGGAAAGGGCTCTTAGAGATTGCTTGGGGAGTGTGACAAGGAAAATTATAGAGACTTGAAGATTTGAAAGGGAAGAAGAGAAGAATTGAAGATCATTCTATTAGAGTTTCTCTTACCCTCTTTATGTTTTTAGTCCATTTTATGTTATTTCCTCTCCTCATGACATTCTAATTTCGTAATCTAGGGTTTTGGTGTAGATTGCACATGAATCTTGTAATTAATTGTTATTTTCTTCTTAATTTGTTATATGGAATGTTATTTTCTTATTATCTAATCTTGATCTTCATGCTTATTGGTAATTGATCACTATCAATATGATTTGTGACCTATTACAAGACCTGAAAAGAGGGTAATAGGTTAGACTTAGGTGAAATAGCATAATTCTCCATACACTAGAAATATTTATGGGTTTTATGTGGTGATTATGGCTTTCTTGGGTTTAGTGCCCTTCTTAGGTCTTGAGGTTGAGTAGAAATGCAATATGCCTAGATCATAGGATTAGATTATGGATTATCAAGAGAGATTCATAAATATTTTAGTGAGGCTCACGATTTGCGATAATTCCATATGATTAATTGAGTGAATATCAATGTTGATTGCTTGAGGATTGTGTAATTGAAGCCAAAACCCTTGTTCATCATATATATATATATATCTAATTAATTCTCACAACTGTATCGATTTTAATTTAGAGTTATTTTCATTTAGCTAGATCCAATCTTTGCTAAAACATTTATTCGAATAAAGGAGAAATTTCCCAATTTCGATTGTAATAACCATTTCCACATGGGTTTGACACTCATCTTCCATTATATTACTTGTTAAACGATGCGTACACTTACGCTCATCTAGTGTCCAATTTGCATATCATATTTGGAAGTTAATACCCATAATTTTACATGCAATGTCATTACCCATAAAGACAACTCCACCTTGAACAAGCTTGTACGCAGAGAACCAATTCCTTATTAAATAGGGCTAACATCCATCTATAGAGTATCTAGAAGTGCTTTCAAAGGCAACAAGAACATCAACTCCCTTGTCTTCATGAGCTATAAACGCATCACCGGTGTTTTGTTCACTTGTTTGACTAGTTGAATTATTATATTTCTTTTTTCTATATGGACATGAATTTCTTATATGGCCCATTTTTCTACAACCATGACAGATAATATTTTAATTTCTTGATTGTGATCTAGCTAGGCCTTCATTTCTTACCCATGTTTTTCTTATTTGACCGACTCGTACATACTACAAGCCCCTCACCTTGTGAGTTAATGAGTGCATTTCATACCATGATTATCATCCAATTTTCTAAGCATTTTAATGATTTCGATGATGATTATTAGAGTTTTAATGTTTAAATGCCTCATTTTGGTGATTAGGTTAACTTTGGAGAAAAGGAACAAAAATGAGCTTAAATGGAACCAAAGAAGACTAAGAAGCCACCCACACGACATGCATCTGATCTTTTGATTTTGATGTGTTAATGGTGCCATCAAGTGGCTCTAATCTGCCTAGCAATGTGTTCTAGAGTTCAAGAGCTTTCCAATGAGTCCAAGAACACCCAATTTGGAGTCCGGACGAGAAAGTTACGGTCTTGGGATGTTCACAACAAAGTGCAGATGAACAATGTATGCCATGACATTGAAGTAGAGAACAAATTAGCATCCAACACTAGTATGTCACGGCATCACTGTTCATATGTTGCGGCATCATGACCCAGATTTGGCAATTTCGCTATTTTCGGCCCATTTCCCAAAACTCTATATAAACACTTATTTCTTTATTTTTAGAGGAGGACCTCCGACTGGAGGGCAAAGGAATAAGCCTCTGGGGTTTCTAACCCTAGGACAAAGCTCTTGGAGGAAGAAGATTGAAGAGGGAGAAGATTATTTCATGTATTCTTATGATTCTTTGGTTGTATTGCCCTATTCTATTCTTCATATTTGTTGATGATTGTGCACCATTGACATATTTGTGGTTCAATTCGAGATCTAAGAAGTGAGAGTTGAATTAGACATGTTTAGGCCATCACATTTGATCATCGACAAGAAATTCTCATGGTTTTGTGTGGTAATTAGGACTTAAGTTTATTGCACTCTTAGGGCTTTGGGTTGAGTAGAGATGTAAAATATGTGGGTTATCGACAGAGATTCACATGTGCAATAGTAAGGCTTACCATTAATAGATGATTAGAGTGTCATTTGGGAGTAAAATGGATCATGATGCATGAGGATTAACCAAATGAAGTCTAAACCCTAGGTTTTCCATATTTCATTTCACCCATTTCACATGTTAGTTTAGGTTTTCAGTTTATTAGTTGTTTTATTCTCATCTTCACCTTATTCCATTATCCAAATAAAGTTATGATTATTCTAATTTCACTACTTAGTAACCCTTTTCCTTGTGAGATTGACACTTTTACTTTTCACACACTATATTACTTGATACGATGCGTGGACTTGTGCACAATAAGCATATAAATTTTATATTAACACACATTCGCGCCTATCATGAGTCATTGGGTTAAACAATGAATTGATTTTTAATTAATTCCCAATGTAGTAAGGATTTTTTTAAATCCTTCAGAGTAATCTCATCTCGCTGTCTCTATAAAATGCCTATAGTCCGGATGTAAAGAACAATAGTGTAATAGCCATATCCTCATCATCCAACTTAACATCTATATATGTTTTGCAAATCCATAACAATAGAGTCAAATTCATCAAGATGAGGTTTAATAGTTTTACCTTCAGCCAGCTTCAGGTCATGTAATCGACTCTTGATCAGTAACGATTGGTCACCATAAAGATTCTCTTAAAATATTAATGCTAGCTATTTCTGCAATAATAAAGATTCCTAGCTAGCTAGCGAATCTTAAAGAGAGGGATAATGGCACCCTTAATATCGATCTTTGGCAATTGACTATAGCCTATATATGATGAATGAAAACATGCATGCTTACAATAATAATTAAAGGACATAATAAGAAGCAGAAAGGGTTACAATAGAATAGAATAGATGTGGGGGTTGGGGTTATACCACCTTACAAAATCAACAGAAATGACCTAAAAGGGATCTTCTTCTCTCCATCAACAGAAATTGGCGCTTGAGAAGAAATAATTTGAACTTTCTAAACTAAAAACTTGATTTGATCATCAGCTTCCATGAGGAATGGAACTTGCGAAGGATATAAGAAAGGAAGATGAAAAACAAGCCAGAAAGGGCACAGATGAAAGCAACAAGCCAAGTGGAATCGGGCAAGACAGTGTAGAGGCCCATGACGAAAGCAATAATCATTGCTCCCATGGCATAAATGGTAAGACTAAATCCCCAGTTCGACAAGTCGCCGTTACCTCCTTCCGATTTTCAAAGCCACCGAAATATACGCAAACAGCAGCCATGGAAAGCGCCAAGGCTGTGGCATCCGCCACAACGAAGATTTTGAAAGCTGTTCTTTTTGTTAAGATGGGCATGCCGTCCTGGTCATTATACCCACCAGGCAAGGTGAAACCTGTTTTAATAAAAGGGTCATTTTGACCCAAACTCGTTCTAGATGCTATTACGTACCCGTTTTCCGTGAGAGTTGGTAGATGATGATGCGATGTCTGCGGCTGTTAAATTCTGTTGGTTAAGTGCCGTCTTATCTACCTTGTCACTCGAAATGACGCTTTTGAGACATGAACAAGTGAATAGCATTATTGCCTTCACTGTCTACTTGTTCGCAACAAGCTGGATAGTAGTGCGCCAGAAGCTTTGCTACTCCCTTATGAGTTATGACCGCGGCTGGCAGCGATGTGAAGTGCTGTCCTCTCTTCTTGTCGTTTTTTTATGGGAAGGTAGATTACCTGACTCACATACTTTGGTTTCTCTAACAACTGCCTTGCCATTTTCTTGTAACCCAAGTATGCAGCGCAGTGAAGCGGAGAACACCCATATTCATCAACCTCTTTAATTAGCTCTTCTTTCCATTCAATGATTTTCTGAACCATTTCTGATCAAAACATACCATCATGCATACATGTTGAGAAGAAACCATGTAAATAATTGCACTAGAAAAGCTAATCATGATTGACGAACACTTAGGTTATATTTGGAATCCGGAAAATTTTAAGGAAAAGAAAAAAAGTACTTAAAAAAATGATTTTCTCATATTTGGTTTTACTACGAAAAATATAAAATAAAATAAAATATAATCAAAATTTTATATGTTTTAGATTTCTTAGTCCTTATTAATAGAGTGAAACAAATAAAATGAGTTTGAATAAACATATAAAATTAATTTATTAAGTTTAAATCTATTTTTCATTTTCCTCCAAATTTTCTTCAATTCCACATTTCCTCTTTATTTTCCTTCTTATTTTCTTTTCTCTATACTTTCAAAGTTCTAAACCGAGTCATAGGCTCTGTTTGAATCCCTAGAAAATGCTAATAAAGGAAAGAAAATCAAATAAACCAAAATTTGTAAATGTAACCCTCCCATGTTTTTCCTTGAAACATAACTCAGTTTAGACTCAAATACCTTTTATCCTTTTATGTATTTACATGTGTCTTATAAAAGGAAGTGTTACTTAATTTTACAAGAAAACAATGAAGGTATTTTTATCAAAATATGATCAAAATTTGATGAAGGGTTAGTGTCACATCCCACATTGGATAGAGGAGAAATTTTCTGGCACTATATAAGTATGAGGTTTTTCTCAACCTAGTAGAATCGTGAGGACCCTTTGGATCCAAAACGGACAATATTTACATGATTGGATCGGGCCGTTATAGTTAGATTTCTGAATTTAAATGTAATAAATTAATTCTATATATTTATTTAAACTTCTTTTATTTGTTTTGTTTTTCTATATATTATATAAAGTCTAAGAAATTTTAAAATATGTAAAATTTAGATTTTATTTTATATTCTCAACAGTAAAAAAATTTCTTTTTCTTTTGGCAGTACTTTCCGAGTATCAAAGGGGGGAGCCGTAAGCACAATAGAGAAAGGGCAAATTAATTAAGTATCTACCTGGATGGTTGGAAATTACGGCAGCAAGTAAAGCGGCTCTACCCATGGGACCGCCGTGATCTGCAATAGTTGGAGCATTGTGTAGTATGATGTTGACCAAGTCGCCAAATCCCCTCTCCGCAGACATGTAAAGAGGAGTGGCGCCTTTCTTATTAGCATGACTGGTTAACTCAGGATGTTCCTTAATCAATATCTTCACCACCTCCCGGTGATGATATCGCACTGCCTCGTGCAAAGCTGTGTCGCCCTCCTCATTCTTCTTCATCCCCAGCATGTCCTCCGGAACTCGAACCCCAGTTTCGATGTCTAATGCTACTTTGTCAGCATCAATGAGAACTTTCACCACCTTGTCATGCCCTTCTCTAGCTGCAAGGTGAAGTGGAGTGTCACCATTTGATTTTGTAGCATTGGGCGTGAAACCTATCAAGATCAATTTCCCACGCATTCCAGTTTACCAAACTGGGCAGCCACGTGGAGGACGGTGTTCTGGTGGGAGTTGATTCGTTTTTCGTGTCACAGAACCGTGAGATAAGACCGTGATGGGACATGGAATAGGCCCATTTATGAGCAAATGAAATAGGAAGTTGAGTTGATGATGAATTTTATTCTTATTAGTTATTTATTTAATTGTATTTTTGGATTTATGCGGTAGTATTTTTGGATTTATCTATTAAAGATTTTGGATTTATCAGATTATGATTTTGGGATTATCATTTAGAGTTTTGTTTGTCTTATAAATATGGCACAGCATATTTGTTGTTTTGGTAGACTTGATTAATATTGAAAAATTGAGAATTTCGTTCCGTTTCTTTTATTCGCTTTCTTTTTTTAATTTTATTATTCTTCGTAGCCGAGCTACATCAATTTGAGCCTAACTTCGATCCGAGATCGAGTTATTTATGTTTGTTTCAAGTTCTTGTTTTGTTTCTTTCAAATCGTCCTCGGTCTTCATTCAAAACCTTGCTTTTCGTTTTTCTCTCTCTTTAATCTCAAACCCTAGTAGGAGCATTCAAAGGGAGAAATTCTCTGACCTTCCATTCGGCTGGGCTACCATTCTTTGAAGTTTACTTTCTTCTCTTCGTCTATGGCTTCTCTACTTGTCAAGTAGGTGGTGGAGGTTGTTAAAAGTCAAAAGTGAAGAAGCACCCGAGCTTGTGGAATTGGAGAAGTTGAAGGAAAAGTTTCGGATTACACTGGAACTACCCTAAGATATATAGTATATCTCTTTGTTGAATTTTTGCAGTGATTTAACACCGCAAGCTTCTGGTTCTGGCTTAATCGTTTCTTGATTTGTGTGGCGACAATGCCGAGGGGCTGTTCGCTGATTGTAAGTTTGACCGACATCCACCCGTTCTGCCAAACTCCACGGGTATGTGCTGTCTCCTCCATCAGGGCATCGTGGTTTCAGACTTCGTCCCCTACCCCAATTGAATTTTAGGGTCTAAATCAAGTTCCACGTCTTGAATCGTAGCGCGGTCGTTTTTTTTCAAGATTAAGCGTTTGGCGCTCGGCGTTCGCTGTTTAGGTTGCTCCCTGGGTTGCTATCTTATGTTACTATTGTTGTCTCTTGCTCATCCTAATCTGCCATTGATTACTTGAGGAATTGTAGGCGTCCTAAAGGTTCTTTAATGGGGTACATTTTCTTTTATTTTGAAAACTCAGTTAATATTCGTGATATTTAAGCATATTTTGTTTGATTGTTTTAGGTTCCGGTTTATTTGATAGAGCATAAAGCGTATTAAAAAAAAAAATTACTTTTGTTTTTTCAATCATTCTTTTGTGACTCGTGCAATCTGTGATATATAATCGCATTACATTTTTTAGATTCGTGTTTATTGCATTAGCATATAGTTTATAGATTTTTTACTTAGTGGAATTTTAGATTCTATCTCAGCATGTTAGCCACCAAAAATTATATTATTGCATCTTCTTCTTCACCTAACCCAAATGACCCAAATGAGAGACTCAATAATTTTGACTTAAGACTACAATCCTTATCTCAAGATCTAATGATGATCTAGTTTTGTATTACCCGTCATCATGATGCCAATAAAGACAATTTGATTCAAGAATCGTGATTTAGTACTTAAATTCAATGTGGTCACTGACTCCAACGCTTAATCGTCTCGAACAACAAATTCATGCAATAAATAAAAAATGGACTTGCTTTAAAACATCTGTGTAAAACATGAGATAGGTGAATACGCACAAACCAAGAAAACACATCTCCGGACAATTCACACACCGGGGTTTTAAGTCCTTCTGAAGGTCTCACACAAGGTTACCTACAACAGGATACCTTCAGTTCAACCTAGGTGATCAATTTCAACCTACTAATGTCAACTTCCCATTAGATTACCAACCAGCAAGGCAAAATTACCCACCAAATCAAGTGAGAGAAGATGTCGCCCTCGCCATCACCAACCTGGGGTTAGTGGTGCTCGGGGTAGAGATTGTGATAAAGGTGGATAGACAACCTCAAAGGGACATCACAAAAGTTAAGGTTAGTGCTCCCGAATTTAATGGTAGAATGGATCCTAATGTTTTCCTCCCGATTGGTTAGTTGCTATCGAGGAATATTTATTATAAGGAATGATCGATAGTGAACGGTTCGGTTTGTTAAAATGAAATTAACCAATTCGCCTAAGATGTAATCGGCAGAATTTGTCAAGACATGCTCTCTGGCTCTGGTGAACCACCTATCACCCAATGAGTCAATAAATAGCAGTTGCAAGACAAGTACATTCCTCCATCATATAAGAGTCAATTGTTCTTCACCATGATTAATCGAAAATAAATGACTCTTAGTGTAGCTGAATATTCTGCTAAATTTGAGGAAGCTAGACTTAGGTGTAGTGAGTTCCATGTCGAGGAATCACTCTGCTTGCCTATACTCGCTTGCTAATGGTCTCCAGCCTCAACATTCAACGAATGGTTAGGATTGCATGCTCCACAATAATCGTAGAGGATGCATACCAAAAGCCTTAGAAGCTCGAGGAAGTTCAATAGACCTTCCTCTTTCGCACACATAGGTCGCACTACGCCCAAGTCATCAAATCCTGCATACTATGCCTAATAACATTAGGAGCAAAAGAGTCTAGTTTGCGTAATCCTCTTCTCAAGGTCTCTCCTATCGAGTCTAAGGCTAGCATCCATCGATTGTCCTGGTCATAAGTGTCATCATAAGGTCATATTGGCGCCTCGTTGTCCCCAACGTGCATTAGCATTGTTAGATGTTAATGAGTATTTTGGAGAAACGAGGAAGCACCAAATTATCGATCCTTTAGATTATTTTGAGGATGAAGATGGTCTCAAGGAAAATTGTGATGAAGATGCGTGTGTTGGTGTGGTCTCGGCTGTGTGCTATCCACAACTATGATAATGATCATTGGAATCGCACTAGTATTTTCACATAGTCACAGAGTGGAGATAAGAAATGTGTTAGTGGATCGATGGGGTGTTCAATTAGAATGTGGTTTCTAAGGATGTCAAGTAAATTTTAAACCTAAAAGTACCACATCCAAATCCATTTAGAGTAGCTTAGGTGAATGAATTTTCATACTTTGTCTATCACTTTAAAGGTGTCTAGTCTCTATTCAAATGGGGTTATAAGGATGAATTCATTGTGAGGTGCTACCCATGGATGTTGTCATACTTTTTAGGTCGCTCGCTTATGATCTTAATGTTACCAATTTTGGTAAAGATAACATTTATTCCTTTAAGTACAAGGGTAAGAACATTATTTTGAGACCTGCTAAGACTAAAGTTTGCAATGGTAAACGTGACATCTCTAAACTTCCTGAAAGGAATTTGCATATTTTAAAATGTAAGAAGTTTGAGAGAGAGGGATTTGAGACTGGTATGTGCTTAGCATTAGTGGCAAAAGAAGTTCTCCGATTCCTCGATTGTCGATGTTCCTTCTGGGAAGTGGTAAGAAATTTTCTATGATTTCGCTGATATGGTGCCCGATGAGTTTCCTAGTGAACTACCACCTTTAAGAGACATCCAACATGCTATAGATTTAGTTCCAGGTTCTCAACTGCCTAACCTCCCACATTATAGGATGAATCATAAAGAGAGAGATGAGCTAAATAAGCAAGTAGAAGGACTTTTAGAAAGAGGATTTGTTAGGCATAGCCTTATCCTCATGCAAGGCGCCTTTGTTGACACCTAAGAGAGATGGATCTGAGAATGTGTGTGGATAGTAGAGCCATCAATAGGAATCACAATCAAATATTGATTTCCATCCTCGCCTGAGGATACGCCTCGGACCCATACAGTTGGTTCAAGTTGGTTCTAAGATAGATTTATGTAGCTGGGTTATCATCAAATTCGTGGCAGCTGTGAGATTGAGTGGAAAACTGCATTTAAACACAAGATGGTTTGTTTGAGTCGTTAGTCAAGTGCCTTTGGTTTGTCTAATGCTCCTAAGATTTCATGAGAGTTATGACTCCATGTCCCGGCAAATTTCTCTCATTGGCAAATTTCTGGTGGTTTACTTTGATGACATATTTATTTATAGTCAATCCAAAGAAGAGCATTTAACACACCTAAGACAGGTTTTTCTAACTCTTCGCAAGGCCAAGCTTTATGTTAACCTTAAGAAGTGTTCTTTTATGCAACCACATGTGCTTTTCTTAGGCTTTATCAATAGAAACCGAACATGGCATTTCACGATCCCGAAAAGGTTGGGGAGTTATTAGTGGGAGTGGCCTCAACACCATCTATCACTCGTGACTCGTAGTTTTCATGGTTTAGCTTTTATAGGAGATTTATAAGGGATTTAGCACTATTATGGCTCCTAATACTGAATGTTTAAAAAATAAGGAGTTTCAATGGTCTAATGTCACAATGCATTTAGAGAAATCAAGGTCACTATCGAGGCAATCAGCTTGAGATATCCTGATTTTACTAAAGTTTTCGAGGTTGCTTCGCGATGCATCGTAGGTATTGGTGGTGTCTTGAGTCAAGAAGGTCACTCTATAGCTTTCTTTTAGTGAAAACTTAATGATGCTAAAAGATGATATTCTTCATATGATAAAGAGTTTTATGCTATAGTGCGTAGTCTTCGTTGAGGTTTTATTTGTCATTTACTAAATTTTTGAAGCTGTTTTCTCGACCACCAAGCTTTAAGATATTTAAACCTCACAAAAGAAATTGAATGCTCGACATGCTAAGTGGGTTGAATTTTTGAATGAATATTCTTGTGATTAATCAATGCCTGGTATTGAAATGTCACTGACGCACTTAGTCAATTAACCTGCTACACTTCATCGTATGAGTGCTCATGTCATCGGGTTTGATAAATTGGAAATGAGTATTCTACATGTCCTGACTTTGGTATTATTTATAATGATAGTAATGGTAACCGTCAAGAGTATCCGACTTTCTTGTCGAAATGGTTATTTGTTTAAAGTGACAAAATTGTGCGTAATTTCTACATCATTTGGTGATTTATTAATTTAGGAGATGCATGCAAAGTGGTTTTAGCTGACATTGGGAGGGATAAAACTATTGCATTGGCTGAAGATAGGTCTTGATTAGCCTTCTTTTCCTAAAGGATGTTGCTGATAGTTGCACAATGCATGTCAAATTAGCTAAGGCTAAGAAACAAACACTCGGGTTTATACCCTTTACTCCGTCCCTCGCGAACCTGGAAAGATGTCAGGCTGGACTTTGTTCTCGATTGCCTAGATGCCTAGAGGACATGATTTCTATTTGGTTATTGTTGAGCGATTTTCTAAGATGACACATTTTATTCCATGTAACAAACCAATGATGCTTCACATGTTGCTAAATTGTTTTAGAGAAGTTGTTAAATTGCACTATTTGCCTTCCACCATCAGATCCGAAGGGATGTGAAATTTGTTATTATTTTTGGGAAAACCCTTTGAAAATTGTTTGGCAATTACTCTAAATTTTCATTCCGTTTCATCCTCGCACCGACGTGGGCAACCGAGGTTGTTAATTGTGGTATGAGTAATATGCTTAGGTGTTTAGTCAGTAAACAAGGTGTTTGATTTAATTTTGTCAACAGTTTGCTTATAACAATTTCAACTGCTCAATTGGTAAAGTCCTTTCAAATTGTTAATGGCTACTCACCCGCACACCTATTGATCTTGTCTTTACCACCTCATGCGTAGCATCTCGAACCTGTTGTAAAAACTCAAAACATATCCACACTCTACATGCCGAGATTAGGTGAAAATTCTCTAAGTAATGAGGAGATAACCTGGCTACCGATGTGCATCAGAGATTTAAATAATTTAATGTTGGTGACTATGTTATGGTTCGTATTCATTCCGAAAGAATTCCAAAACATTTTCAAAAAATCTGCGTAAGAGCCATGGGCCCTTATTCTATCATTCGTGAAATGGGATCTAATGTATATCTTTTATTTAGCCCAATGATTGATATTAGCCTGCTTTCAATATATAGAGGACTTGCTACCTTACCGAGGATTTCTATCATTCTCTAGTGTGTCCTATGTAAAGCTTGTAGCAAAGGTGCAGACCCATCGTAATGATCCCAAATATACCCTAAGAGTTTCCTGATCATTAGTGGTATATTGGGGTGTTAAATGGAAATTCTTCGGAAATAAAACGAGAGACCTGAATTAATCTGAGAGCCAAGGGTAAAGTGGTACTTACCACTTGAGGACCCAAAGGTAAGAAATGGGTAAGATGGGATGTAAAAATAGAAATTTAATAGTTATATGCCAAATGACATAACCATGTTATATGCCATTATGGAAATAAGAGAAAAGATGGAATTGAAATTGGAATGAAGGGAAGGGCTTAAATAAAATGAGAAAGCAAAGTCAAAAATGGTTTTATTTGAGGCCAAACATGGCCTTAAGAACTATGTTTTAAAGACCAAAATTGGTCCTATTCGGGTGAGAACCCAGAGAGAGAGAGGGGAAGAGCAAAAGAAGAGTAAAGAAGAGTAAGAGAAAGCAAGCATGGAGAAGCTTAAGGTATGGATGCTTTGATTTTGTCTGGAACTATATGGTTTTGTATGATTTCTTGTTTAGATATATGTTGTGGATTGTGGGTTGGTGAAACCTAACCTTTGAATGAATTATGTATGGAAACCCCTGTTTCTCTAGGGTTTTGCTATGAGAGACGTGAGTCTTATACTGTGTTCGTTCTATGGGTTGGTGTAAAGTATGAACTTGATTGTTATTGTTCTAGGTTTTGAAAGGACTTAGATTTCTGAAGTTGGGTTGAGAAACTTAGGCTTGTATAAGAGGTGAATATAAACCATGTTTGAGCTTAATAGAGTGCATAAGATAAGTATCGAAGAGGATTTGAGAGAAAAGGGATTGGCAGATGAATTTGAAGTGGTTCATGTAGATGAAGTATAGAATTGATGGGGTTGAAATATATGAAAAAAAGGAGAAAACATACATTCTGGTGACTTTTTGAGAGTTCTACTGCATGCTAAGGTCCCAATGGTACAACTTTGATTCCTCGTCGATGGCCAAGCCCTACTGGTACAAGCAAGAAGTTCTACTGGTACAACTTGTTCTGGTTTTCCAGTTCGACTCAGTTTTTGTATTTTGGCCATAACTTGCCCATTTCTTATCCGATTTTGGAGTGGATTCATGGCCACTTAAAATAGACTTCAAGGAGAATAAACCATATTTAATATGTATCTCCAAATTTGACTCTAGATATCCCAAAAATTCACCTAAAGTGGGGGCTATGCCTACTCGTGACCTGTCGATCATATCATCCGAAATTATTTTTGACGTATCTCCAGTTCCTGTTCGAATCAAGTGGATTCCAGTTGAAGAGAAACCTCAGCAAATTTTAGCTTTAAAATGATTATGAGGACATAGTGTCAAAATATGTTAAGACCCCGGAAAATGTGAGTAATACAAACTGTCACTAGAAAAATTCCAGAATGACTTATGGCATGAAATGCCATAACTTTAGTTTGGATGATCCATCATTGATTCCACTTAACAAAGTAGATTCATAGAGGAATAAGAATACATAGGCTGTATAATGTATAAGTGCATAGAAAGGTATAGGAATAAGGTCATAAGATATGAGGTGTATGTCATAAAATATGATAAGATATGATAGAACATGTCATAAGATATGATAGTCTAAAGTAATAGTAATGATAGGTACATATGAAGTAAGATTAAATGATATGAATATAAGCAATGATAAGATAGGATTATATGATAGATATACTTAAATGAATAGATAGAACATAAGAACAAAATGATAGAAATATGTAAAAGATATTTATATAAGATAGACATACCCAAAAGAATGTATGGAACACGCTTTAGGAATATATGATGTAAAGATATAAATGATAAGAATCGATAGAGATAAGCAGTTACTTATAAAGCATATGAATTATGAATACGCATATAAATGATAGGTACATATATGAAAATGTGAATGAGTATGTCTACATGATAGGAATATAGAAAGCATAAGAATAGCTAAACATGATAGAAATGTATAAATGAAATAAAGAGATATGAATATAGAAAGCTATATATGAATATATGTATTATAGAGATATATGAGAACCGTAATATGAAACTACAAGATATGAGAACTAATACAGAGTAAAGTGATGACAAGATATACATACAATTATGATAACAATAGTTATTCACGCTTTGATAAATATGTACGTAAAATGGTCAAAGTCGCATTGTCCCTTTAGGACCTGGTAGAGGGATAGATAAAATGCCTATGTGAAGATAATAAATTTGCCGCAGATATCTACAGACAGACATCGAGAGGTCCCGCTCATCGATGATATAGATCCCGCTTGACTGGGGTGGCCCTCATATCACCAATAGATGTAGATCACCGCCTCAGATAAAGCAGGTAGTAATTCTTCGTACCGATAGCATACGATATAGTCACCTGTCTCAGACAGTTGATGATACTTCTGCATTAATATTAGTAGATCACCTGCGACAGTTGATAGTACCTTCGGGCATACAGCTTCCCTGCATCCGCTCTTAAGGTATCGGCGCATACGAAACAAAAAAAGGAAACAGATATGGCAGAAGATATGACTGATATGAGAAGCATAAAGATCACATGCTACGAAAATATGTGACAGTTATAAGAATGTTAAATTTATTATAACTTGATATGAAAATAAGTATATGAACACAAGAAAAGTAATGAAAAAGTATATGAAAGCACAAAAAGTAGATGATAGATATAATATGGAATGTACGCGATAGTACACCATGAATATGTATGCATAAAAAGTATAGATATACCATATGTCAAAGACATAGAATAGTAGACATGACTTACAACATGAAAAGACTAGAGACAGTAAAAGACATATGAAAGAACAAAAAGATATAAAAGTATAAGAAACGTAGATAAAACGATGTGATAGTATAAGATAGGTTATAAGGAAAGTATACTAGACATGGCTACAGGAAACTTAAAAGAACATGATACAAGAAATAAGATGAAATAGATCAAGTATGTTTATATAAGCAAAGTATTTTGGTGATAGATATGAAATGATATGATATACGTAATAGTAATAAACTTAACGCAATAAAAGACATAGAACCGAAAGATGAAAAAGACATAGATCAAAGACATGATAAGTATAAGAATAATATGTAAAGCACTAAACAGGAATAGTAAGTGCATAACAGTTGAGATGCTAAAGACATAGAACATGTAATAGAAAAGATTGATATGCAATAGGAATATCAGATGATATGAATTACGTTTATAGAAATACGTTTAGAGATATGTATAATGTATATGTATGTTTCTGTGATAAATACATTGGTGGTTGTCCATGCTTATGTTCCTACCTGCTGCAAAGCTTAGCACGGGTGTCTAATCCAGTATACATAAGATGGGATAGAGGACAGATATTCCACATCATCAGCAAAGCAGCCACTCGTGATAGGTGCTCATCAACACGGCTCCGCACTTCCGGTTTTGAAGAGAAATTTAATAGCACAAGAAGGGACTTTGATATGTGTATAGATTGTGATGGATACCACCCGGTAGTTCTTTTGTATATAAAATGATTTTTGTTTTTATTAAATTATTTGTATACCCACAGCATGGTGTATACTGAAAGAACAGTCAATAAGAGTCCCACAGGTATAGATAAGACGCGCCGACTCGCCCGGATCCAGCTAATCGTCCGGCCGGATCGGGGCGTGACACCTACTATGCCTTCGTTACAGTTTTTTAAGAAGACAATGGATACTATCCTTGATGATAAGTTCGTGACTTCTAAAGATGGTGGGTTTTGTCGTTTCCTTGTCAAATGACATGGTCGTCCTGATTCTGATGCTACTTGGATATAGGATGATGATCTTCATTATTTGGATTCTTCACTACTGGATTGCTACTCTTCCTTTTCACTCTTCAAGAGTCGAAGTTTTCAACCCTGAGGGAATGATGGGGTGATGGAGAGGCCCTATATAGCTCTAAACGTAAATAGGAAGCCCAAGTTCAAACGAAGAATTTATTACTATTAGTTATTTTATTTAATTGTATATTTTCGATTTCCATTCATAAGATTTCTTGGATTTATCTATTACGCATTTTTTGATTTATCCACAGATTTTGGGATTATCCATTAGAATTTCTTGTTTGTACTTATAACAAAGACTCTTATGTTATTGTTTTTGGTAGACTTGACTAATATTGAAAAATTGAGAATTTTGTTTCATTTCTTTTATTTGTTTTCTTTTTTAATTTTATTATTTTTCGTAGGCGAGCTACATTAGACCGAGATCATTGAGTTTGCCTCCTGCAGCTGCCTTGTAGAGTCGAGTATCCATGTATCTCGTATTTACCTCATCCTGCCTACTGCCGGTCGAGGGTTGCCCAACCGGGTTGGCAGGCGGGGACTCAGATTCCGCCTCACCGACCCGGTCCGATGTCGGGGCTTCGGCTTCGGCTCCGCCTTCACCCACACTTGCAGGTCCAGGTGCAGGTACCACCTTGTTTGAATTCGGCTACTGTAGTTCTCAGCCTTAGATCCTCCAAACTGAAGTAGTCCTTGTGAAACAAAAACCATTACTATGCTCCTGCGTGTATATACATATACACACATAATGTCCCCTCAAATGAATATGCATTATTTATTTGAAATTTGCTTTCCTCCGATAATTAATTAATGACTAACAATAAATTATTGTGCACACAAACAAGGCGTTCCTTCCTTACTTCCTTATTCACTACTGTCTTCTTTCTTTGCTTAATTTATTTTATTATCCTGTCCGACAGGGAAAGTTGGCAAATTAGTTGTAAGATCCTAGTTATTTAGTGAAAAGATGGGTCAATCAGGCCTAATTCAGGGGTTAAAAGATTGAGTGGCGCATAAAAAAGAACCAAGTTCAAGTCATTTTTAGAACAGATTTCTCAAACTTAATTATAAAGCAAGCTACTCTTTTGTTATAAAGAATTACATAAAATTGTTTCTTATATTAATTTTCAAAATGTTCTCAAATAATTTTCAAAACATTTTCTCAAATAGGTCAGGGCTCAACTGGTTTTCATACTTAAGTGAAAAGCTACTCTGATTATATTTATTTATTTGTTAGCTGACAGATGATCATATTGAGATGGGAAGTCTATCCTCATATGGCATACATGTCCCTTTATATATAAGGATTGAAGAATCATTTTCAAAATCTTTGCTTGGTTTTGCAAATACTATAATATTGGACTTCACAATTGAATCAAATGGTTAATAAAAACATTTAGTTTATGGATAGCTACAATGTTTCATTGAGTGAGCATGTGAATAGGCCTTGCCCCTTGGAAGATGAGTATTTGGATCCTCAAAACTTTGACAATGATCATAAAAACCCATCTTCTAAAAACTTAAGCTCCTATAAATTAAAATATTCTATTATTTATTTGTATAAGAACTTTAATATATATCACCCTCTTCCCATAATTTAAATCTAAGGGAGTTAAGGCACTAAAGTAAATATTTTATGAGTAAAACTTATATTTATTATTTATCGGGAACAAAATTATTAATTTCTATATATCAATCGTTGACATCCTATTGTCTTAACATATTCTCGGTCTTGGTTTTTTTTTTTTATTTTTTAACATCTATTTATTTTGTATATTAAGGTTCTAATAATTATTTTAATGTCCAAAAAAATGAGCAAAACAAGATCTGTAATTTATGTCTATACAGAAATAAATCTGATTAATAATACCAATTTTAGGGTAATGCTTTACCTAAGAATTTATTTTACATTTTTGGAAAATACATTAGTTAATTCCTACACTTTCACACTTTTTAGATATACTCCCCAATGCTTGAAATACAAAATTAACTCATGTATTATCAAAAAATAAAAAGTGACTATGCACTACTTATTTGACATTTCATCTTTTTATACTTTAAAATGTTAAATTTAACTTTTCGAGTTGGAAAATATGAAATTTGAACCCCTTCTAGGTATTTTTAAACATTTTATATAATAATTTATTTTCTCAACATTTATAAAATTAAAAGATTGATTTTTTTTTTTTTTTTTGGTAGATCATAGGATAATTTTATATATTTGAAATTTACTTTTATGATAATTTAGAATTGTTTTATTTTATTTATTCCTGCAAAAGATACATGTAAATTATTATAAATCAAAGGGAATTTTTAATAATAAATTTATTTTGATATATATTTGGTATAAAATTTTAAATAAATTTATAAAAAATATTATGAGTAAATAAAATTAAATTATTTTAATATATATATATATATATATATATATATATATATATATATATATATATATATATATATATATATATATATATATATATATATATAATACTATAATAAAATATCATTCTCCTTGTACAAAACATCATCTTCCTTGTACGTGTTATATTCATATATTATTTATTAAAAAAATAAATTTTATCTAAATCTTGAGTAGAAAAATTAAACTCTTGAAATAAAAATAATTATCTCTATCTACCCATAAAAAAATCTTTTAATTTTTCAAATTTATACACATTTTAATAAATTTATAAAAAGTAAAATTAAAATATTATGATCAATGGTTTTTTTAAAGTTATTTTTCAAAAAATAAAATACGAAAAATTCAACCCCATTAAATATGTTATATCTATATATATGTTATATATATATATATTAGCTACAAATATAAAATTTTATCTAAATTTTTGAGAAAGATAATTTTTAAATAAAAAATCATCCTATATACCAAAAAATTTAAAATTTTTTTTTCATTTTTATCTAAATATAGAGAAAATAAATTTTAAAATAAATACTTAAAATACATGGAGGGAGCTGCATTTTTCATGTTTTCTGTTGTAAGGGGTTAATTTAACATTTTAAAGTGTAATGAGTAAATGTCGAAAAATGTGAAAATGTAGAAGGTCACTTCTTTTGTAGAGGGTCACTTCTTTTTTCGATAGTGCAGGGTGAATATAAAAAAAATATAAAAGTGCAAGGGATTGAGAATGCATTTTTTCTATATTTTTTCCTATGCATGATTATCATTTACTTAATTATCTTTCTTATGGTATCCACATGTTTAACTCAATTGGTATAGTATTGAAAGTTTAAACAAACAAGACATCTAGGGAGGGTAGGGGTCCCGAGTCCAAGGACAATTTATTACATTGTAACAAATTGATTAGTTGTCAAAAAAATTTAGCTTTCTTATGGTTAGTTTTTTTACAATTAACTATTCATTTTGTATTACATCATAATATTTTGTTCCTTACAAATTTGTCTCAAATGACTCTGAATTCTGATCCCTCAATTCCTTGTGCCAGCATGAGCTCTTAACTACTTTGAGTTAGGTATTATTGGCTTTCTTATGATTAGTTTGGTAAGCAATTTTTGGTGATGTATGTAGGCTTACGTATGAGTTATGATGCAAAAGGCTATTCATGTGAGCTTTGTAATTATCAAACGGGCCACATGCATCATTGAAGAAAAAAATAATCTTGGATTTTATTATGCAGACCTTCCTTATTCACACTACTGGTATTCTTCTTCTCTTTAATTAATTAATTTGTTTATTTATCATATATCCGCCTCGCCAGTACAGAAAGTTATGTTGTAAGATCTCAATATTATGAAAGGAAGAAAGTGGGTGTTGTAAGATCCTGATTATTGCTTCGAAAGGAAGGATGATAATAATTCTTCTCAGACTTACTGTGTTTACCTTTGGCCATAAAGAGCATGCATTAAATTGTTTTTTATAATAATTTACAAATATCCAAACTTCTTCTCAAAACGTAATTTTTATTTTTATTAAGATTACTAAAAAATACTTACTAATTATGAGGTTAAGAAAATAATTAAAGATCACCTACCCAAGCCTGTATAAATAAAAATTAAATAGTCCCAACAAAAGTTTATTTTAATTTTATTATATTTATTCATTTGTTAGCTGGATAGATGACTATGTGAAGTCGATCCTGCATTATACATATTGTCCTTTATATATTAGATTTGAAGAGTCATTTCAAAATCATTTGTTGGAAAAGTTGAGAATATAATATTGAATATGAATAGAACTCAAGCTGGTTACATGACCAAACATATTTGAATTTGATTGCTATAATGCCTACGGAGTGAAATGGCGGAGCTTAGAATATAAGGTCTGGAGATATATATTGACTAAAAAGGAGGAAACTCAATTGTCTATTATTCCAAAATTTCCAGAGTGACATATGCCCCATAAACATTAGCTGGCTTCAAGGCTGATTTTGTGGTAAGGCTACTAAGGCTACTCAGTTTATATATATACATAAAATAAAAACTAATTAATAATTACAATAAACTATACCTTATAATTTACTCTTAAAGCTAGAAAATTAAAATTTAAATAATTATTTATTGTTTATTGATTGATATTTATTATTTATTTTAAAATATGTTCTAAATTTATTATCAGTCCCTTCTTCAAATTGGGTAGCAAAATTATTATATATATAATTTTTTGATAAAAAATTGTATATAATATAGGTCTTCTTTATTTCCTTTGTCTAAGGCTTCACATGTGATTGAGTGAGCATGTGAATAGGCCTTGTCTCCAAGATGAGCATTGAATCTCAAACTTCTAGCACAATGATCATGAAACTCATCCTAAAATTCAGTCTTATGATTAAAAGGCTATTCCTATTATTTATTTGTACAAGAATCCTTTAATATGTCAAGTACTCTTCATAATTTAAACTTTATGGAAGGATGTTGTTAAAGATAAATATTTTATGAGCGAGTAAAAACTTATTATTTATTCCGGAACAAAAATATTATTTTGTATAGATCAATCGTTGACATGCATCCCATCATACAATATTATATTATGACTCTGACAGCACGATATATTGTCAAATCCATAGCCAAAAACTAGTTCCATTACATATCTAATAATAATATTACACTGCTGATGCATGCTGGGTTACGAGGAAATGATGCAAAAGTATGATCATGTCAAGCTGTTGTTTGTTTAATCACATATCTATTCAAACATTATTTTATAGTTAGCAGGCATGAATCATGTGGGAGAAAAAATAATAATGTCAATGGATGGGAAGTGGGAGGGCTTTCACCGTCAAATGTGCTTTTCAGGTTGTTTATTTTAAAATAAAAAGGATATAGGTACAAAAAATTCTAAATACATATCAAAAGACATTTGAAAAATTGTCTTTACGGAACAAAAGTAATGAGTAGGTACAAAATTCCTAAAATGCACATCTTAAGATCCAAATCCACTATTCCAATCGAATAAAAAAATTAGAAATTCTCAAAATGTCTCAAATATATTAAAACCTCTTCCTTTCACGAAAGATGTAGGTACTTAGTCTAATATAATACAAGTACTATCGATCGTATCAGATGACTACCTACAAGCACCAGTACCACCTAATAGAAATGTTCAACTCCCATTTACCACAATTTTCTCGCCTCTTAATAAATCCAACCAATTAGTCTAATTTTAATAAAAAATAAGAAAACATCAAAGGTAATTAGTCTAATATAATGTCTATGTCAAAAATATATTGAAACTTCCTTCCCTTTGACGCAGCGAGGTACTAGTCTAATATAACAAGTACTACTCCAATGTATCAGAGACAATCTTATAAGGACTGGCACTACCTGATGTAAAGGCCCTAAACCTCATTTACCACATTTTGCCTGCCAGTACTCAGTTCTCATCCCATATTCCATAAAATTGTGAATTATAGTAGGACTTCTACCAAACCAAATTTAGGTACATATGAAATGTTTAGGCATTCCATTTCATTTGATATCAGGTCTATACGGCAAAGAAGTTAATAATCCCATTATCCCTAGTACCTTTACGTCAAATATACTCAAACCACCCTCTTTGACCCAAGTGCAGGTACTAGTCCAATATAATGTAAGTACTACCTTAATGGTCATGACATTCACCTTGCTGCAAGTACTAGGCATTACCTTAATAGAAAGGCCCTAAGTTCCTATTTACTACATTTTGTTTGACAACACTCGGGCCTCTCATCCCATTTATATTCCATGAATTGTCTTGAAACCGTATTGCAAGGAAAAGACTTAAAGAACGGCAATACACTCATCTGGCTCAGATCACTAAATAGAAGATCAGATCGCGACATTCCGTTAGCCCTCTTCATTCAACTATACAAATACAATTCCTTGTATCATAACAACTCCTCTATACCTCAGTTGAATTATATTATGATATAACAAAATTATATCGATATACTTTCTCTCAACTCTATAGGGTTTATATCATGATACATAATTATATCAATGATGAGTAGATTCTCTTCAAATTCTTCAAAGGATCTCTACTTAGCTTGTATTGCAAACAACCGATTGTATCGCCAATATGCTTCTGGCTTCTCCCTCACAATTGTATCATGGATATAGAATAATGTATCGCGATATGATTCCCTGGTACCAGCTGAATTTGTATTATGATAAATAGAATTCATGTATCATGCATATAATTTCTCTCTTCAAATTTAGTGGTTTATATTACATAATTATTTGTATCACGTGGATACTCTCTTCATGTTTGTGGATCTCTACTTCATTTGTATTATATATAATATTGCATTGCGATATAACTTCTCCTTAAACTTAGTGACTTATGTTGTGATATAGTTCATCAGATTGCGATATAACTTTTCTATAAAATTTCAAGAATTATATCAAGTATATAATAAAAATTATACTATATAACTCTCCTAACTCCATTGGCTTGCATTACATACACCTCCTTGTATTACGATATAACCTCTTTTCAAATTCAAAGGACTTGTATTAAGGATAGTAGAATTGTATCGCGATATACTTTCTTCTCCTCCTGCATTAGTTATCCCACGATACACTCCACGATACAAAAGATTCGTATTGCAATACAAAAAGTCCTTTAGTTGCATCCATTATATTGCGATGTAGTAAATTGTATTGTGATACAGTGCTTTTACCAATTGCCTTCATTATATCGCGATATAGTAAACTATATCGCGATATAACTCATTGTGATATTTTGACTGCCTTTGTCGTTTTGCTTTTATTTCTTTTTCTCTAGAACCTGGCAGTAATACTTAGCCATAAATATTCCATCTTTCCAATTCAAAATCAATCAAACATATCTCAAAATTAAGTAGAAAATGTACTTTTTCCCAAATAAGGACCTTAAGCCATACGGAGTAAGAATATCAAATATTTCAAGATATAAAATTTAATTTGGTTTTGCATTGAGGAGTCCTGGGCTATAATTCACCACCTCTATGGAATATATATGGATGAGAATTGAGTATTTGCAAGGTACAGGTAAATAAGGGTTTAGGGCTCATACTCAAGGTAGTACTTTATCCTTTGTAAGGTGGAAATTTACAATACATTAAGGTAGTATCAGATTATATTATACTAGTACTTAAACACTTCTGGCCAAAGGGAAGGAGGCTCTCAACATATTTATTACAAACATTATATTAGACTCAAGACTAATGCTTTCCTCGCTTTTCTTTATTCCAAATTTAGAATAGTAGTTGGATTCATTAAGAGGGGTAAGAAAATTGTAAATAGGGGTTTAGGTATTTCTATTAAGGTAGTAATTCGATGCTTGTATGTAGTACTTACAATACATTACAGAGATTCGCATTATATTGTGATTAGTACTTCATACACTTTCATTAAAGGAAGGGTTTCAATACATTTTGACAAACATTCTTGAGAATTTCGATTTTTTTTATTCCTGCTGAATAGTGATTGATTAATAAGAGGGCATTTTAGGAATTTTGTACCTACTTCATTACTTTGTTCCTCAAAGACAATTATTTTTTTTTTCAAATGTACACTAATGTATTTAGAATTCTTTGTACCTATATCCCTTTTATTTTAAAATAAACAACCTGATACATACTTCCCCCTATATTAAAAGTGCCCTTATTAATACCGATTTTAATGAAATAAATTGTTATGTCTAATTTAAATAATCAAGAACTTTTGAATAGGTCTAACTTTTAAACAATCCAATATGTATGTGTAATAATTCTAAATCGAACTATGTGTTACTGCTTCATTACATAGGCTTAAAATTCTATATATAAATGACACATTCAAAATTTATGCTTATAACTGTTTGTCCCACATGCTCATAAAAAAATTAAACTAATTTTGTAAAATCAAAATCTTCCAATGACATAAAACTTTTCAAAGTATAACAAAATATCATTAAACCACAATCTTCCAACAATATAAAATTTTTTCAAAACTAATCTTCTTAAAAGGTAACATTCAAGCAACATAAAATCCTTCAAATGAAAGTTTGCAAGCATTAAATCCCATAGCATTAAAGTAGGCCAACAATCCTAAGTATTTCCAACAAACACCAACTCAAAATAGTTCTTAACTTTCATCCATGCTTACCCCAAAATCATTTATCACAAAGTCTAGGTACCTGACAAATGATCACACAAGTATAAGCTTAAAAAGCCCAAGAAGGAACGTTAATATACTTTATGGATCAAATATTTTAATTCACAAAATTGAAGATATAATATATTTTTATTTTCCTCATAACTTATAAAATCTTCGGTGCATAAATAAATAAGATATAAATATATTTCATACCAATGTTCATCATATTCTACAAGCTTCAACAATCTAATATCATATCAAACTTACAACATTTGAAAACATATACTCATGGTTCTCAAAATATTTGTTTTTAATAAAAACGTCAACTATTCTTAACTCGTTAATGATAGCCATTTCAAAACGCCATGTAATTTGGTTCCAAAATATATCGTTTCAAATAGAAATGTCAACTATCTCTAACATGTTGATAATGTATATTCAAAATACTTACACTCTAGGTTCTCAAAACATATTTCTTCCAAATAGAATATCAACTATTATGACCTGTTGACTAGGGTCGTTTCAAAACACTTATATTCTTGGTTCTCACAACATATTTGCTTCAAATAAAATATCAACTATTCTAACCCGTTGATAATGCTCGTATTATCGAGTTTATACCCATTGAACAGGGTCGTATTTGTCAAGTTTATACCCATTGACAGAGGTCATATTTGTAAAGTTTATATCCATTGACCGGGCTCGTATTTGTCAAGTTTATATCCATTGACAAGGGCCATATTTGTCAAGTTTATATCCATTGACCGAGGTCGTATTTGTAAAACCCGGGAAAATTAGAAATTTTCAGGAAAAATGGAAAAAAAAAAAAAATAATAGATTGCCATAATGGTTCAGGGAGGCCTAAAAAAGTCTCTAGATCTCGGATGACGAAACAGACTTCACCGTTGGATTAGTCTCCCAAAATCTAGTTACCTAAAAAAAATTCGTTGAATTCCAAGATAGTCGGATTTTTCATGATTTTCAAGGTAACGGGTGTCTAGTGACTTCGAAGGACGAGATTTTTACGAAAATCATGGGAGTTAGGTAATAACTTAAGTTTATTTAAAATAAATTGAACTTGAACCGAAACCGAAAATAAATTGTTTTGGGGTAGGAACGGACTAAGCGAGGATCAAGGACATGGCGCTTAAGAGCCTTTACTCATCAACTTGCGTAATGCAACGAGCCGCCACTGGCCCGCCTGGCCCTGGCCGAAAGCCTACGAGCCTGCACCCCCGCGGAGCCAACGAATGAGCCGAGTCTTAATCTAGGGCCCGATAAATTCCTGGCTCACGCCCTACTGGCTCGATTGAAAAGCCTCGCCAGGCCACGACCCATCCACATCGAACGAGGCTTCCGCCACGGCCTTCTACACTGGTCAGATCCGGTCTTCACCGCGCGATCCCGACCAAAGCGCGCTTAGAGTGAAATGTCCAGCCATGTGTCCTGACATCATGTAATGGATCCCCTGCTCTAGATCCTACGCCGAGAGGATGGGCAAATGTGAATCTCATGAAGCCGCTGGCGAGGCGCCTCGAGACGGCGACGACGGAGCTCGAGCGACCCCCACGCCGTCAATGGGATCAGATTTAGATTCCCGACCGCTCAGAGTAAACTGTGGACGGCCGAGTACATAAGGTGTTGTGACGATGTTCCAAAGGTGGATAGTAAGAAGGTGCCAGCGGGACGGAAGGATATGGATGTCGTATGACGACCTGTGACGATTTGGCCGATCCAGTGTACAAGATTTCGATTATAAATATGAGGGGTATCGGGGCTCTCGTGGAACGGCGAGGCGCGCCGCCGCGAGCACAAGGGTCGCCATCTTATAGCATTGAGGGCAAATGCACTAATTCCACCTGACACATCAATTCGCACCATGAATAAGGATCCACCTCAAATCCGGGGTATCGGGCCCTTTGACATCGGCATCGATTCTAACCTCAAATGCATCTAGGCGGTAATGTAAGGCATCAAGGGTGATCGGGCGGGGCTCTCCCATAGAGGAAACATGACGGAGATCCGGGACTACCGCACGATACATCGCTCGGGAGTGCCACCACACCTGGTATGAAATTTGCGCCCGACCGTTCGACATGGTGGGTGATTGATCTCCAAATCGGGAGCGGTAGTTTCTAAATTAATCATGATCTCGTAGCCGAGGTGTGGCTAACTTTAATCCAAGGCACAAAGATATTTCAAAATAGTTTCGTTTGTTAATAATGAGTTTGTCATGCATCTTGTTGATATATTATTTCTTTATTTAGATAATTGATTAACTAATCATGTTTCTATTCAATGATTTCGTATCTTATTTATTCACTATGCAATTTCTACTTGTTTTAATTCTATTTCATAATTTTTCATTGTGTTGTTTCAAAGAAGGAATTCTCAGATCCAAAAAGGGAAACAAATGTTGAAGGGAAGGGCTTTAATAACTTTAGTATCAATTTCCTAAATCAATCAAGGTAAACAAACCTATAGAAAATTATTTCCTTAATTGATGGTCGAAAGCACGATTGATTACAAAAAAGTTGGGAAAAGTATATGGACTGAGCTTCGAGACGATCATACAAAATCAGAGCAGGCCTGATTGGCCGGAGTCGAGGTTGCCCGAGCCATCCATATGGAAAACGACCTAATGAGCCTGGCCAAGTTTCTTTTTTTAAACTCGGGCCGTTTCTGAGGCCGATTTTGCTCGCCTAAAAGCCTCGGCCGGCCCGAGCCCACTGCAAACTCAATGCTTCCAGCCCGAATGTCTAAAGCCTCGGCTCGCCTGCTCGGCAATGTCCCAACTTAAGTCAAGAGACAAAACGTGAGAAAAGAAAAAGGGGGATCGGATAAATGAGGGAAGAGAGCTGTGAGGGGTGCAGAGAGCTCCAACTTCTCTCTACCATCTACGGAGATCGGGTGGTTGTCTTCTGACGGGCCAAGGTTTAAAGTCGGAGTACTCGACGAGGGCTACGTGTGGATACCGGAAACTCCTAGTTCTCAAGGTTTTACGGGAGGCCGGAAGAAAGCTTTGGTCTGGTTAGTGTTCGTGAACTCCTCCCCGTCGGCTCACGATTCAAGAGGCAGGGTTTCCTCCTACTAGCTTATTTCGGGCTAAGGGTCATTCAATGGCCATTAGGTTCAACCCTAACTTAGGGCTGGTCTAAAGGAAGACAGAATCTGAAAGGTCTCTTCCTGCCAGTGATCGTGTACCGTATGTAGTCTAACTTGACCTCTAGCCTACATACACCTACTAAGAACCTTAATCGTAATCACACAAACGCAAAGACCAAATTACAAGCACTTGTATAAGAAAAATAAAATAAAAAGGAAAAATTCCAGAGTAATATCTAATTGCACTCTTGTCAATATCAACACGAAAACTTCTCCCCAGCAACGGCACCAAAAACTTGATAGGCCGAAAGCGTGATGTGTAAAATGTGTATGCCTATGTGCGCAAGCGCAGGTCGTGATCAAGTAAAGAGTAGTGTACCTAGGCACATCATCCACTGTGAGAAGCGTTGACTACTCCAAATCATTCTATAAATATTTAGACTTAAACTCTAATGGCTATCTAACTAATGTATAATAAAACTAAATAAATTAACTTGTGGAATTCACTCCGCTATGAGACTAGGATTCTTTCTCCCCTAATGTACTTTGATGGATTATTACCCAGAGGAACTAATACTACCATCGACTTCCTTCGATGATGGGGCGATCGTGCCTACGAGATACCCTCTCTCGAGGTGTATCCGCCTATCTTGCCAGTAGGGTTGGGTGCATCTCTACCCCAACCCAATACTCCAAAACGCCTAAATGTTCGAACCCTAATCGCCACACTCAAAATCGGGATACCTCTATTTACCGATTTAACCGAGGGTCGTTCTATTCAAATCCTTGGGAGTCCTTATCTCTCGATCTCGGATACCTAGCAAGATCATAACAATGTCAGCGATTACATATATAAACTACGATATAGATGTGATCGATGTAAATCAATACAAATCGAATAATATAAATTTAAACCTTAATCCATTCACTAGCTTGTGACAGGTCTAACAAACCTCTAGAGAGAATCAGAAAATATTGAACCCAATATACGCGATCATTCTATAAATCACTGGGCCATTTATGAGAAAAGAAAAATACAAAAACACCGCTCTTTCCAATGATCTTAGCCGTTGTTCCTCCGCTTTCCGCGCTCCACCGCACGCTCTTCATGCCATTCAATTAGGTCTCTTTCTTTATGATTTCCGAGGTGAAATTGTGATGACGCGCGACGCTGTAAACGCCCGCTGACTTTCTTCTGGTTGCACTGTAGACGCCGTGGATGCAGACGCCGGCCGACAAGCCGAACTTCGCATCGCCGCACGCCGCAACGCTGTCGCGCTTTCTCCTTCTTTTTAGCTCCAAAATGATCCCGAAAACCACCCTCTTCACCTATAATGCACATAACATCCAGAAATAAGATATCGGGCTATAATTGCGCTTATTTAAATATAAAATTGAACTAAAACGCAGAATGGACGCGGGTATGACATGACTGTTTTAGGCACTCATCACCAAATCTACTCAAGATATTTTTTTTTAACAAACCCCACAACTGTGTTGGCATCATTTTCGGGGATGTTTACAGCTTCCACCTATTTAGATACATAACTACACAAGGAGAATGTACAGATTTCAAATGAGGGGGGAAAGGTCCTATGAAACTATTCCCATCTTTATAAAAATTTGCACCACTGTGATCCTCGCAGAGGCATCTCATTCTCTTCTATTTATGTTTCCCATTCTTTAACATTTGTCATAACGTTTCACCATTTAGAACAAATTTTTACTAGAGTCAAGCCAATAAAAACTCCTGATCAAGAATCTTCTAGGTCAGACTATCTCGTAAAGTGTCCTCCATAAGGATGATGCGATATTTATCCAAAATTCACCTTATTCTCGCGCTTCGAACATATCTTACGCGATATGATCTCGTTTTTCTTCTAAACAAATAAAGGCTATCCATAAACTCTTGCATTAGCCCTCAATTTTCTTTCTCACCGTGGTCAATTCCTCGTGCATGATTCAATGCCAATAATTCACAATATCGCGAAACTAAAGTATTTGACCGACATTAGAAAAGCCGTCATCAAGGAAATTCTTCATTTCAATTTCTTGTTTCCTTTTCAGCCACACTTTCTAATCTCGATATGATCTTCTATCACATTATCATCTCTCTGTCTTTAATTTCAAATCAAATTTCATAAATAATACACACTGACATAAGTCTGGTTTGGCGTCTTTCTTTGCCATCAAATATTTTATTGTTGCATGATCACTGTGTATGATGATGTGGGACCCCAATATATATGGTCTAAATTTTTCACAAGCAAAAACCATTGTCAACATCTTGTTTTCGGTCGAGAAGTTCTCTCAGGCTCTCATTGAAGGCTTCTTCGGTTGCATAGTAGATTGCTCTGAAAATTTTCATTCTTTTGTCTAAAAATGCTCCTATTGTATAGCTACTGCATCATATACGATTTCAAAACTTGTTCCAGACTGTGTTACATGATGGAGCTATAATAAATTTGGATTTATTTCTTCAAATGCAGATCTATGATTCATCAAATCAAATTTGCATTTTCTCCAACAACAAGATAATGGTCTTGAAATTTTTGAAATCTTTATAAATCTTCCAAAAACTTACATGTCCCCAAAAACTTCAATTCCTTTTAATCGTAGTAGGTGGCATTAGAGTTTCATAATGTAAACTTTAGCTTAGTCAACTCCCAAGTCTAGTCAGAGAAATTTGTGGTCCAAGACAATGCCTTCATTTACCATAAATGGAATTTTTCCCACCAAAGCTAAATTCTTGTCTCAGCACTCAAGCATTGTCTGCTGTGCAGGCAAAGGCTCAAAACTAGATCCATACACTGAAAATTCATCCATGAAGATTTTCATAGCTTCCTCAATCAAATTTGAAAATATGGACATCATACATCTTTGAAAAGTTGTAAGAGCATTACACAGTCTAAATGGCATCCTTTTAAAAGCAAAGGTGCCATTAGGACATGTGAAGGTAGTTTTCTCCTAGTCCTCTAGGGCTATGGCAATCTGATTATATCTTGAATACCCATCAAGAAAACAAAAATGGGAGTGTCCTACCAACCTATCCAGCATTTGATCAATAAAAGGCAAAGGATAATGATCCTTCGTATGATTCAATTTTCCAGAATTTATGACCTCCATTATGTCACACTATGGGAACCACCCATTCTTCCCATTCTAATGTCTGTGAATCCACCCTTCTTGGGAACCACATGAACTAGGCTCGCCTAAGGGCTATCTGAGATTGTATAAATGAATCCTGCATTTAGCCATTTAAGTACTTCTTTTCTGACAACATCTTTCATTACTGGATTCAGTCTTCTCTGATGTTCTATTGATGTTTTTTCATTTTCCTCCAAGAGGATTTTATGCATGAAAATGGAAGGACTGATTCCTTTCAAGTCTTCTATTGACCAAACTATTGCTTCTTTATACTTTCCGAGAATCTCCAGTAGTTTATGTTCTTTATGCTTTGTCAAGTCAGTTGATATGATCACTGGTTTGGATTTTTTTGCTTCTAGGAAGGCATACTGCAAATGTTTGGGCAATCCCTTCATAATTAACCGTTCAAAACTTTTTTCTACTTCTTATGCCTTCCCTTCACAACTACTTGATTTTTCTACACTACCTTCATTTAGACTGAGTATTGTTTCTTTGTTATTCGGTAATCGGGAGATCGAATTCAACATCCGCATCCTCACATACTGGAAAATCTTCTCTCATTTTGGCCTATCAACTCGAACCTTACAATCATAATTCGGGCTTTAGAACCGATGGGAACTATTGTTTTGGCATTCTTACAATCGCATTATCACCCAGTTGTTTCAAGCTCCGATGAAGATTGAAGTGCATTTCTTCATCTCCCACCCTTTAGAGTGAGCTCTCCTCTCTTATATCTATCAAGGCCGGCCCAAAGGGTATGAAGGGCCTTCCTAGCAAATAATGGGACTTGTTTATCTTCTTCTATGTCAATTACCACAAAGTCCACAGGGAAAATAAATTTTCCCACTTTGATAAGTACATCTTCAAGGATTCCTCAAAGCTGAGCTAAGGATCTATCGCCATTCAGAGCCATAGTTGTTGAGTAAGCTCCCCAAATCGAAATTTTCACTATTGGATAAAGTGGCATCAAAATCGATGCTTCTGCTCTTTAGTCACACGTTTTCCCCATTCTGAAAGTTCCCTATGGTGCAAGGAATGGTAGAAGCCAGCCCTGATCCTATATCTTCACGGAAAACTCCTCCGACTAATGCAATCGTGAGGCTGCCATCGACTCACCACTCCCTTCCTTCAGCAAATCTTCATTACTCAGCATATCTTCATGAATCCTGCATAACGAGGCATTTCAGCCAATGCCTGCTGAAAAGTGGATATTAATTTCATCTTCTGAAATATATCTGGGCACCTTTTGATAATTTCTCCTCCATCTTTGCTTTCTATAGCCTTTGAGGGAATGGAATAGAGGCATCGGCGCTTGCTCTTCTCCTCTTCTTTCTCAAATTTCCCTTCCTGTCCACGCTTGTCCGCACTCAAGATTTCTTCTCTCTTCGCCATTTTGAACCGCCCAATCTTGGTTTCTTCCAGTTTCATTGGCTCGTCTTTCCCCTACCATCATCTTCCTACCTTCTTTGTTTCTTTTCTAATTCTCATTACTTTAGAGTAATACTATAAAGTCTTTTGATTCTTTTCTTATGTCACTTAGAAGGAGTCCCTAGACTAATTTTGCATAGTTAAGGCCAGCTGCCCTACTTGGGTATCTAGATTTTTCAGAGATGCATTAGTATTGGCTTGAAACACATTTGTGTTTGCTTGAAATGCTACTAGCTCAGCAAAATTTTGCTCATGAATATTCAACATTCTTCAATTCTCTCCCATTAAGCTTAACATATGTTCCTCAAAAGACTGGGACCTCCTTCGTCCCCGATTCACTCTCCACCCGCCTTTGTCAAGTGTTTCATTTTGGAACCTCGTGGGAGTATAATGTCACAAAGTCTCCAGACTGCTCTTGGACTATGCCGCACTCACTCCATAGCAAAATTCTCATGGTTTAACGCGTGTGTAGGTAAGAAGGTCATGGTCGGGCTTGAAATTATAGCTTTATTACCAATTACAAACTGCTTCCTCCACTTGATAGTGGACCCTCATGAGCACGCCCCCACGCGATGGTTTATATCCACCTCCTCCTCTATTCCCACTGTTACTGGCTGAATGGCTTCTTTCCGATTGTTCATTTTGCTCACAAGGCATCTAGCTTTGCTTCTATAGGCCGACATCTTGTTCACTCTCTATCATACTCACCTCCTCTCACCACAACTGCTCCTCAAGTCTTAGATGGAGCTCTATAGTTGCTCTTGGCCAAATCCCCAATAAGTTGGTTAGCCTCTTCAGCACTCTTTCACTTAAATGCTCCATAGCAGGCTGCATCAATTATACCCTTCGAAGAGTAGTTCATCGTATTAAAGATATCTAATCGATCAACCATGCATGTGACATCTTCATCAATTTTTATACCTCTCCTGCCACTGTAGGGGCTTTCTCTCCTGCTCAAGGCTATTATCTCTCTCTTCTTTAGATGGGAGGGTCAGGGAAAACCTCTCCATGAAAGCTTCAACTAGCTCCTCCCAGTTGTTTACTGATCCATATGGCAAAGACTCGAACCAACTTGCTACTATATCCCTCAATGAGAATGGGAATAGCTATTGCTTTATGACATCTAGATTTACTCCATTCAAATTTTTACTGTGTTAGATATCCCAAGAACTTCCCTGCATGCCTATCGATCCTCATTGGGAGGCTCTGTGAATTGATGTTGCTACACCATGGTGATCCTCGCATGCTTCAACTCAAAGTTACCGCCCTGAACGGGTGGTTACCTATAGCCGAGTATCTTACTATGATGCCTAGCCTCCAAATTTACTGCTATTTGTCTCTAAGGTCTTCACTATCGTCTTCTCCGCAAATGATATGTCCCTTCTTGCTTTTCCATAATTGCTTTCTCTACTACTCTAACCTTCTTCAAATTTTTCAAAGTTCTCTAAATTTCAGTGTCTATTGGTAGCAATTCTGATTTTTGTCTTCTGCGCATATATTAAGTGCCTAAAATAATGATAGACTGAGATCAAAGTGAGATCAATAGGTAAATGAAATATTCTATGATAAACTCAATAAAAAGATCGTTGACTAATAAGCCAATCGCAGCTTGAAAACTATTTCTGGTCTGATAAAAGATAAGAAAATCGAAACCAGCAATTCTTCGCATGAATACGACCTACCATCTCAACTCAACACGCCAAAACTCGATCACCGTGATCACCAATGACCCAGATATCACTATTTCGGTTAACTGATTATCCTTTAACACACATCGCACTGACGATGAAGATATTTTTAACCAAACCATTATTTTGAAACGCTTCACGCAGACACCATCTCATTAAATAAACACTACATTGATGAATGAACTCATATTGTTAAAGAAACAAAAATTGATTCAAATCACCATTCGTTAGGTCGCACGAATATAATAACGAGGTTCAGTAGATTATCTCGCTATGATTTGATCGGGGAATCTGAAGCCTAACGATCCTCGCGATCAAGAAAATCACGAATGGAATCTACTTCAAGATTGGTATACTATCTATCAAAACTCGTAATGGAAAGCTTGTATAAATGTTCTGAGAAAAGAATTCAATCTACAAGAACTTTAAATTTCACTCTAATAGAAATAAATACTTGAGAGAATTTAGTGTTATGACCATGAATTTGCAGCAGGTTCAAAAACAAGTTAGCCAAGGGTTTGAATTCTAGACGTGTCCAAGAGCATAATAGTATAGCATTGGAATCTTCCTTAGACTATACATTTCACTATCTAACACACTCATATCTATTTCAGAAAATTGGTCTAAATAATCTACTTAGAAATCTTAAATTTCTTTTAAGATTTAGTTTTTTCCTTTCAAAGATTTTTACACCATTTTTAGGACTAAAAAACCCGTTTGTCCTCTATGGGATAATACAAGTCTTTTCCCAATTCAATTGGTACCCTAATCAAATCTAATAGTATTTTCTTTCACGGATTAGAATCTAGCTAACACTTGATCAAGAGAGATCATTCTCTCGAATTGAGATGAAACCTCATACATGAAAGATGATATATCAAAGAAATTTTCTCTTACAATGGTAGGAGAATAATTTGTGAAGCATCAAAATTACACTTAGAGTACATTAGTTCATTGAATATCAATGAAATATACCCCTAGGTAACTGCTCTTTGTTCTCAGGTCATCCATCTCTATGTCACTTAGAGGGATCCTAGAAATCAAAACAAGGATATAATTCTTTCTGGGTATAAACCACTGATATTCAGAACAACGCATTTCTGAAATAAAACCAAATGGATAAATCTAGTTTTCATACCCAACACATCTTTTAAGATAACTGCAAAAAGTAATCAAAACACAAAATCCACTTAGAGGGATCCAATAAATCAAAACAAGGATACAACTCTTTCTAGGTATAAACCACTGATATTCAAAACAACATATCAAAATAAAACTAAATGGATAACCCACTTTCTATACTCCAACACATCTTTAAGATAACCTGAAAATAGTAATCAAATACAAAACTACTCTAGAGGGATCCTATAACCAAAACAAGGACATAAACTTTCTCGGGTATAAACCACCGATATTCAATTAAATACATTTTTAAATAAAACTAAATGGATAAATCCACTCTATACTTCCAACACATCTTTAAGATAACTTAAATAGTAATCAAAACACCAACCTTCCTTAGAAAGAGCTCAATCATCCATAACCTAACTGCTGGTAGCAAATGACTAGTCGATCAAACAAATTCATTGAGACTGTAATAGAAACTGAAGAAGGCTCTATAAATAAATCCATAATTCCTGACGCATATTAAATGGGAATAATCGTTTACAAAACCAGCTTGAAGTTTCAACTGAGATCGATTCTAATTCTTAAAACGAAACGAAAACTAAGAAATTCAAAGTAAAAAAAATTAAATACAAAATTAAATACAAAAAGAACTTTAGCATCTTTGGAGACTCTTTCCCAAATTCGCTAAAGCAAAAGCTGGGCACTAACCCCTAGGCACTTCGATTTATAGGCTCCAATCATTGGGCCTTGAAAACGAGGCGAAAATTATGGGCTTTGAGAGACCCTAAAAATCTACCCTAGTTGCTAATGTCGTGGTCGATGTCACGGATGATGTCATGACTCTGCAAAATGTTGTGACTCTGAAGAAAAATGTCGTGACTTTGAATTTTTGCTAATCCGTGAAATGTCGTGACTTTGGATGTCAATGTTGCGACTATATCGTCTCCACCGGCGTCTTACTTTGAATTTTGTGGCTCGCTTTATACCATGCTGCGAATACTTTGAGAGTTAATGTCACGACTGCGCCCCGTGAACGTCATGACTCAAGTTATCGATGTCAGAACTTTAAGAAATGAATGTCTTCGGCCGAGTCACGACTACAAAATGTCACTCCGCTTGTTAATTGTTATATGGAGTCGCGACGTCATCCGGCTGCCGCGATCAAGAATGTCGCGACTTAATCTTTTCTTTGCTTGCTTTAGATGATGTCGAATTTTGTGAATCAATGTCGATCATCGATGTCGCGACCGAGTCTTGATGTCATGACTCTGATTAGCTTATGTCTAGTCCCTTCTTGGCCAATGTCACGACTCTGGTCACCTGATGCCGTGACTCTGGATAATGTCGTGACATTCTTCATCCAATGTCGCGACTCTGCTGCAACATTGCTGATTTTTTGCTTTTTTTTGCTTCTTTCATTTAAATCCCTACAAAACATAAATTTGTGTGAAGATTCCATAATTTCGCATTAAATTAAACCTTTAAGCCTTCAATAGTCATGAAAAATGAGCTTAAAAATATATGAGTTTTAGACTCATTAAACTCTCCCAAACTTAAAGAAGCCGGAGTTAAAATAAATAACAATTAGGCTTGTGGCCTAGTGGTAGAGTAATAGCAGTACAAGTTGAAGGTCCAAGGTTTAAGATCCTTATAGGTTAACTTTTTGTCTATTTTATTTCGGAATTCCTAGTTCCATAAATTCTTTAGGGTCAAAGTAACTACAAGAGACTATTCGGCCAAAGGGTCCATAGGGCCAAACAAGCTACTGGGCCATGGGCCTTTGAGTGACCCTTTGTTCACTCCTCTCTCAAGCAACCGGCACCATCGTGATTTGAAGGATAATGAACACAAAGTCTTAATCAATCCTTCCTTTGTTTTGCAATGATATGAGGTAATTACACTCCGCCTAGGGTTTTGAATTATCTACAAAACCTGCTAAATGATACAAATTTCCTTGCTGATCTGGTCTGTCAAGATAGTTTCATGGTCTTTTTCCCACCCTTTTGTCCTTTTGACTGCAGTAAATGATAGGCTCAAGAAAGCTCCACAAGTTAAACATCGATAGAAAAGTGAAATCTAGCATTATGATGGTAGATAGCCATTACTAATAGCATATCAGTCCCACATTGGGAAATGATGAAGTTAAAAAATCTATATAAGAGATCTGGGTTGTCAAATGACTAAAGTGCTATGAACGAGATTGTGGAGTTTTTTTTTTTTTTTTTTTAATTTTGAGAGAAAAATGAGGCTAGCAAGTTTTGAGCCGTCCGATTCATCCAGTTTATCGCCCTTCATGGTAAGGCGGTTTATTGAAGTGATCCAACCTGAAACGCGGCCGATCAATCGCCGAACTGGCCAGCCGGCTCTTGTATCCAAACATTTGACTTATTTTATTATTATTATTTTTTAACAAAACGTTTGACTTATTTGATATGTGAAATAGCATGTTAGAAGAATTGATATGATATGTTAAAGGTAATGGAAAACAAGACGAATGGAAATGCAAAAGCATAGTATTCTACTATTGTGTCAATGATATATTAAATGGGATGCAAGGATTGAAAAATGATTATTTAATCCAATAAGATTGAGTTATGAATTCAAAGCAAATCTATGCATTGTCATCCCCATCAGTATTAATTATATTATTGGAGGTTTCTTCGGCTTGTAGTTTGACTTTAAGGATTATGCTTTTGACTTATTTTATTATTATTATTATTTAAGAAAAAGGGCCACGTGATAGATCATAGATTCCTCTTCGACTTCCGCTATTGCATATGTTAATGTTAATTAACATTAACGTACAAAATTAATAAGGTGGACTGGATTTAATGGGTCGATCTTGGGAAACATCAAGCAATGACAGCTCACTTGGACAAGTAATTTAATTAAAATGCAAAATGCTTCTATAAAATGTTTTGCATTTTATATTGTAAATAAATGGATGTATATTAAAATGAGAGGGAAGACTTACTACCATTTCTGCAGCATGCACCTTGACTCCTTGTGACACTTCAGCGGCCTCTCCTCAAGCATCAGATTCGCAGACTCCGAAAAGTTGGTATGTTTTTCTGTCTTCAATTGTACAAAAATTTGTTTCCGCTCTGATCCTCATTCTTGTTAGCTCCATAGGAATACTAATATGCTTAGATTACTTAGCATAGTAGTACGTGGATCAATACATAATGAATTCTATTCCTCGCTTGTCATATTTCACATTGAATATGGAAAAAAACTTCTAATATTATATAAGTATGAAATCCTTTTAAATAAATAGACACCTTTAAAACAGTGATGATCTATTAAACTAAAACGAACAAAATCTATATAATTGGGTTTGATTGCGAGTCATTTTTTTTTTCCAGATAATAGTTGCACGATCATTATGAACAATAGACCTGTCCTGGAAATATTGCCCCAAAGTGTGACAGGCTTTTTCAATGAGTGGCAACCCCGTATACTTGCTTTACTCAGCCTCTCCTCGCAAATCGCTCTCCTCCTCTTGGGCAACAGAAGAAAATATAAAGCAGAAAAATGGCTTAGAAGCATCCTTGCAGCGTTTATCTACCGGAGGATTTGATAGTCGCAGTTTTCGTCGGAATCCTTCCGACTGCTGAAGGAAACGGCGAAAACCCATCACAACAGTCATATGCATCTTGATGCCGTTTCTGTTACTGCACCTTGGAGGCCCTGGACACCATCACAGCCTATTCATCGGAAGACAATGAATTATGGAAAAGACAGATTCCTCAAATACTCCTGCAGTTTGGATGGGCGGCGTCGAAAATCCTTAGAACGTCATGGAAGGGAAAACTACTAAATATTCTAGCCGGCCTAATGTTTTTAGCTGGACTGAGCAAGTCCTGTGAGAAAACTTTGTTTCTCAAGTCCGGAAGCAAAGGCCATTTGAGAAAACCCCATCCTGTTGCGAGGCCCGCCGATGATACTGATTCCCCCGATGATACTGATTCTCATGTGTCGAGCAGTATTAGTGCCTCCAATACTAATGTGGACCCCACATGCCGGTGTCCTGGGCACATTTATACCGATATTGTGTTAGAGCCAGAGGGGAACAGGCCCAGTTTTCCCGATGATGTGTTAGAGTGGGATAGGCCCAACAGGCCTATCTACCCAGACACTGTGTTAGAATGGAACAGGCCCAATTATGCAGCATTCACGAGAGGGTGATTTCACCTGGAACGCTGGATGTCATTGTTCGTCAATGAAAGCAAGAATGATTGCCAATATACTGCCGGAAAGTGAAAATCTGAGGAGGTGATTGTTACTTCGCCGCCCTCTAGAAATAAAACTATCTCAGATGCAGATCTTCCGAAAAGGCTGATCAATTTTTCCTCACCCAAGCGTTTATTTGCAGATGTCGCCTTTACTGACTGATTCGGAATAAAGCAAGTCCTTCAGAATATTTCCTTCGGCGAAGCTACGCGGCTGAGATCGAGCTTGATTCATGTATGATGCTCCTACGCCAAGCGGGTGGCGGTTTATGATGAATTCAGCTCTCCTGCGTTTCATCAATCTACTTGTTTCACCTCTGTGCCTTAAGTTTGGATAATCGACAAGCATGAGTTCCACATGTTGATTTGATTATATGGTTGTTGGTTGAAGATTCTCTTCAGGAGATTCATTGTAGCACTTGATGTGTTCTCCTGAACGGACGGAGAATTGCTGAATAAACGAAAAACAGAAAATGACTAGGAATTCATCAAGCCATATCTAGCTGCCGAGTACCTTTCGGCTCCTGACAAAAAGAGATGGTCTGATTCTAGGACAGTGCAGTCTCCAAGCAACAGCCTGAAAAAATTTCATATTGTGGTCTGAAGATGTTAAGTGAGGTCTGGAACTTCTGCATTTCTCTGATGTCGAGATGTTAAGGAGATCTGGAACTTCCATCTGTCTGGAGGACGAGGTGATTGTTCTAAGCACCTGAGGTTACGCACCCAAATTTTTGAAAATACTGATCTTTGAACAGCTTCACGAGAAATCAAGGACTGCTTCGAACAATAAGAAAACCAAGAAATTCTCTGCTCACAAAGGAGAATCGGCACTTGAAAACATGAAGTGTTTCAGTGAATTAGGTTGAGCTTAGGGGAAGAATCTGATGAGAACACATTCTCCTCTGCACATAGCTACTGAGCTCTACACATGCTGATCTAAACAGAAATTATTCGATCTCTGTTGAGAACTCAAACTGTAAAGCAAGCAAACTGGTATCGGATTATATGTTGCATCTTCTCGTCAATCGCCCCAATATGCTGCCTAATGGAATGGGAGAAATCCGATTTCGAGAGACCTGCGATGAGGCCAGAAAATTTTTTCTGAGTGGAAACATAAAAGATAAGATCCAAGCTTGTGAAAAGTTACTTCAAGTGAACACTAAAAATCGACAACCAAAAGAGAAAGAAGAAAAAAACTGCATGTCAGTGCTGTTCAATGCCTGTCTGTTAGCCTAGTCTTTGCAATTACAGAGGCTGAAATGGAATGAACCGTGGTTGTTCTGGCATGATGAGTGATGGTGGATAGATGCCGTTTATGCTGCATCCCCAGTGTCCTTCGAATCAGCATGCTGAAGCGCTAGGACAAGGCGGAGAGTTGCTCACTCATGTCTGGCTTCTGATGGCTCATTTTGGCCTGACTGAACATTCTCAGGGCCCACGAACTTGTAACAGGGTTAGCTTGCTCCGACTGCAGAATGCTGATGAACAAAGCGGTTGTACGGGCTTTCATTTCCATGGAATTCTCTGTTCTTAAGAATGGTTTTCAACTTTCATTCAAAAGTCACTGAGGTAGTGAAACTCACCATTGTTAGATTTGATCAGAAAACTAACTTTATCTATTTGTCCTATATTGCACCTTTATGCTTTTTACATTCTACAATCTTAGTGAAGTCTTACACTAGCTAGCTATACAAAGTCCTGGATTAAAGATAAGGAGGATTATGAGTTAAAAAGAATTAATCATATCTTAATTGGGATGAAGCCTTTTAGGTAGAAGAGGTTCAAACATAAAACAAACCATATGGTCTCAAACCTGAAATGACATATTTACATCAATGCAGACGAGAGATCATAAGGCCCCTATATATCCATCTTCTTAATATCGATCATTTATAAGTTCAAAAGAAGTTTGAGAATTCTCTCTGGAGTTGGATGGGGCCAAGGTCTAACAATGGTGTTTAAAATTGGAAAGCAAAACAAAGAATACGCATAAGATTTATGTATTTGACAGCATAACCACAATACGACTCAAACTTATTACATTCCAAAATAGAATATATAGAAAACATTTATACAACTAAGCTTATAAAAAATATAATCATAATTTCGAATATACCATAATTACGAAATCATACCTTGTCCCGATTCAAAGGACTAGTTATCTAGAATTCATGGACAAGTATAGTTCAAAGAAGTAATGGGCTTAAGATTCTGGGGAGTTGAGGATACAGTGATATAGTGAACTGCAGTAGGTCATTCTAGAGTCATATAGCTGCAAGGAGCCATTCTGCCTGAGACTCATACATTTTCAAATATTATGTATACAAATTTTTTTCACCCTGTTTTTGTATATAAGAAGAAAGAATGACAACATCTATTATTTGTAATGTTGTCCATAAGTCCATTCAACAATCATAAAACAAACTGCAAATCACAATACCTAGAATCTGATCAGCGATCAGAAACTCTAAAAATTTAATTTTTCCTAAAATCAGAACGGTAATCGTCAAAATCGAAATTTTCTAGATCTCGATGATGAAACAGACTTTACTACGAATCTTGTCTCATAAACTAATTTATCCTATTGAGTTTCGCCGGATTCCTGGAAGACAGTTGAATTCTACGCTTGACATCGGTGCTTCGGTGACATGGCATGACATGTGCAGGCACTTTGAATAACTCATTGAGCCGGCATCAAGTGAGCTAAGTGTCATGGAAGAAATAAATTTAAAAGACATAAACAAGAAAATCTATGCACCGCAAGTTGCTATCGGGTACCACCAGCCCACAACCTCCACGAGCAGAGAATTTTCTAATAGTTATTTCACTTAAAATCATTTAACGACTGTGTTTTTTAGAGCCAAGGAGGTTTAGAATTTCACCCCAAATTTTGGACTTATGTTGGAATTCTTTTAGAAATTTTGAGATTGTTTTTGATAGTCCGGCTGAATTTCGGATCATTTGATAGTCCCGGATGAATTTTAGTACTATTTCAGATGGGCCCCATGATTTCGTGGACTACTTTCTTGGGCAAATTCCTGGGACTATGTTGAGGCTTGCCTTCTTGATCCTTGATTTATGCTTTCTTGCTTCAGGTTTTGTATCACAATAATCTTGATAAAACCATGGAAGGGACCAAGAGGTGCCTGGTTATATAACTAGATTTGGGTCATTTTATATTGTTAGGAAAATAAATAATATGCGGTTGTGTGTAAAAACTGCGTTAATATGTGTCATTTGACATTAACATAGAAATTGTGATGAATGGAAATTATATGTAGGGAAATATAATTATTCGAATTTATAAAAATGTTGTGGTAGCATGGACATAACATGAAATGGCATGGATTGTATTTCATATGACGGCCACATCAAGGCCGAGTCGGTGTGAATGCATTATTAAATGAGATCAGGGTTTGGTGTTCAATACGGTAAATTCGATACCATGTCAGTGTTCGACCATGGTAAATCAAACGGTTGGTGTTCACATGTATGTCATGAGGATATGGTTAAATCGACACCGTGTTTGGAGTTCATGAAGAGCTTAGTAAAATGACAACATCCAAATTGAGACTCATACGGCTGTATGGCACGAAAAGCACGTGTGTAACGGAAGCATAAGCAGGGATAGACAATCTCTCAGTGAAAACTCATATGGTTTAGACATGAAACCGTCAGAAAGCCCAAAAATGCTATAGGCATGTAAGGCCCTCGCATGAGGTGAACCTGTAAACTGCGGGCCCACAAATGCACACATATAGTACTTGGTATGAAATAAGAAAAATGGGGTAATTCCAATGTTCAGACTTACAAAACAAAAAGCCTTGTTTTTTGGAAAAGGGTTATGAGCAGGATGTCCTTGAGGGTTTTTCACACTTGGCATTGCAAGTTTGAGGGAGTCGGTCGGGACTTAGGTTGTGGGCATGAGGAGTCTCATCTCATTCATGATACGGAACATTCCATATAGGATCACATTATTTATATGGAATATGGTTTGATGTTTTATGTACGCTACTTCATGCATTTAGGTCAGAGAAATAATATAGGAGAATCCTTTACTAACCATTGTTCACCTCACAGGACCCTTCTGCACAGGTGCCAGGAGACAACGCCTCCAACGAGGCCGTGATTGTGAAGAAGGCCGACATATGGCCTTAATAATACTTCTTTTAAAAGGGTATTTTATGTAAAAGAATTGTAATTAGAATCTCTTTGACTATTGTATAAATAGTCGGTATGTAACATATAAGAGGGCTTGATTGGACCTCTTGTGAATTATAATTGCGCTATTTCATTTTAGATTTAAATGTGAAATAAACATTCCGGAGATATATCGTGGAGACGTGATATTTGATGTTTAATCTGTGAAATAATATCATCAATGACCTCAATGGGTTATGATTATATTGTTATACAGTTAGTATGTCATAGAGCTCTCCTAACAAAGGAGACTCTACCCGATTTTAAAAATATGGATCCCGATAAAGGGATATGATGGTGGCGCTTCTGTTACACGACACCTAACGGCTTCTCGCAGTTGACAGTTCAACGGACTTTTGACTGGGGCGCCATAAAGGACATTCCCACATAATACATGACAACCAGAAATAAATTCACACAAACATTATAAACATTGATTAAAAAAATGTACTATATTTAATGCAAATATATCACAAGTAACTCCACTTTTGCAAATTCAAGGTTGCTTCAAAGAACATAGGAGTCTCAACTCTAGTAGCAAAACCTTGATGAAATGAAAATCAATGAAGTAGAATAGAATTAGTTAGTCATAAACCAGAATTCTTCACAAAATTATAGGAAAGTAAAAAGAAATGTATGTACAAAGTAAATGAGTTCCGCTACAATCTTGGGCCCAGATTACCTACAATTTGGCTTATACAATGAATCGATTAGGCATGTTTGTTAACTTCAATTCCAAGAGTTGGGCCTTTGTTTCAATCCTATGGGGAGTGTTGATTGAAAAGGAATACATTGATTCTCATTAATTTACAAAAGGAGGAAACATAAATATTTATACTCTAGTGTTAGGGCAAAAGTTTGAGTCTAATTAGGAAACTAAAGAGAGAAGGAAAAGAATCATAAATGGATTAGGAGACTAAACCTTAACACTCCCCCTCAAGCTAAAGCATATAGGTCAAAAGCACCAAGCTTGTCACGTATATACTTTATCCTAGGACCTCTAAGAGACTTAGTGAAGATATCTCCACAGTTGGATAACAGGCTGACAAACTAGTAGTCATGCATCTCGATGAAATCTTTTTTCTAATAAAGTGGCAATCCACTTCAATGTGTTTGGTCCTATCATGGAAAACTAGGTTAAATGAAATATGCAAGGCAGCTTGATTATCACATATAAGCTTCATTTGTTCATCCTTCCTAAATCTTAGCTCTTGGAGGAGATGCTTCAACCATATAAGTTTACATGTTGCTGGCGCCATAGTCAAGATTTGGTCAAAAGACTAAACTAGCTAATACATCTCATACTTACCTTCCAGGATATTAAGTTACCTATAATGAACCCCATAATACCTTGATGTAGAACATCTATCTGTGGGTGAGCCTGCCCAGTCTGCATCACTGCTACCAACCTGGGTGTGACCTCTATTCTCATACAACACCCCTTAACCTAGTGTTCCTTTGATATAATGAAGAATACGAACTACAACATCCCAATGGCTATCACAAGGTGGTTGTAGGAACTGGCTAACTATGCTCACAAGAAACAAGATGTCATGCTGAGTGATAGTGAGATAGTGAGATTTACCTACAAGTCGTAGATATCTCCCTGGATCTCATAGAAGCCCTCTCGACTGCACAAGTTTGACATTCAATTCATAGGAGTGTCTATAGCTATAGATCTAAATATACCAGAAATCACAATATATCCAATAAGGGTATACTCTTTGAGAAATAAATCCACCCGGAATTAGATTGAGCTACTCCCACGCCTAGAGGCCACTTGAGTTTCCTGTCTTTGTCCGAAGTGGTCAAGAGGTGTTATTTGAGCTTTACCATCCTCGATCAATATCTCAGAATGACAATGTCATTCATATAAACATCTTAAGTAAATATACCGTCTAGTAGATGAATGATGATAAAAACAGAATGGTCCCTCACACATCTAGCCATGCAAGCAACCCCGAACCATTGAGCTGAACCGATCAAACTAAGCTCGGGAGGAGACTATTTCAAACCATATAAGGAATCTAATGAGTTTGCATACTCCAAACCAGACTCCCTACAACAAACCGTGATTGCTCCATATAAACCTCCTCGGCGAGATCACCATGAAGAAAGACATTCTTGATATCCAACTGAAAAGAGGGTCGTGAACGCATAGCATCCATAGAAAGAAGCAAGCGAACAGAGACAATCTTGGCCACCGGAGAAAAAGTATCATAATAGTCCGAGCCATATTATCGAGTGTACTTTGGCAAATCCAAACGCCTGTCGATCAATCTTGTATACCTTCATCGATAAACCCAATAAATAAAATTCAACGAGACTTTCCTAGGAGGAAGAGCATAAGTCTGTGATGTGGATGGATGGGATTGTCGACGGCAGATGCGCCTATTGGAGAAGGCGTGTGTCCAAATAAAGGTTCTTATTGACTAACATGCTACCATGAATTCCCACTACCGACCTTAGATCAAGTGTGGGCTAGGCAAGGTATTTTACCAGGCTTCCCACCATAAGGTAGATCGGAGGGAGGTGCTCCTGTTGGCGTGCTCTTCTACAGAAATGGAGGTCACCGAAAAATCTCAGCCAGAAAAGTTTCCACACAAGGTGTTTCACTTATGGTCTGGGTTGAGGCTTCAGAAGACTGTGAATAATTACCTGAGTGTGACACGATCTTTAGATGGGTGACCGTAATTGATCACAAGACGAAACTCTAACCCTAGTAGTCTCAAACTCTTTTATGGCTCTGATACTATATTGAGAGAAAAGGAATACCTTGATTCTCATTAATTTACAAAAGGAGGAAACATACATATTTATACTCTAGTGTTAGGGAAAAAGAGGAAACATACTTAGAGTCTAATTAGGAGACTAAAGAGAGAAGGAAAAAGAATCCTAAATGGATTAGGAGACTAAACCTTAAGAGGAAGCATTCTTAACCTCATACGGGACCTGATCTTTAAATCTCTGAGAGTTGGCAATGCTTCTACCTCCACATCCCATTTCTCCAATTGCTCTAGCTTCCATTGTTTAAGTACTTGTAGCTGAGGAAAGCCTTCTAAAAAGCAAAGCATGTCCTTTCCTACATAAGACTTGGCCAATAGCCTAAGAATTTTTAGATTAGGAAGCTTGTCCAATTTTTGCATTGGGTCTTTAGTTAGTACTGACCTTGATATAGTAAGGTTAGTGAGGTTATATGGGAATTCAGATACAAGAGATTGGTTCTTCAACCGCCCGATCAAATAAACGCTAGACAAATTCACATGGCTACACAAAGGCTTAAGTTCTAGATCCCAAGGTTACTATTCTGATTCTCGATTTCCTCAACTCTGCAAGATCAATATGGTTCAATTTTAGAAACCTAACTGCACTCCGCTTCTGAACAGACTGACATTGCTTCATGTCTAGAGTGCACAGGAAGGCTCCTAATCCCAATTTTTTTTTTTAAGATTAACCAACTTGTATAGCCATCCTTCTCACTGAGCCTTCTCATCTACAAATAGTCCCTACAAGGTTTGAGAGTCTCAGAGGAGACACGTTTCCTGGGTTACGATAAATTCTAGTCCACAAGGCTCTTACTCAAGCATAAATGTCGGGTTTTCGTAACTTCCTTATGTAACTGTGAAGAGTTCTAATGTAGGTATGCTTCAAATCGAGTGTTCAAAGATTTTGTAACTTGCTTATGGATGATGGAAGCATCTCTAGAAATGTCCATCTCAAGCCGAGGTACCTCAAGTGAGTTAGTTTACCTAGTGCCATGGGCAACTTTGGTTTGGATACATGTTCAAGATCAAGCACCCTTAGGAATAGGAAACCCTTACTAGAAATGCATCATAGAAGAAAGCACAATGTCTTCTCTGCATACTTCTTCTCTAGTATTAAATGACAAGAAAGAGAGGGCAGCCTTGATAATAGGGCTGAAGGAATAGAAATTGTGCTGTAGCCACCATGGATAAGGACAAAGTTTCGGCATCCGTCTCCATTAAGATGATCCATAAGACGCACGATCATACCAAGGCTCAAGGATATCTCAGATGTATGATCTTGAAAATGTACTTTCTTATCTTCAAATACCATTGTCTTCTTTGTATGGATCAACCGATATGCCTAAACTTTTCCATTAAGATTCTTCTTTGTCACTTGAACCATGCACCGTCTATCAAATCTCAGGAAGCACTTCTCGTGAAATATCTCAAGGTTTCTACTACTCGCTTTGAATCCACTAAACCTCCTCATGTATCCATTACACCAATCTTCTTGTTGGAATTTCATAGTTTGGAGGAAATAGTCCAAAGTAGAAGAGACATGACCAAGTCTAGAAGATATCATCAAGAAACTTCCAAGTTCCATGACACAATAGGCCACAGAAATCCAAGAGGTTTGAAAAATGATCACATTATAGACTCTGAGGTTGTCTCAGATTTATTAATTGACCCTAAACTCAAAGCTTTATCACTAGTCTTTTTTCCTTATCCCACTCCATATTTTTTCATACTCAAACTCTTTGGTTTTATAACCATGAAGTTTAGCCTGCAGCAGTGAGAATAAAGTTTCCACACCCTTTTAAGTTTCGTGAGTGCTCAAAAATTTCCAGAGGCGCCTGTAGTCTAGTTAAGTGTGTATGAACCCAACTAAGTAGCAATGAAAGTGGGAACAACATATGGATAAGTGTGTTTAAGGTGCAGTATTAAAGGGATAAGGAAAAAAAGACCCCAAACATGCAATATAAATGGAAAGTGTATTTGAGAAGAAAGGTTCAAAGCACTAACACGGTAGAATATCAAATTCCTTCCACTGCCTTTGCTTCATTCCAATCTACAAAACCGTGATGCTTGGGAAGTTCATATGGAAGGGCACTGGTGTCACTGTGTTAGTTCACTTAAGGAGAATTTTCTCACCAAAAATGCACTTTCTATATATTCTATGTTTGGATTCTTTTTTTTTTTTTTTTCCATTATCCCTTGAATAGTGTACCTTCACACAAAACAAGGGACAAGATGAACAAAAATAGCAAAGTCTACATGATCCCTTGATGGAACTCATTCCAAAGTGGAGGCCAAGGCAAGAGCCGTTTACCCATGTTCGGGTTTCTATCGCCTCATTCTGTATAGTTTAACATTACAAGATTTCATAAGGCAAGTATACTGAGGTGGATGTTGGCTTAAGAACATCAAAGAAAATTTAGAGAAACAATTTAGCTAATGAATTTGATCTCGCTACAAATCACTAAACTAAAGTCAAAGACTACTTTATATTTATAAAGTATACTCACATTCATAAAATTCTTGCACCTCTCTGCATTATCCCAACAAAGAAGTAGAAAAGAAGATTGAAAGAGCTACTCCAATCCGCTACTTCATTACCACCTCCAATATAAGCTTAAACAAAACAATGGTGTTTCAAGTGTTGTTCTAAGCAAGAAAATGATGCCTTTTCAAACTTACACAAGACCCTTATCTCTCTAAGTCTCTAAGTCTTGTGTTCACTTGAGCTTCATCGATTGGACTTATCATGATGAGACATTGATTGATCTTACCAACTCATTATCATTCATTAATATGACTTAGCTTATACAATACTTTTTAAAATTAAAGTCATACAAATATTATAAACACTCAAGCATAAAATATCTTGAGTATTTAAGACAAGGAAATGTTGAAAATTAACATCAACTGCATGTCAAGATAATACGCCAATCAATGAACTTTAATCCTAATCAAGCTTCATTATTATAAGCTAAATTTGACAAACTTTCATGAAACAAAGTTCAATCTAAGGGAGAACAGACATCATAAACCGGCCACCCGACGCTTCCCTCGTGATATCCGACCTTGGTTGTATTTAATAAAGCATGAAAGTTGTATATAGCTTCGCTTCATCTAAGCAATCATCTAATTATAGGCAGAATAAGTAGGTCATAAAGAAGAATTTCGGAAAAATGATAGGCAAAGTAAAGGGATTGATGGCTACCTATAGAGCCGATGAATTTGACTAATATGCTAATCTGTCTCATGTAATGAACTCCATTAGCATGTCATTGAACTCACTCTTAAGAAAGCCCTATGTCGTAATCCTCTGGGAGCATCCTCAATAAATAAATTTGACTCATTCTAAGTCTCGAGAGCTCTAAGCGCTCCTTCCTCCATTTGACCTACCAACCGTCTAGCATCCATAGCTTGCTGACTCGAATGTGGAAAGCCTTCCTATGCAAAGTAATGTGGTTTCTATATATGATCTTCGCCTTAACATAATAACTCTTAGGTTCAAAAGCTTATCCAATTTTTCCATTGGATCTTCTGTTAATCTTACAAGGAAAGGGTAATGGCAGTCAGGCTGTTGGGGAATTAAAAAATGAAAAACATATTCTTTAACTGCCCCACCAAATAAACAATAGAGTTTCACATGGTTAGACAAAGGCTTAAAGTCTAAGTCCTAAGGTTGATTCTCTTCATCATTTGATATCAGCCTTAAAGATTGAAGATGGTTCAATTTTAAGACCCAACCAGCCATTGCCTCAAATTGTGACAACATTGCCTCTATTGAGATGAGCAAAGACCTAAATTTCAATGCCACCTTCTAAGATTGAGTAAACGCCAGGCCATCCTTCACTATGTCCACTGGCCCTGAATAGTCCCATAAGGTTTTCCAAAGATCGTTAGGGACTCTGCTCAAGGTCATAAACTTACTCTAACTACGCTCACTCAAGCACATGTCAATTGCTGCAACTTTGGGATCCTACCAGAAGTGATTGCTCAGGTATCAAGTCCAATGTTGAGAATTAAGAATTATTTTATGAATGATAGAGGCTCTTTTCAATCTCATCCATCTTATACGCACTCTTCTTCAAGAGTTAATCTACCTACTCCCCACCAATGTATTTAGGTTTAACAGTTCAAGATCAAGGACCCTCAGTAATAGGAAGCAACCATTAGAGATGCATCATCCAAGAAAGTTGGTAATGTTGTCTCCTGGTAGACTTATTCCATTTCGAGTGTCAAACGAAATGAAAGAGGAGGTAGCTTGGTAATGCGCTTTCATCAAAGGAATTGATCAAAATTTGAGTAAAGCTAAGGTGATGATCACCATGGATATGAGTATAGCTATAATATGCTTCATCAAGATGATCAATAAGACACGAACCATACCAGTGCCCAAAAATATATTTGATGATGTTGAGGTTGTTTGGCATTGAAGAAATGTAGCTTTCTTGGCTTTCAAAAACCAGTGTTTTCTAATGGGATCCAATAAGTGACATGTTTAATCTCCACTAATTCTCTTCTTTGTTACTCGACTATGCACTCTGCTTCATTAGCTTTGTTTACTTTAGCAATATCTCGTGAGTACTTTATGTCTCATCTTGAAATAATAAACCCCTAAGTAATCAATAATCTTCTTGTTTGGATCTCAAAATTTGAGGAAACAGCCAAAAGTGAGAAGAGGCATCACTTCATGGCACAAACTCAGATAATACAGCGGTAATGATAGACCGACCTTGGCCTCCATCGAATAAGAAATAATCACCACTCTCAACGTTATGTCCTTGCATGACATAGCATCTGCTAATTTTTTGATAATTAGTGGAGCCTACAGATGTCTCAAATATCACTTCTCAAAGTAATTTAGCAAATGAGGTAGCGTCACCTTCAAAAGATGCGTGAACAAAGTGGTCAACCCTCAAGTATCATGTCGAGTTGTAGAGCGTAGACGGCGAATTTCTTCTCATGGATCCAGCATAACCCTCATATCAGACCAAAATCATTCAATCGTCATTGAATGTGCCTAGGGAAATCTCCAACAGCCTTCTAGGATGTGTGTGCTTCGCCTATGTTGGTCCACAACTATGATACTTTGGCTCAAGAAAGCAATGCGTAGACTAAACTATTTTTTTTTCTTCTTCGTTTTCTGCACTGTCTTCTTCCTTCCACAATGTTGGAATACATTTGTTGGGGTCCATCTGCTATACAACTTGAGAAATTCATGATCCAATTGAGGCACAGCTTTGGAAGCACTGTGCTAATCTATATTGGAGAATAGCACTCTAGAAGCTTATGTAATCACGTAAATGAAACCCAAACCCTAGGTTCCTTTATTTCATAGCGCTGTTTCATTGTCGGATTTGACTTTTGGAATAGTACTAGTTTCTTATGCTTAGTGTAGGCAAGATTTATCCTACCATTTACGAGTCCGAATAAAGTCTAAGGTATCATAAATTATAATACTGCAGCCAACCATCCGGATGATACCTTCTCTTACCATTGTGCTGCTTTGTTACGACATGTATATCGCATGCACAGATGTGTAGTCTTGTGTATCCCATACACTTTTATCACACATGTATTTTTTTGGCAATAGAATCCTAGAGCTAAATTTTTATGTTAAGGGTTAAAAGCCAATACGCCCGTCTCAAAAGATAGAAGTGAGCTCTCATCCGCATGCATCTGGCATTTTCAATCCGTGAGCGCTGTATGCCGTGAGGCACAACTTCCCTTTTTCCTTACCAACAAGTAAGGTCATCTTCCCATGTTCTATATCAATTCATGCTTGACTTGTGGCATTGGAAGGTATTCCTATCGAGGAGGCTTGTTGGTCATCTTCTATGCCTAAAGTCACAAAGTCTATGGGGAAACTAAAATTTTCAATTCCAACCAAAACATATTCAATTTTGGTCCGTGGATGTTGCTCTTCAACTTGCCTATTTTCCATTAATAAGTCTTCCTCATTAGCAAGTTCATTCTTTTATTCCTCGGGTTAACAAAGTCAAAAGGTTTTCCTGATTTCTCCTCAACTCCCAAAAACATGTTACATTCTTTCATCTTTTATGTAGCTTAAGAGTTGTCCTAAAAATGTTGCTCGTCTAATGCATTTAGCTAGTCATTTCAAATTTCTTGGATTTTCTATTTGTCATAGGAGCTTCTTCACAGTGACTTAATCTTTCATTTTTGCTTCCTATGTCGCTTTGTCCTTCTTACCTCATCTCCATAAGGCATAAAATCGCTCCTTCACTGTGGCTGCTGCCATGACTTGTTTGACAATTGCAACTGAGCCTCTTCTGGATTTTGAAAATTTGAATTTCTATAGGAGAAATCCTCATTTGTCCTCAAACGAAATGATAGTAACTTATAATGTGTTGGGGCTGGTGAATGACCTCCATCAGAAGTTGAAAGAATGGGTGCCTCTTTGAGTTTGTTGTCAATTAGCTTCTGAGAGTACTGAATCTTTTCCATGCTATGATGCGCCATCTATCAAGCGATTGTCTATACTAAGCACTCTAAAAGAAAATACAAATAAAATACAAAAAGAAAATATGGAAAGAAAGAACATCCTCAAAAAAAAAAATATGCTAGTTCTCAAACTAGCAAACTCTACTTTTCTAGAATATCAATCCAAAAAACTAAAAATCACAGAATCCTCGATAACGACGCCTAAAAACTTGTTAAGATCGCGAGCTACCAAAAAGACTGGCGGAGTCCCTCGTGAGGGGCGCTAAAAACTTGTTTAAGTTATTAACAACATCACCAAAGACTTAAGGTTGTCCCGGTGGAACGGAGCCAAAACCTGTTAAGTCATTGACGAGCTTAACAAAGACTCCGTATAAGTCCTCAAGTAATGGCGCCAAAAAACTTGTTTGTTAAATCCAGAAGTGCACAAGTCGCATATGGCTATAAGGTTTTCTAATTATGAATCGAGATCGCCTCTATGAGGACCGTGAGGTTTTTCGTGGATCGGTACCTCGCTACTTCCGCTAGTTCACTATTTGAGTATCCAACTATGTTGAGAAGTAAAAACTAATAAAAAACAAAACACAAAACAGGTTGCTTGTGAAAACCAGAGTAATTCTGAATAAAACCAAAAACTACTTATAGAGGAACTAGATGGTTATCGTCATTGATGCCTACGATCTCGCTCAGGTAAGGCTGGGTTGAATGAATTACGACTCGTTGGTCCGAGGCGCAGGGTACAAGGATCCTCTTCATGTTCCCAGGTTTCTTATCACTCCTATCTGCCAGCCACGCTCCTTCCAGTCGCAATACGATACTTTTCTAAGGCATTTTCCTGGGAGCTCGATTACGTTACGTCCCTGAGCCACTTGGTCAAGTTCTGATTATCACCGTTGCATACATGTTATTCTCACTAAATGGGTTTGATGTCCTTCCAGTGAAACTAATCTATACTAGACTCTTTCTAATTCTCAGTCTCTTTTAATTAGGTTAATTTAGATTCCACCAATTAATCTACACCTTAAGAGAATTAGAGCCAGATTTAAGGGCTTAGTTCGTATCACTTAGAATATCCTTGTAAAGATAAAGATCCAATTCTCAACACAGACACTAACTAAGATCATAATAATCCAAGGTCAACAATCAAAACACAACAAATCAAGCATAACTGGCTAACTAACTAAAGATTAGAGCCAACCCTAATCAATGTAAATATGATAAACTAACCCTATAGAATTATTATTTAATATTTCAGGTCTTTAAATTCATAAAAATCATAAGGTTACCAAACATAAACTCATAAATTAAGGGAAGGAGAAGAGATAGAAATACAGAATAGTGATAACCCGCAAATGTCTCTCAAATCTCGACTCAAGTCGTAAATCCCTACTCACAAGGTTATTTTTCTAGCAATATTTGATTACAAACCAGATTATTCACAAAACAAAACATAAATCTAAGCAAAACTACAAATTCTAACCCTAGAAATGGAACAAAACTCAAGAGAGAGAGGAACCCTAGAGGAGGGCCTCCCATCCTGAAAATTTCAAACCTAAAAATGTCTACAAAAGGCCTCATAAATATTTGTAAAACAGCCAAAATAAGCCTAAAAATGGAAAGAAAACTGTACGGGAGTTGTCAGGATGGTTGCACCGTGGTGATTTAAGGTATGAGATTCAATGAGAGACTGGTTCCATAAATTAAATACTTCTACGGTCGTGACTTCGCTTAAGATAATTTATAAAGGTGGTTCTTGCAAAGATACCGCGTTCCTTTAACTTCTTCCAGTCGCTACTTGACTCATCTCGCTGGCACTATAGTCTTTCACTCATAACTTTCTTATTTCTCTCCTGAATTGCTTGCTTTTCGTATTCTTTTCTTCATTTATGCAAAATACATAGCTATAGGGGGTTAGACATGAAAATAACTAAAATAAGTGCTTAGTTAGCATCAAAATCATGATTTATGCTATATTTTGCCCTAATTAATACTAACCTAAGGCACACCTATCAAATACCCCTAAACTTAATATTTTGTTTGTCCTCAATCAAAGCAATTACATACTTTCCTTATTCAAAACTAAAAAAAATGTTGAGCATCAAATTGGGGTAATATATGATAATTTGCCTTAAATATCTAGCCTTCATCCAAATACAAAGAAAATCTCGAGATATCAATAAAAATAATAACTATGTTGCCAATCTAAACCAAAGTTCTCAAATGTGTGAAGTCCTTAGAAGACCTCGAGAAATTCCACTCAGAAATGGCAAAATCGACTTTAAAACCGTAATTTATTCTCTAGATCTCGGATGATGAAAAAGATTGCACCGCTGAATCGCCTCGCAAAACTAACTAAAGAATGAATTTCCTCACATTCCGAGATAATGAATTTACACGCTTTTCGAGGCATCGCTAGTCGTGCCGAAAACGATTGGGATGCCGACGAAGTCAAGATATGTATTACGTACTCATGGCCATATGGCAAGGAGAGAGAAATGATGAAAATGGACGCTAGATAGTAGCCAATGACAAATCTAAAAGGCGACATAAAAGTAATTTTGGAATTCTGCTGGGAAAAGACTAAATAGCCATATCATTCTCTTCCATCAACAATAGAAAACCAAAAACGGGGGTGGTACTAGATTTGTAAGCGATCCGACCGCCTAAGCAGCCTCTGCGATGCTAATGAAAGTTCGGTCTACACAGCAGAGGCTTCCTGCAAGATTTCGGATCTGCGTGAGTTTGAAAACTCCGCGGAGGCAGGGGCTCTCCCACTTCTGGGCTTCATAATTTTATTTGGCTAGTTTTCAAATGCTCGCTGGGTCGGAGGCCGTGAGGGGTTGTTTGATAGGGTCCAAACATTGACCAATTCTGAATTTTTAGATATTTTTTGGTCGTCCGTGGTCATTGGGATCGATTTGGGTGTTTATATGATAACTCTATGGAATAAAATTATGCTTATGTGTATACGGAAATGGTCAGAAACCCTGTTCACAAAGGAACTCTATTTATCATGACTTTTCGAATAGTAAATACACTTCTACTATTATTCGAGAATAGAGTTCACAAAAGAATTTTTTTGAATTTATATGTTTCATTTTAGTAATTAAAGTATAATTGTTGTTTGATCATTAGGCCTATGAGCTAATTTTGATGTATGAAATGCAATTACATAACATGATTGTGTGTGATTTAAATCTTGCGTGAATATATGCTGTGATATATTTGGGCAAGAGGTGGAGTTATCAAATGGCATCACAATGCATTTCATATGCACCTGGGGCACTTTAGATGATATAGGAGGAGGCAGAGGAAGTTTCAAGAGAACTGCTTCTTAGGAAGACTAGAAAATGCAAACATCCTCGGGAGGCTGTCTAAAAAAACAATAATAACACCTGAGGGTAGTCCATACTAAAATATCAATCATCGAGACGGCCCAATCTGATACACTCCAGGCAGTCCACAACATAACATCGGAGACAGTCCACTACTTAGATCGGAGGCAGACACAAATATAAACAAATGAACTTGTTTGAAATTAGTCTTCACACGTGGCTTAGGGTATGTGAGAGAGCTCAAGGAGGACTGGGCATGAGATGATCGCCAGACATCTGGCTAGACTCACTGTTTAAATGTGTGCCTATTTCTGAGCATCAGATCGCACTTAGGTGGAGGTAGCCCATTTAGGTATGATTCCACCATCGAGCAGATTAGCCTACCCCGTCGAGATATTCTTGCTGTACACAGTGAGTTATGAGACTACTGTCCTGTGGACTGAGAATTAGAAGAAAGCCGGGTTGTGGCTTGCTGATGATATATACATGTATTGAAATGTCTAATTTTAATATATGTATCAGATAAGAGGAAAATATTTGTAGTCCTTGTAACTATTTGGTATATATGGATTCATAGTTAGTATCAGATGTGTATATGCAGTGTTTTAGCTCGCAGCCCCCGTACAAAGGAGACTCTCCGCCGATTCGTGAGAAATGTCGGGTCACCCGACATTCACGAGTGTTTCTCAAGTTGACTCGGTAGTCAACGACCCCTGGTTTGGGGCTGTCATTTTGCCCTCCCCTCTAGCCAAATGCAATTCGGATGGAATTAGTTGAGTATGAGTGGAATGGGATCTCTCACTTATATAGTGAGTATGTAAGACTTCATATGCTTGTTGGGCATGTCACTCTCTACTAATGTAGGCTATACACAACTCTTAGGATCAATTAGGTCTTTGAAATTTTATAATGTATGGCTTAGGTAAGGGTAGTTAAATAAGTCATTTAGGCTTTAGTTTACCCAAAACATACATATTTTTCTTTTTCTCCACTTATATGTCCATCCATTGGCATATCACATTCTTCGCACTTTACCTTTTAGGCTTTCCCCACAAACTTAACTTATTGCATATTTTTATCTCATAGCTCCCCAAAACTTGCATGATTTTCACCATCCTCACAAGAACACCAAAAGCTTTATTTTTCATATTACAAGGCACGAAGTACTGCAATGTTCAACCCCTTTAAGCTTTCTACCTACCCCATGTAGCGAGCTTTAGGTTAGTAACTCTTAGACCAGTAGGCCTTAGGGTATTAGGTGTAGAACACCCCTAAGAACTTACTTGTTCAAGGTAGGAAGTCTACGAGGCTAAACATATTCCTTCTTTCTTTATTCTTCATTTTTCTATTTTTCTTTCTTTCTTTTTCTATTTTTTTCTTTCTTTTTCTACCCCAAACCTCCCTTTATTTTCATTCAAGGCACACCCACTTCAACCAAACTTCCACTTCACACTACATGTATTCACAAGATATTGGAATTAAAATTAATACATTAGGGCAAACAAGACCTTAATTAAAGGATCTTCAACAACAGGATGGCTAATTCTTGGTTTTCAAGACATAAAATGGCTAATATGGCTCAAAGTTGGGTGACTATGGCTAATATGCACAAAAAGGTTAGCTAGAAAGGCTCAACCGGTCCAAGGATGGTTGTTGCCTAGGATTTCTCCTTGAGTGATAATTGAACAAGTTCTAGAGTCTTTAGAGATCAATTAGAATGATATTAACCTAATTCTTCTCTAAACCAAGCAAAATTGACCAAAATGATACATTTTTACTTGTGCTCAAATTGATAATTAAGAACTTTTATCTAAATAGTCAACTACAAGGTCAATCCATTATGTTTTAAGTTCAAATATCTCTCATGTTCTTCATGTGAAAGAAGATTCAATCATTATTCATCATAGGCATCACAATTATCCCAAAACAAGCTCAACTAAAAAAAAAAACAACCTAAAAATGAAAAAAATTGACCTAAAAACTGAAAACCTATAAAATCAACTAAAACATATAAGCATCTAAAGGAACACACTAAAGATAGGATGATTGAAGCTGAAAAAATTTAAAAACAAAGGGAAATCCCTCCAATACCCCCAAACTTAAAATATGCATTGTCCTCTATGAGATATGTAAGTTAAGAGTAGAGGACTACCTTAGTTGATCAAGTGCGATCATTGGGTTCGGGTATGGTGGGTCTTGATGAAGCTCCCTCACTAAGAATCAACTTTAATGCCTTGAAAAGCAAAAACCAAATAAACACTTAAAATAAAATCAACATGCAACACATACTAAAAATAACTAAAACAAACAACTAAAGTACTAAATGGATAAAATCCTTATTTTCCTTTGCTTGGGTTGCTTCCCAATAAGCTGCTCCATTTTTAGAGTCCAGCTAGACTCATTGGAGAAGTCCGAGATCTTTGCTTTGACCCTTCATCCATCATGGCCAATACTCCCTCTTCATCCTCATTACTCATGAGGATGAACTTCTCCACCTCCCGAATAGGCGATGTAAGCTCCATTGCTAACTCTTTAGTGAGGAAAGAGTTGGTCTTTAATTCATAACCTTCAAGAGTTTCCTCTTGAAGGATCTTAGGTGCTTGCTCCTCAAAAGGTAGAAGTGAGCTCTATCCGCATGCATGCCATCTTTTCTTCATCCGTAAGTTGTATGCTTTGGTGGAGGTTGAACTTCACTTTTTCCTTACCAACATATAAGGTCATCTCCCCATGTTCTATATCTTTGGGGAAGTCCGAGATCTTCACTTTGGCCCTTCATCCATTATGGCTGCGTGTCCTCTCTCTCTTTTCTCTCTCTCTCTCTTCTCTCTCTCTCTCTCTCTCCCTCATCCTCATCGCTCGTGAGGATGAGCTTCTCCACCTCCCGAATAGGCGATGGAGCTCAAATGCCAACTCTCTGCAGGAAAGATCTGTCTTAATTCATATCCTCCAAGAGTTTCCTCTTGAAAGATCTTAGGTGCTTGCTCCTCAAAAGGTAGAAGTGAGCTCTATATCCGTATGCATGTCATCTTTTCTTCATTCGTAAGTTATATACTTTGGTGTAGTTAGATTTCATCATTTTAATAAGTGCTCTTACACCAATTTGGTTCCTATGTGCTTTGTAGGGTCTAATCCGATATTATATGGCTAAGTGAGGCATTTAGAGGAAAAAAATAAGCAAAAATGGAGATAAAGGCATAAATTCACTCTCACGTCATGACGTGGCGATGCTCCAAGAAGACAAGCTCAATGTCATGATGTTCGAGTCTGGATGTCACGACGTCAAGTCTAAAAGTTGTTGAATAGTTAACCTTAACATCGCGATGTGGCGCCCACACATCGTGACGTGGCTTGCAAAGTTGTTGAAGAATTAATCCTGCACATCGCGACATGGCCGGCAACCCAATGATTTCCAAAATCCCACTTTGTGAAAAAAGAGGAAACCTACCTCGGGAATATAAATAGAAAATGCCCTAATTTGGAAAAGGCTCTTGGAGAGTGCTTGGGGAGTGTGACAAGGAAGATCATAGAGACTTGAAGATTTGAAGGGGAAGAAGAGAAGAATTGAAGATCATTCTATTAGAGTTTCTCTTACCCTCTTTATGCTTTCAGACCATTTTATGTTATTTCCTCTCCTCACGATGTTCTCATTTCGTAGTCTAGGGTTTTGGTGTAGATTGCACATGAATCTTGTAATTAATTGTTAATTTTCTTCTTAATTTGTTATATGGAATGTTATTTGCTTATTATCTAATCTTGATCTTCATGCTTGGCTGGTAATTGATCACTATCAATAAGGATTCAGGACTCATTACAAGACTCCGAAAGAGGGGTAATAGGTTGCACTTAGGTGAAATAGCATAATTCTCCATATACTAGAAATATTTATGGGTTTTATGTGGTGATTATGGCTTTCTTGGTTTAGTGCCCTCTTAGGTCTTGAGTTGAGTAGAAATGCACATGCCTAGATCATAGGATTAGATTATGATTATCAAGAGAGATTCTATAAATATTTTAGCGAGGCTCACGATTTGCGATAATTCCATATGATTAATTGAGTGAATATCAATGTTGATTGCTTGAGGATTGTGTAATTGAAGCCAAAACCCTTGTTCATCATATATATATATCTAATTAATTCTCACAACTGTATCGATTTTAATTTAGAGTTATTTTCATTTAGCTAGAACCAATCTCTGCTAAAACATTTATTTGAATAAAGGAGAAATTTCCCAATTTCAGTACTTAACTAACCATTTCCCCGTGGGTTCAATACTCATCTTCCATTGTATTACTTGTTAAACGATGCGTACACTTATGCTCATCTAGTATCCAATTTGCATATCATATTTGGAAGTTAACACCCATAATTTTACATGCAATGTCATTACCCATAAAGACAACTCCACCTTGAACAGGCTTATACGTAAAGAACCAAATCCTTATTAATTACAACAAACATGATAAGAACAACCAGCTGAGTCTAACACCCATCTATATAGTATCTAGAAGTGCTTTCAGAGGCAACAAGAACATCAACTCCCTTGTCTTCATGAGCTATAAACGCATCACCAGTGTTTTGTTCAGTTGTTTGACTAGTTGAGTTATTATATTTCTTTTTATTATATGGACATGAATTTCTTATATGGCCCTTTTTTCTACAACCATGACAGATAGGATTCTTATTTCTTGATTATGATCTAGCTAGGCCTTCGTTTCTCACCCATGTTTTTCTCATCCATGTTTTTCTCATTTGACCGACTCGTACATACTACAAGCCCCTCACCTTGTGAGTTGATGAGTGCATTTCATACCATGATTATCATCAAATTTTCTATGCATTTTGATGATGATTATTAGAGTTTTAATGTTTAAATGTCTTGTTTTGGTGATTAGGTTGAATTTGGAGAAAAATGAACAAAAATGAGCTTAAATGGAACCAAAGAAGACCAAGAAGCCACCACACACAACAAGCAAATGATATTTTGATTTTTCTGTGCTAATGGTGCCATCAAATGGCTCTGATCTGCCCAACAATGTGTTCTAGAGTTCAAGAGCTTTCCAACGAGTCCAAAAACACCCAATTTGGAGATGTATTTGAGAGGTTACTGGTCCCGGATGTTCATAAAGAAAGTGCATCAAAGGCATGCTTCGCGACATCAAGCAGTAGAACAAATTACATCCAAAGACCGGCATGTCATGGCATCACTATTCACATGCAGAGGCATAGCGGCCCAGATTTAGCAATTTCGCTGTTTTCGGCCCATTTCCCAAGACTATATAAACACTTATTTCTTTATTTTTAGAGGAGGACCTCCGATTAGAGGGCAGAGGAATAAGCCTCTAGGGCAAAGCTTTTGGAGGAAGAAGATTGAAGATGGAGAAGATTATTTTATGTTTTCTTATGCTTCTTTGGTATTATTTCTTCACCTCATGTTTTGATTTTCTTTTCTAGGGTTTTAGATTAGTTTGTTTATGATTTATGTATTTGAACATTGTTTTACCTTCTATTTGATATTTGAAGTACATTTCTATTAAATGCCCTATTCTATTCTTCGTATTTGTTGATGATTGTACACCATTGACATATTTGTGGTTCAATTCAAGATCTGAGAAGTGAGAGTTGAATTAGACATGTTTAGTGGCATCACATTTCACGCTGATAAGAAATTCTCAAGTGGGCTTTGTGTGGTAATTAGGGCTTCTCGTGTTTATCAAGGCTTTTGTGGCTTGGGGTTATAGAGATGCAAAATAATTAAGTTCTATGGGTAAATCGTGGGTTATCAAGAGATTCACATGCACAATGAGGCTTACAATTAGTAGTGATTAGAGTGTCATTTGGGAGGAATCAATCATGATGCATGAGGATTAACTAATGAAGTCTAAAACCCCAGGTTTTCCATCTTTCATTTCACCCATTTCATGTTAGTTTAGGTTTCGCCTATTATTAGTTTTTTTTTTTTTTTCATCTTCACCTTATACTTATGATCCATATAAAGTTAGGACTATTTTAATTTCAGTACTTAGTAACCATTTTCCTCGTGAAATCGATACTCTTACTTTTCACACACTATATTACTTGATACATCGCATGCACTTGAGCACAATAGACATATATACATTTTATATTAACACGCATTTGCGCCTATCATGAGTCATCAAGTTAAACAATGAAATGATTTTTAATTAATTCCCAATGTAGTAAGCCATTTTGTAAATCCTTTAGAGTAATCTCATCTCGCTGTCTCTCTAAAATGCCTATACTCCGGAGGTAGAGAACACAATAGTGTAATAGCCATATCCTCATCATCCAACTAACACCTATATATGTTTTCCAAATCCATAACAATAGAGACAAATTCATCAAGATGAGGTTTAATAGTTTTACCTTCAGCCAGCTTCAGGTCATGTAATCGACTCTTGATCAGTGACGATTGGTCACCATAAAGATTCACTTAAAATATTAATGCTAACTATTTCTGCAATAATAAAGATTCCTAGCTATTATGAAACTAAAGAAAAGATAATGGGCACCATTAATATTCTACCTTGGTAATCACTATAGCCTATATGATGAATGAAAACATGCATGCTTAAGATAATAATTAAAGGACATAATAAGAAGCAGAAAGGGTTACAATAGAATAGAATAGAATAGATGTGGGGGTTGGGGTTATACCACCGTACAAAATCAACAGAAATGACCTAAAAGGGATCTTCCTCGCTCCATCAACAGAAATTGGCTCTTGAGAAATAATTTGAACTTTAAACTAAAAACTTGATTTGACCTTCAGCTTCCATGAGGAATAGAACTTGCGAAGGATATAAGAAAGGAAGATGAAAAACAAGCCAGAAAGGGCACAGATGAAAGCAACAAGCCAGGTGGAATCGGGTAAAACAGTGTAGAGGCTCATGACGAAAGCAATCACTGTCTCTATGGCATAAAATGGTAAGACTAAATCCCCAGTTCAACAAGTCATGGAGTTCCTCCTTGCGATTTTTCAAAGCCACAAAGAAATATACGCAAACAGCAGCCATGGAAAGTGCCAAGGCTGTGGCATCCGCCACAACGAAGATTTTGAAAGCTGTTCTTTTTGTTAAGATGGGCATGCCGTCCTGGTCATTATACCCACCAGGCAAGGTGAAACCTGCCGTGAAGGTGATTGCTGCCATCATGTCAATAATTTAGTCAAATGTATTTCACCTGTTTGCTTCATGGCCTCGTTCCGAATCCTGTCATGTTTCCCTTTCTCTTTGTCTTGGCTTGATCTGCTCTCATTACCATCATCTCCTTTTCTGGGCCAGCTCAAAAGTCCAGCCCTAGCTTTCACTCTCTTTAATTTTGTTAGGATTGAGTCCTGATCAAATTCATTAATCCAAAAGAGTAAAATTAATTTAATATATAATATGCAATGTCTTTGTAGATGGTTCTAGACGAGCTCAGTTAAAATAACTTCTTTTTTAATTAAAACAAATATCGATTCTAACCACATTTTGAACCATTGTTCAATTTATCCCAATGATCTCAGCTCGCCCAGCGGCCCCGCTCGCCCCCGCCCCGACGGGGCTTTAGCCCGACTCCAGCCGAGAGGCCCAAGCCCACAAAGGGCGGGCCGGCGGGCCACGTATACTTCATTTCAAGCCTCGGCCCTACTGGCCGGGCCCGACCGGGTTTTTTAGGCCCGCCCATAAGCCCGTTTAGAAGCCCGCCTAGAGGCTCGCCCAAAGGCCCGTCTAAAAGCCCATCTATAGGCCCGCCCAGAGGCCAGTCTAGAGGCCCACTTAAAAGCCCGTCGGGCCCATCGTCTCCGATCGTCCCGTCCGACCCGCCTGTGCGCAATATGCAGCCTTCGAGCTTCCCCGCAGAGTTGGCGATATGACACGCCGCTGCCCGTGCGCCTGCCCCGTCGTGCATAGAACTTCGAGGCCTGGGGTAGGCGGCGGCGAGCGAGACGAGGCCTCGGGTCTCCCATTTGCACATTCTCCATCTCGAATTCCTGATCGGTCCAGCTTTCTCCTCTCACTGAGGTCTCAGAAGCAGTCCCAGCTTCAGCTGAACTTTTGATACTGGTCAGTGGCTTTGAGAGACTGGCGGTGGCGAGGAGAGGGATAAAGAGGCGAGCATCGTGGAAGATCTCGATGCAGAGGCGCTCGAGGCGGTGGCGGCGGCCGGCTGAGAGCGCGCTACTCAAGGCCCACTTATGAGGCGCTGAGGGTGAGACTGTAAAGAAGCGGCGCTTGGAGATGACGGAACGAGATCGCCGGCCGCCGATCCAAGTAGGAAGCAAAAGAGCTTCGTGGAGAAGAGGAGGGCGGTGGAGAGAAGGGAAGCCGCGCCTTATGACATCGACACCTCGCGCCTTCTTCAAATAATGTCAACAACGTATGATTCGACAGGGGGAAAGAGGAGGAGGGGTCCGCCGCCCGCCACTCCGTCCGGCCCGACCCACCCCCGGGCCCGCCAGCCCGCTATATGCCTCCGTGGTCGCCACTCGCCCAAAATAATTAAATTTCGGCCTCGGGCCTCACTTTGTCGACCGGTCAACGCCTATAGGTTCGCCCAACACAGCCACGCCTAATTTGATCCGGCCCACCCGCCCCGCCCCTACCTGGCCGGCATCTTCTAATTTATCCTCCCTGATACTATGGTGAGAGATGCCTATATTTTAAAGAAAATACTAATTGTCGTCTAATTTGAAATAAAGCCGCAATAAGTAAGTACCACTTAGCTGAAAAATAGATCTGTAAATTACTAAATTCATGATTTAGTACAAATGTAAGTCGTAGTTATTAATCGCGGCTTTCAACTTGCATTAAAAATGTTTTAAAAAAATATGAGCATCTCTTTTATATGGTATGAGAAGGTTAAATTGAACAATAGTTTATTATGAATCTTCTAGAATGAATATGTGTTTTAATAAAAGGGTCATTTTGACCCAAACTCGTTCTAGATGGTTCTAGATGCCATTACGTACCCGTTTTCAGTGAGAGTTGGTAGATGATGATGCGATGTCTGTTGCTGTTAAATTATGCTGGTTATGCCATCTTATCTACCTTGTCAATCATTATGAAATCCGGTGTCGATGATCCATTCGCGAATCGACGAGTAAACGGAGGGGCGTTTGTCCCGCACTATTCTTCCCATTCAGTAGTGCTCTGGTGCAGAACCAACGAACACACAACAAATTCAGAAAATGACAATTCTGAGACATGAACAAGTGAATAGCATTATTGCCTTCACTGCCTACTTGTTCGCAACAAGCTGGATAGTAGAGGGCCAGAAGCTTTGCTACTCCCTTTTGACCGCGGCTGGCAGCGATGTGAAGTGCTGTCCTGTTCTTGTCGTTTTTTATGGGAAGGTAGATTACCTGACTCACATACTTTGGTTTCTCTAGCAACTGCCTTGCTATTTTCTTATAACCCAAGTATGTAGCAGGAAGCGGAGAACACCCATATGTATCTCCATCATCCTCTTTACCTCATTCCTTCTCCATTCAACATTTGAACCATTCCCATTCATCAAACATACCATCATGCATGCATGGAGAGAAGAAACCATGTAAATAATTGCACTTGAAAAGCTAATCATGATTGACGAACACTTAGGTTATGTTTGGAATCCGAAAAGTTTTAAGGAAAAGAAAAAGTATTTAAGAAAATGATTTTCTCATACTTGATTTTACACAAAAATATAAAATAAAATAAAATATAATTCAAATTTTTTATATGTTTTTACCTTTGGGGTCCTTATTAAATAGAGTGAAACAAATAAAATGAGCTTGAATAAACATATAAAATTAATTTATTAAGTTTAAACCTATTTTTTATTTTCCTCTAAATTTTCTTCCATTCCACATTTCCTCTCTATTTTCCTTCTTATTTTCTTTTCTCTATACTTTCCAAGTTCTAAACCGAGTCATAGGCTCCGTTTGAAACCCTAGAAAATGCTAATTAAGGAAAGAAAATCAAATAAACCAAAATTTGTAAATGTAACCTTCCCATGTTTTTCCTTGAAACATAACTCGATGTAGACTAAAATATCTTTTATCCAATTATCTATTTACATGTATCTTATAAAAGGAAGTGTTACTTTTACAAGAAAACAATGAAGTATTTTTGTCAAAATATGATCAAAAATTGATAGAGTGTTAGTGTCACATCCCACATGACAAGAGAAATTTTTAAGATTATGGTACACAGGTTTTTCCTAACCTAGTAGACACAAGCAAGTGAGTCTCAGATCCAAAGTATAATATTTACATGGTTGATCAGTTGCTATAATTGGTATTTATTTAATTTAATGGAATAAATTAATTATATATATTTATTCGTTTTATTTGTTTTGTTTTTCTATATATTATATAAAGACTAAGAAATTTAAAAATATCTAAAATTTAGATTTTATTTCATATTCTCAACCGTCAAAAAATTTCTTTTTCTTTTGGCACTACTTTCCGAGTATCAAAGGGGAGGCCGTAAGCACAATAGAGAAAGGGTAAATGAATTATCTACCTTCGATGGTTGAAATTACAGCATGCAAAGTGGTTCTACCGATGGGACCGCCCGTGAGCGTGGCCAGTTGGAGCATTGTGTAGTATGATGTTGACCAAGTGGCCAAATCCCCTCTCCGCAGCCATGTAAAGAGGAGTGGCTCGTTTCTTATTAGCATGACTGGTTAACTCAGGATGTTTCTTAATCAATATCTTCACCACCTCCCGGTGATGATATCTCACTGCCTTGTGCAAAGCTGTGTCGCCCTCCTCATTCTTCTTCATCCCCAGCATGTCCTCCGGAACTCGAACCCCAGTTTCGATGTCTAATGCTACTTTGTCAGCATCAATGAGAACTTTCACCAGCTTGTCATGCTCCTTCCTGCCGTGGAATGAAGGTCTCACTATTTCTTGACATTCTTACGTAGCATTAGACATCGAAACCTATCCAGGATCAATTTCACTCATTCCAGCTTACCAAACTGTAAGCAGCCACGTGGAGGGGACGGTGTCTCAGTTGAAGTTAGTCTTTGTTTTCAATGTCACAGAATCCTACAAGGATAAGACCGAGGTCATTGAGTTTGCCTCCTGCAGCTGTCTTGTAGAGTCGAGGATCCATGTATCTCGTATTTACCTCATCCTGCCTACTGCCGGTCGAGGGTTGCCCAACCGGGTTGTAAGCCTTTTATTTTGTTTGTTCTTTTTCTTGGTAAGTTGCCAAGATACTATTTTTTGCAAGTGTTATTTTTGAAGAAACTTACACCATAGGATATTTGCATATCAGTTACTCAAGCCTATTTTATGCATTAATACATCATGCTCTTCATTGATATCTGGAAGAAGAAATTTTTTTTACAAGGGCTTGTTGTGAATGAAAAGGTTGAAGGATTTGTCCTCACTAAGTTGGGTAGCATGTTTTATTGGTGAATGAATGTGTGTGTGTGTGTCTTCTATTTTGTTTTGTAAAAAGAAACTTCATATGAGTTCAATTGAAAGGGGACCTGCAATAGTCTTCAAAACCATCACCTTGTAGTCTCTTTAGAAAAATATGACCTCCAAATGATAGACTATATATTACAAATATCATATTTATCTAAATAATGTGTTGTTGTTCTCTATGCTTCTTTGTAAATATAACAACAATGATAAATATTATTTTATTTTTTGTTGGAGAATAATGTATGAATCCACTATTCTCATGATATGTTTTTATAATGGGAAGACTTTGAGCATTGAAACAAATGTGAAATATGTTGAGAACAAAGCTATTATTGAGCCTTTGGATGTACCAGTTGATTTCACATTTGATTCGTTAACACATCATTGGTTAACACATCTGGAATGGATGAAATTGAATTGTATATTAAGCTAGTATGAGTTAATACACAAGTGAATCAATCATTGGGTACCTGCATAGATTTATTACTTAGGTACCTACAATATGTTTATCATATGATTTACATGTGTCATCTTGCCAACAATTGTATGACTCGATTCAAAGATAAGATATTGAAGAATTTGGTATGTAGAGCAGCTTTAGCAACCAAAGTTGAAAAATTCAATAATCATATGGACACAATTGAGAGAATTAATTTGGAAGCACAACGATGTTGGTGTTGATTGCAAATGTTGGTGTTGATTTGTTGTTTACTTATGAATATTTAATACTAAAATTTGATATATGTTACAAATATGGCATTCGAAGGGCAATATGATGCAAAATCCCGTAGATAGATCTGTCTTGGTTTTACAAGACAAACATAGGTCTCATTTTTTCGACACTAGTTAGGTATGGATTTTGCTTGTATATAAAATTGTTTTGAATTATTGTGTAAAATAACGTTCAAATTGATTTATTGATTTCTTTGTAATTTGTAGCTTGCTTCGGTATTCACTTGTCAACAACAAATGTTAAAGTTCATGCGGAAATGGTAGATGGATCCTCGCATTCACCCTTACGTGATCCGGGCCCTTCTTTATGGTCTCAGAAACTCCTCGAATATCTTACACTCCGATCGAGACTCCATCACTAGTCAATGCTAAGAGATGGCGCCCCGAGACACACCTTTCACTAGCCGGCCAGGGAGATGATTTATCGGCACACAGATGTTGCTATCATCCGGAGATGACGATCACATTACGTGATGTTGTTATCATCCCGGGATCAGATCCATGGACCATCAATACCGCACATGTGACTTGGATTTGTCATCATGTTCACGAAATAGCCGTGATGTGATCCCATTGGTGTTTGAGCCTAGAGGGTCTACTATTTTTACACATGTTTGTCTCAAAATAGCCATCGACCACCCACTAATCGGCTATATTTATCGCGATACAGAGCGTTAGCAAGTCATCCTAACATTGGCTTAGATCCTTTCTATTTGAAGACAGTGAGGTATACATGTCCACTGCTTTCTTTCTCCCTTACCACTACTCGATTCACCCAGACATTCACGTATAGTCGGTAGCAATTCCAAAAATAATTTATATCTGAGTTATGTAGAGCAGTTTGATCATGGTAATCGATGTTGCCTGATAAGCCTGGCATCATATATATTGATCTTTTTTTTTTAAACTCACACATTCATCTAAAAGTCTATCATTAGTATGATAATATAATATTATTTTTTATCCAGTCGTGGTCTTAGTAAGGACTCCATGTGGGGTAACCTAATTTTGGCCAACCACCAACCCCTCCAATAACTTAGCATTTACACGATGATGCAGTTGATGGCTTAGTAGATGAGGGTGTACACCATGGATTACGTAGATCAGCTTTAGCTTGTTATGATCCATTAGGATAGAAAGTGGATAGTACTTTTATCATGTGGTACATAACCTATCCGTGTGCCGGCTCCTTTTATCGAGACTAATTTTGTAACGCCCCATTCCCAGCCTAGATGGATGATTTCTGGGGCGCCACACTTGATTGGGGACTCCTACCCTGATCATACTGTGGCGACTAGAAAATATAACCAAACTTACACATTGTATTGGCTAACTTAAATCCATGAATTCTTCCAAAAGATATAACTAGTAATACTACCACCGTAATGGTGTTTAAATGTTCCTATACATATATTCGTGAGTCCTATTTACTTGTACTTACACAAGTTACACTATGTCATGCCCCTACCCCAACCTAGGCGAATCTGCGACACTAGAATGGGACTCCTTAACCTGCTTTTCAGACATTGGTGGGCCTATTTCATATATAAATCCATAAGGAAACAAAAACTTCTAAGTATCACCACTCGTAGTGGTGTTTAAACCGTCTCGTACATAATTCTGTGTCCCATTTACTTATATACCTAAATAAATTCCACTATTACAAAAACTTTACATTTACATTTCAAAAACAAAAACCAAACCTACACTGGCTGACTCTTATCACAGTCGGGTCCCATTGCATGAGGAATGCCTCGGATGTCCTCTTCAATACCTACACAGATGAAACACCCGTGTTAAGTATTGACTAATTCTTGTATAGAGATCAACTTTCTGCTACTCTTACCTAAGGACTATTACCTAATCCCCAGTAAATGCACCAAAAACTTGTTTAGATCAAATAGAACTTGTATGCTCATAATAAAAATGGATTTGTCAATGAATCTACTTCAAGATTTAGTTTAGCTTCATCATGCACAAGAAGTGCATAGATCGTACAAGTAATAAAAGTGGACCCATAAGTCCGAATATCGTTCCCACAAAGATAAAAAAGAATTTAAAGTTCAACTACCCTAACTACTTAAGTTCCACACTATTTGAACTTCCATTTCATTAAATTTTCAGTAACCTTACTAGAATTCTAATATCTAAATTTCTACATCTATAATAAAAGGAAAATTTAAAATCCTAGACCTAAACTGGACTGAACTAGATTATTGTTGGAAGTAGACACTAGGATTTCACTGCTGTGAAATTATAAATTCCTGCAACATAATCTAATTCTATTCTATCATGAATTGGAATTTGAAATTGTCAAAGAGGCAAGATAGTATAGTTTAGATTTCTCCCTTAACCATACTTGTCATTGATTAATGAGTCATGTTCATTTCTGAAACATGTGTCCAACCAATTACTTGTAATTAGATTTTCTTTATAAGATATGTTTATTTTTCTTTTCCAATACTTCATGCCCATTTCTTATGACTACAGATTTCTTGCTTCCCAAGACAAGGCCATTGCCAAATTTCTACAGGATGAATGAAGTCTCATGCTTGAAATCTTAAAGAGTTCTCCCTTGCCTTGATTAGATCTAAGCTAACACAGGATCAAGATCATTCCTCCAAACCAAGAGAGATCTCTAATTGATTAAATTGATAGATCACTAAATTAATTTCAAACCATGGAGTAAATTTATGATTTATCTGGGTAATCTTCGTAGCTCATTAGTTCTTCAACATTAGTCTAGCATACCCTAAGTAATCGTGATCCATGCTCCTCAGAATTTCCAACTCGATATCACCTGCAGGGCTCCCTGAAATCAAAGCGATAACAATCCATGGGTATAAGTTACTAATATCGGGAACAATTCATTTTATGAACAACACCCATTCACAACTCAAAATTCTCAATCAAATAAATCCTTTCAAATTGTGGAAAGACTATAATTCAATATCATATCTTTCTCCTAACTAAGTCAGGTTTCTAAAAACTCGAATCATAGTAAACAATGAACATTGATAAGGAAATTTCCAATGCAAACTGCGGAATCAATTAAAAAAGAATGCTCATCTAGCTTATCTAGACTTCATCGATTCAAACAATAATCGTAATTGATCTTCAAATAATTCTTAGCCTTCAACTTCTAAACACCACCTGCTTCAAGTCCAAGAACAAATTGAAATTCTACGCTAATTCTAATCTACGAAGAAAAGAAAATACAAGAAAAATATAATACAAAAGAGTCCTCAACTCCCTAGATGCTCTGGTTTTTTTTGCCAACTGACTGCCTCGCTTTCCTCAAATGTTTCTATTTATAGAGCCTTAGAAGTTTGGGCCCTAAATTCGAGGTTACATTGTGTGAATCCCCTGGGTACTCCGGCTCAGATCAGATTTCTGGCCTCGACTGAAGTGTTGTCGCAAATATGTTTCAATTCTTATTTGTGTGTCTTTGTCAAGAAGATGCGCAGTCTATCGCGATAAGATTTGCTCCTTCAGTATATTTATTCGCTGCACAGAAGTTTCTCCGCTGCAAATGCATCTTCTTGGCTCTTTAACAATTTTCTTCTGCAAGGTCTGGTCGCTCTATCCATTTTTATCACGTACAATCTTATGTGTGTTTACTAGAATGTAGCTATGTCAGCGACATCACACTGTGTCATGATACTGTTTCATGCGCAAATACTCTTCTCTTCAACCTGTGTCGCAACCTAGTTTTTATGTCACGACAAAGATTTCTATTGGTTCTCGCTGGCAATGTTGTTTCTCGTGATCACAAGATTCTTGCTGCGGACTAAGAAAAAGTTTGTCGCGATAGTCTTGTTGCTACTTTAACCTGATTCCTTATCAAGAAATTTTTATTCCGATGGTCATGGCATAGTTTCGTGCTTGTAGTTGTTTTCATGCTGCCAATTTCAAGCTCTTGTTATGTCGCGACAAGACTTTTCTTCCTCAAAGGATCTTTGTCGCGCGACATAGAAAAGTACGTCATGAATTTGTTTATTTATGTTCGATTTATTTCTCGAGTCGCTGACTTAAGATTCATTGGCGTACATCAATCCTCTTTGTTCTTCAAGCATGTCGCAGAACCTTGAATCCTTTCGTTGCAAACTGTGCCGTGGGCTCCACTCGTTAGATTCAATTGTCATGACTTTGTTTCTCCGTCAGACTGTAAATCTTGGTTTCTTCGTTGTCGCGATTATTAGGATTGTCTTATCGCAACAGAGGTCTTTTCTTCGCGATTCTTTGTAAGTCTCACTGTGCTTTTCCAAGTTACACCAGTACAAGGATAGAGAAGATTCACATGACATAGATTTTGCCTTCTATTTTTCAATATGTCGCAACATAAATTGACTTGTCATAGTATTCTTCCTTTATCATTTTGAATTTCTTTTCGATGTATTTTATGCTTCTTTCTTCATGTTTCTATGTCGCTAAGCAGGTTCTTCGTGTCGACATCCAACCGATAAACCTTGTCGCAACATTGTCTTTCTCGTCTACCGACTTCATACATTCTTCCCATATTCTATTGCGACATCGTTGTCTTTTTATCGCGATATACTTTCATCTTCGATATTCAGCCTCCCAGGTTACATGTAAGAAATATTGTCGTGATGCATTTCCTTAGCTATTTAAAATAGACGTCATTCCGACACATAGAACTCGCCGTGACATGCATCACGTAATTACTCTTTCTTATTTCTGCTGAAATTTTCTCCTTTTGAATTAGTAAGTCCTACAAAACACAAAGTTGGTGAATAATTTATAATTTGGCATCAGAGCACCCTTTTGGTCCAACCCGACATAGTCCAACCTGGATCCAGATGCCCGCTAATTTTTTTATTTACCTTTTATTTATTTTGTTTTTTTTTTTAATGTCGCACCTCAACTCTCACTCCACCCGACCCGCCACCATGATCTTCTAAATCCGTGTTCTCGCATTCAGGGATCGTTTTCAATTATCTCACTAAAATATTTTATTTATAAAATTTCATTTTTGTGTTTTCAATTACGCGAAAGCATTTCAAATGGTAGGCCCATAAACATTTACCTTTATACAATACATTAACAAAAGGGTGTATCATGCCTTTACAAACGATGTACAAAACACTGTTTCAGAGATTAACTCTTTTAATCATAAAACATCACATGTTCAAAAGAAATGATATGCATATGGCTGGGTATATACTTATATGCTACTAAATCTCCTTTCTTGTGGCGGATCATGTTTCTTCTTGTTTCATTCTCTTCTTCCCTGCTCTACCTTATTATTACTACATAGTTAAATTCACGCTACATTTTCATGCTTAGTGTTCTATATGTTTTCTAACTAACACAACATGCTTTTTACTCCAATCATGCTTGTTACTTATTTCAATGGTCACTGATAAACAATACATATGCTTATACATTTGTACATACTTTCATTTACAAACATGTTTTCTAATGCAACAATTCTTACATAATTCAATTCATGAGATTTACATATACTCAAAGATGTATCGGTTTGATAACTTACTTTATGTCACTCGACTATTCAATTTATTTTCACGACGGATTTTGCTCGCGACCTGGTCAGGTATCATTCTCGGTAATGTGCTTACCTTTAGCAATTTTTGCTTCACTCATCATAACGGATGCCGATCGTGCATCCCGCCGTTATAGACATTTAGCAATATAATCCTTCCATCACGGCGATGGCGATCAAAATCCCTCCCGCCAGTCATTATTATTAATTCACTTTGATTCATATATGTCACAATATGATAATATTTGCAATTCAACAAATGCACATAAGCAATATTTGACAATTCATCCCACTTCTCTATTTCAAAACATTATGCAATTTCGTATTACCTTTCAATCGACGTGATGCATATTCCATACAATCATTTCACATTTACATAGTAAACTATCAATACACTTGAAGTGTTATTAGAGGTTCGAACAAACCAAATTATCGATCCTCGTCTCTTCTCGATTGCAAATCCTAGGGTCAGTTGTCGCCTTCACTCAGACTGGCACACCATAAATTCTCACTGTGAGTGGAGCAACAAATAATCATACTAAACGAAAGGTGGCGAGGTACGGTACATTTTTCACTTAGTTTCATTCTTATTTGAACCCCCATTAGTCATTTATTAGGGTCCCTTAACAATCGATGTACGAATATGGGACTTAAAAGTGCAAGGGATAGGAAAATGTGATTGTTGAAGCATCAAGACAAGGTTAATTGACCTGACTTATCAGAGCTCTTCTCACAATGGGTAATTAAGATACTTTGAGTGGTACCTGGCATTTCAGACATCGGGTATCCTGCATCAACTTTTGGTACCGGTACCACTTGCGGGTTTTGCCCATAAAATGGCAGATTTCATCATTTCTCTCCCATTTTTCTTCAATAAACCTCCCCAAATCCTTCCTACATCAAAACCCACCATGGAATCCAACCAAAACAACTCCAAAAGTGGTTTAGATCAATAGGAAACCTCTTTTTCCCCATGCGGCCCCAAAATCAAAATCATAAAAGGTGCTGGGGTTTTGCTTCCTACCTCAATCACTTCCAATCTTCTCTTCTAAGTTGCTTGATCACAAAGGAGCAAGAAAATGGGAAGAGACCCAACCAAAACTTGATCCTTCTCTTACCCTAGCTTTCTTCTCTGTTTTCTCCTATCTCCTTCTCCAAAAATGGGATTGCTCCAAATGAGCTCCCTTAAACCACAATTTGGTCTTTAACCTCATTTAAGTGTAAGGCCATGTTTGGACTTCCACACTTATTCTCACTTTTTTCTCCTTTTTGGTCTTAAGTCACTTATTCTTCATAAGGCCCTGTTTGGCCACAAAAAAAAAATGCATTCTTTTGACTTAAGTTTCTCTTAAATTGCTTTATAGCCCATATTGCATTTTATTTGTACTTCAACTCTCATATTTACACTTAGACATTTACACTTATTTACAATTGACCCTTAGGTCCTCATTTTACAAATTGCAAATTTTCCCTTTACACTTGGGTTAATTTTCGGGTCCAATCAATTCTCATTTAGCATATAATATTTGCATTTGGTCATAGGCCATATAATCATTTAATCAATATTCATTTAACAATTCCCTTAAAATACCTAAGTCGCTCAATTTCCAGACTTAATATATAATAATTTTTATTTTTAAAATTCTAGGGTATTTTTGTGGTATTACAGGCATTATAACAGATATGAATATATTAAAAATAAGCAAGAAAAATGGATTAAAAATAGATGAATTTAAGACTCGTCAAATTTCCCCAAACTTAAAGTTTTGCTTGTCTCCAAGCAAAGAAAATAAAATTTTGTTTATCCTCAAACAATCTCAAGTATTTTTATGACTTTTCCGCTTTCTATCGTGAATCCTTTCTAAATCACTTCTAAATTGAAACTATGTTAGTTGCAACATGTTTCAAATTTAGTTTCAAGGATCAATTAGGTCTTTAGCTCAGAATGTTCGTCTTCGTTATCGTGATAATGGAGAATTTAGGCTAAAAAAATTACCTGCATTCCAATCTTTTGAATCGATGCTCTGAAAATAAAATTTTCCCAAACTTGATCTCTTGTTATGTGTCATAATCGTATATTCTCATCTTTGGTGTCTATCACAACGCTATTCTTATTAAGTCGGGTCCCTTTATATAGAAGTCCTTTTTGCTTTTCATTTGTCAAAGATTTTTAGAATAGTGCAAATGTTTTATCTTTAGTTTCTACCACTCTTAGAGAACTTTAAGAAGTGCTCCAATACCAAATGAATTAGGTGCTAGGTGTTGAGCTCCACCCCATGAACGTAATTGTATACATATAGGAACACAAGACAAAACTTATTCCAATTTGACAAATTTATTAAATCTTTAATTTCTTCTTTTGCATTTCTTTCCTTTCCTTCATTTGTTCTTTCCTTTCTTCCATCCTTCATTCTTGTTTTTCCCTTCAAATCAAAATAACATTCCCCAATCTTGTCATTTTCTGCATTTTGAGGTTTTTTCAAAACCCAAGGAAGGGTTCTTTACTCTAGGATTAGAATAAAGTGTGGTCGAGGTTTCCTAATTGGCTGTTCAATGAAGAAATTAGCAATTTGGCTCAATTCTAGAATTAGAGTGTATGCTTGTGCATATTATGAGGGTAGGCTTTAAAGGCTCAAACTTCCAAAGATGGCCTATATCACTTCCCGGTTAAAAGAAAATGGGCCAGAGTTCACCTTTGACTAATAATCTAATAATAAGTTCTAGGACATTAATTATTTGATTTATAAATTAATCAGAAGAGTGCAACTCCTAATTTTTCACAATTTGTTATGACTCCACTTTGACCATGAGCATTGTTTTTCATGATTTTACTCATCTTACCGCTTACACATCAGCCTCAAAAGATTATCATGTTCTCTCTATCGAGTACATCTTCCAAATCCGATCATTCAACTTCATTCGGCTGAACCGCAACTCTTTTCCAATTGGGGATAGTCATCACACATCTATATGGCTTCGCTGATTCAATTATGCTGTCATGGTTATTTAAATCATGCAAAGCAGCTTCATTTCTGATCATGATTCACTAAGGCCAATACAACACACCTCACAATTGTTCTCAAGTCATTTCACCCAAACATGCTGCAACAAATAAATAATTTGATCCAAGTAGTTGATTTTCATTCAACTACAAATGGCAAACAATGAAGTAAAGAAAATTGATTAAAATGACACCAAACAATCAAAAACAAAATGGGAACATAAATTTTTTTTTGCAACAACTTTTATTTTATTCAGAGAAGAATGGGCTTCAATACAAAGAGGATGAGGAATCGAGATTTAGTTTAGAGAGAAAACAGTAATACAAGGGTTTATCTTCTTTGTAGGATTTGAAGTTTTCGTGTTTCGAGGTTCAAGTTAAAGGTAGCTGAAGATGGAGGGAACTTGAATGGAGATGTATGGCTTTTCTTTTATCATGGCTCTTTCTCTCTCGAAAGAGGTAGGGTATCATTTGAGAGTACTCCACCAAGGTGATCTTAATTGATCTCTCAGCCATGAGCCGATTATTCATAGACCCTTCAAGTCTGCGCTGAAAGCACATCGTGTATGTTCACTAAATTGAATCATGATCCAGCACATTCCATAACTTATGTCTATAGTTATTATCCATCTCTAAATTTCCTATCTCTCATTCATGATCTTTCCAAATTTTGAATCATGTTTTTGTAAAAGATATTTGAACCTTCGCTTCTACAAAGATGTCATTACCATTTTCCTTTCTGGGGAAAAGTGGTCAAACACTCACCCCTTTAATGTCATGAAGGCGTTTACTTTGAGTCTGTTCAGCCTCAGACAAGGTTTCTTCCTTTTTTAATCCCCATTTACATTCCTCATTTCTTCGTTTGAGCATTTGTTCATCAAGGTTATACTTTCCTCGAAATTAGCCTCCAAAATTCCTCTGATTCTATCGGTCAAGCCCCACCTTTTCTCCTTCATTTCTTTCTTAGTCGACAACTCAAAGATATCTATAATCTCCGTGATTTCCTCGACTGCTTCAGAACGCCTCATTGGTTCGTAAAAATTTTCCTTACATAAGGGAGAGATAACCAATGACTTTATGTTATACTTTTCCACTCGTAGCCGGCTTTCCGTGGATTTGCTCTATCCCTACTTGTTCCTCTTCTTCTCTTCATGCTCCTCCTGCCACTTCCCACACCTCCATTTCATATTTTGTTCAGCCTCATCACCCTCACAAAGCAAAGCAGGTGAAACTCTAGGTATGCTCTTCCTCTGTCTCCATATCCCCTAACTCAGTCATATAATGCAGAGCTTCAAAAGATCTGCCGCTTTGATGAAGATCAGGTCCTTTTACAGGTTCTAAAGCTGATATGTTTCTGAATTGAGTTTTCCCCACATCAAACTTCTAGTATCCCTTCAATAACGATACAAGACGATGGCTTTCTCGCTCCTTTACTCAGGTGCTCAAAAGCTTTGTTGGAATCTATAACAGTGAGGGCTATGAAATAAAACCACACCTCGCTTCTTCTAGCTGAGCCTCTCGCTTACGGATTCACGAATTTTCTCAGAGTCTCACTCTTTCCAAATTGGCTAAGAAATCCACGATCTTCTCACGTGTCAAGTCCTCTGAAAGGGGCTTTTTGCGCTGATCCAGTTCAGATCTTTGATTTGGAAAACTACATTGATCCTTTCATGGCCCATGGGAACCCATATACCTTCGACGTACACTGAATCTTCACTTCACGATGAAATAAGATAAAATTTATCATATTGTAAACCTGTGTGGTTTGGTGTGCAAGTGTAGAACAAGCTCCAACCCCTTTTTTCGATTATCTTTGCAAAGGGTGAGATGAATTTACCAAACCCCCTTTCTCCTATAAAACCTTTGTCGCTCAGATTCTTCTCCCATAAGGAGTAGGCTTCATCTGAAATGAACTCTTTATCGTTTTTCGACTCTTCAGCTTGCTTAGCTCTACTTTGTTAAACTCTTTTATGCTTTTGTCCCTTTTGAGTTGGGTTTTGTTCCTCTTCCTACCCTTCTGGTTCCGCCACTAGGGTTGTTTCTATCCGAGGTTCTAGATGAACCTCCACTTCACTCCTCAGATATTCTCGCCATCATCTCACCGAGATTATTGTGGACTGTGTTTCTGTGGTTTTTCCATGGATGAGATTTGAGTCTGGGGTTGTGGTCTTTGGAATTCTGGTTTTATACGTCGAAGAGATGAAGAGAGTATACAAATTTGGTGAGAGTATGAATGATGAAGTAATTGGAAGGAGGTGGCATTTCTCATTTTTGAAACACTCTTTAGTTAATGGTCTAATAAATGAATGTTCTCTTGTTTGTCGTGACAATTAATGATTGTATCAACAATAAACTTAATTTAATCATCATGAATTATCTTGTGACTTTCAAATTAAAATTTTGTACCCAGCCTTTATTATCAAAACATTCATGTCATGACAAACTTATGGTTATCTACAGTGTTACAACTCGTCGTGAACAAGAGACACACGTCGCGACATAAACCTGCTCATTGCAAAGGCACGCTCGCATCAGAAGCAATGTCGCACATTCTTTTCAATTTTTCTTAAATTTGAGATTGTGTCAGCAGTCATTCTAATCCCTTTGTGTCGTGGACATAAAAATTGCTTTTTCAATTTGAGTCCATTATTTATGTTGCGACATAGAGAAGCATGTTAAATATTCTTTTCAACATCAGCCTAAAATTTGTTGCAACATGCAAATCAGGGTCACGATAAGCTTTTCATCTTATCAGTGCGATGTTGCACTCTAATTTTCAAGAGTCGCGATAAAGATTTGATTCCCTTACTGTCTACAAATTTAAACTTACTCCCTTCCAATTCAAATAATCACTCCTTACAATCTAATTATGCAATTCCAAAGCCAGGAAAACATTTATAGCAATGTAATTTCTCATCAATTCAATGACGAACAACAATTTATTAGGCATCAAAATACTCAATCAAAGCATTTAAGCACTTAGCACTTGAAAGTTGTCTAATTTATTAGGTTCTAAAATCATCAAAAATTCTCAAACTTCAACTATGCATTGTTATCTATAAAAAATTTAGAAGCAAGATAGAAATACTCCCTCTTGTAGCCAATTCAGTTTGAGGCAGCATTCTTTAAAATAACTTTTGATTCCAGTTTATTTTTCCTATCCAACATAAAAAAAATAAAGAAAAAAGACATTTTAGCAAATGATAAAATTTCCTAACAACATTCCTAACACAATCAAAAGTAAAATTTCAAAATCATAAAAATAATCAACATCACTCAAAGTTAACAAAAATAAAGACTCTATTTGGGTTACCTCCTAAGAAGCTGCTCAATTTAATGTCCTTACTAGACAATGTGTCATAGAGTGTCTTTAGTTTCAAGACCCTTCTCCCTTTTCCAAATCTGATATGCTCTTCATGCTTCTCCAAGATAATACTTTTAATCTCTCGATTCACATTTTGAATTCACCTCCGCGCATTCAGCCTTCAATGTTACCGCTCCAAAGGTGTACTGCGCACATCGTACGGACACTCCATCTCGAATTTCGCCTTTCTTGGAAATAACTTGTCCGGAGTTGTATAAGAGAACTTGGTTTCCTCTGCCTGAATTCTCTCCCCAGATCTTTTCGTCATGCCACCTCTGGTCTTTCTTACAGATTATGGCATCATTAAGTACTTCATTTATCGCCTTCCACCATTCATTCGAGTAGTCCCTTTTCTTTTCGCAGCTGAAGTCACAATTCGCCTCACGGCCCACGTGAGTTTTTTATTCCAGCCTCTAAGGGAAATGATGCTCTTTCCATACAATTTGTAATGGGACACCCAATGGGAGTTTTGTGTAAGTAGTTCTATAGTTTCTCCACAATGCATCATCAAGTTTTATGTAATTCAACTTTCCCGCCAGATTAACTTTTTTCTCCATAATTTTCTTGATTACCCTATTGGAAATTTCAGCTTGTCCATTTGATTGAAGATGATAAGACAATCTTATTAGATGTTTGATTCCATATCTGCTCATGAGTTTTGTAAAAACTTTATTTGCAAATGCTTCTATCATCATGACTTGTCCTCGGGGGGTGCTCCCAAATCCCCGCAGCCAGCCAGCTCGAAACACAAACTCATCAGAGATGTGTTGAGTTTCTGTGGTGAGCTGCTTCGTTAGGTTTCTTACCCATCAAGAGCATAACTATGGTTAGAGAATGTTATAATAGTTAATGAGCTATTTGAAAATCCCATAAAAAGTCTATCCCCCCTACTGCTGTCAGTGTCTATTTGCAGTAGTCTCTTGTAGGCATTTTATTTCTTCACTTGTTTCTATCTCTCTCGATAAGTATCACAATGTTTTACCCATTCAAAACAATTCATCAATAGGAGTAGGCAAATAAAATCCTAATCGAGAATTTTTTGAGCTGTCTTGTCTCCGCAAAGTGTCCTCTCTATATGATGACGCACATACTTCAATAATACCACCTTGTTTTGTTTCGACACATCTCCTTATGATCATATATATGCTCCTCTTTCTATAGTGAGCTGGTCATCCTATATATACAATCTCACTGCACCTGGCTTCACTTCCTCCTCATGGTAGCCGACCAAATGGCATAACTCCATAAGCTAAGTAATTCACAATACTTGGATACCAAGGTGTTTGTACTGAAAACATAAATAACCCGCTTCATCGTGAAAATTTCGCTTATCTCTGCTCCTTTTATGTTCCAAATATTCTTCTAATCTAGACAAGTGATATGCTATCACATTGTCACTACCCTTTTATCCTTGATCTCAGATCAAACTTCGCAAAGCAGCAGCACCCATCCGATCGCCTCGCTTGGTACCTTCTTGCCATTAAATATTTAATTGCAAAGATGATCAAGCAGTGTATTACAAAATACGGGACCCAATATATAAGGGCCTCTAATTTTTCACAAGCAAATACCGTCACATGATCTCCTTCTCTGCGGGTGGTGTAGTTCTCTTATGCCTCATTGAATGTTTTGGTCGGCATAGCATATGGCCTTGGAATATCTTTTTCAGCTTCTGTCCCACATGTTCTATTGCATAATCACCGAAGCATTACACATATTTTCAAAATCATTGTTCCATTTAGTGTCAACATAATGGGAGATGATACTAATTTGGATTTGATTTCCTCAAACGCAGACCGCATGATTCATCAAAACTGTACCAGATCTTTTTCCAACAATCTACATAATGGTCTGGAGATTTTCAAAATCTTTTATGAATCTTCCGTAAAATCTAACATGTCCCAGAAGATTCTATTCCTTCACTCCGTTGTAGTGACATGAGAGTTTTTATAACAACAATCTCAGCTTCTTTCTGGTCTACTTCCCAACCATCAACATAAATCTATGGTCCCGTGCCACTGGGCTACTATGAAATGGAATTTTTCCCAATTGAAAGCTAGATTTTTTTCTTAGCACCTCTGAAGTACTGTTTCTAAGTTTTTCAAACAATCTTCAAAACTAGATCAATATACTGAGAAGTCATCCATGAATATTTCCATAACCTCTTCCACCAAGTCAGAAAATATAGACATCATACATTCGAATAAGTACAGAGCATTATGATAATCCAAATGGCATCCTTCTAAAGGCAAAGGTGCCATAAGGACATGTAAATGTTGATTCTCCTCGATCCTCTCATATTGCAATCAAAACTGCACATCCATCAAGAAAATAATAATGGGAGGTTCCTGCTGTCAGTCCAACATCCGGTCAATAAAAGGTGAGGATAATGGTCCTTTCAGCAAAGCAAGTTCTCAGAATTCATACAAACTTCCATCTCACTGCAAAGCCAGAGGGAACTAATTCATTCTTTTCATTTTTGATCATAGTGAATCCTCCCTTCTTTGGAACCACATGTACTGGGCTCACCCAAGGACTGTTTGAGATTGCATATATAAAGTCTGCATTTAGCCATTTCAACACTTCTTTTCCTACTACTTCTTTCATTACTGGATTCAGCCTCCTTTGATGTTCTACACAAGTTCTAAAAGATTGCACCAAATCATATTTGTAATCAAATCATTCAATCAAGGCTGAATACCCAGAAATCTTCTTAGCAAATTCCAGGATGTGTGTGTTGTCTTATGTCATCTATAGTTCATGAGATACTCCTGTCCTTTAAGAAAGCATTAAGGAGAGACCACAACTCTTCTTTTTCTTCTTTGAAGCTTTTGTAATTGTCTTCTTCCTTCCACAATGTTGGAATACATTTGTTGGGGTCCATTTGTTTAAGTACACCTTGAGAAATTCATGATCCGTTTGAGAAGAAGAAGAAAGCACCAGAGAAGCTATCCAATTGTAGAGCTTGTTAATCAGAAGCTGTGAATTCTCACAATGAAACCCAAAAAACCCTAGGTTCCCATTCTATATACTGCTCAATGCTTTGATTTGACTTTGGAATAGTTTTAGTTTTTATGCTTAGTGTAGTAAGATTTTATCTCACCATTTACATAGTCCGGATAAAGTCTAAGGTATTATAATTACAGTACTTGATAACCAACTCTTTGTGGGACGATACTCTTCCTTCCATTATGTTTCTTGTTATGACACATATACTTGCACACATAGATCGATGTGTAGTTTTGTGTATCCCGTACACCTCTTATCACACATGTATTTTTTTGGCAATAGAACTTGTAAGCTAAATTTCTCTTACAAGTTAAAAGTCAACATGCTTGCTCCTCAAAAGGTAGAAGTGAGCTCTCTATCCGCATGCACGTCATCTTTTCATCCGTAAGTCAGATGCTTCTGGGTGAAGGTTGAACTTCAATTTTTCCTTATCAACAAGTAAGGCCATCTCCCCATATTCTATATCATTGGGAAAGTCCGAGATCTTTCTTTGGCTCTTCATCCATCATGGCCAATACTTCCTTTTCATCCTCATCGCCGGAGGACAGCTTCTCCACCTCCTCGAAATAAAGATAAGATCGTAATGCCAACTCTTGGGGCGGGGAAAGAGTTGGTTTGTAATTCATATTCTCTTCATTAGTTTCCTTCATGATCTGTAAGTACTATTTCCTCAAAGGTAGAAGTGAGATCTCATCCACACTTATTGTCATCTTTTCATCCGTAGTCAGAGTGCTAGCGTAGTTAGATTGCATCATTTTAATGCGTTCTACACCAATTTGGTTCCTATGTGCTTTGGTGGTCTAATTGAGCACATTATCTCGCTGGGCGAGGCATTTAGAGGCAAAATAAGCAAAAGGGAACAAGGCGAATTCACTCTCACGCTACGACGTGCGATGTCTACAAAGACTAGCTCAATGTCACGACGTTTGAGTTCGGACATCACGACTTCAAGTCCTAAGTTGTAGAATAGTTAACCCTAACGTCGCGACGTGGAGCCCACACATCATGATGTGGCCGGCAGCCCAATAATTTCCAAAATCCCACTTTGTGAAAAAAGAGAAAACCTACCTCGAGAATATAAATAAAAAATGCCCTAATTTGGAAAGGACTTCGAGAGTGTCAGAGTGTGATACAAGACTATAGAGACTCAAGATTCGCCGGGAAGAAGAGTAAGAATCAAGATCATTCTATTAGAGTTTCTTTTACCCTCTCTATGTTTTCAATCCATTTTATGTTATTTCCTCTCCCCATGACGTTCTAATTTCATAGTCTAGGGTTTTGGTGTAGATTGCACATGAATCTTGTAATTAATTGTTAATTTTATTCTTAATTTGTTATATGGAATGTTATTTGCTTATTATCTAATCTTGATGTTCATGCTTATTGGTAATTGATCACTATCGATTATGGGATTTATGGCTGTCAGTAAGACCCAAAGAGGGTAATAATAGGTTAGACTTAGGTGAAATAACATAATTCCTCCACACTAGAAATATTTATGGGCTTCAGGTGATTATATTTCTCAGTTTAGTGCCTTCTTAGGTCTTGAGGTTGAGTAGAAATGCAATATACCTAGATCATAAGATTAGATTATGGATTATTGAGAGAGACTCATAAATACTTCGGTGAGGTTCACGATTTGCGAAAATTCCATATGATTAATTGAGTGAATATCAATGTTAATTGCTTGAAGATTGTGTAATTAAAGCCAAAACCCAAGTGTGTGTGTGTGTATATATATATATATATATCTACTTAACTGTATCGATTTTAATTCGGAGTTATTTTCATTTAGCTAGATCCACCCATAAAACATTTATTCAATAAAGGAGAAATTTTTCCAATTTCCTCAGCATTTCAATTAACCATTTCTATGGGTTCGACACTCATCTTCCATCAGACATCGGTTAAACGATGCGCATACTCCTTACGCCATCTAGTGTCCAATTTGCATATCATAATCGGGAAGTTAACACCATAATTTTACATGCAAATGTCATTACCTATAAAGACAAATCTACCTTGAATGTGCTTTCAAATAGAGAACCAAATTCTCATAGTTACTTAGGCTAACATCCATCTATAGAGTATATCTAGAAGTGTTTAAAGGCAACAAGAACCTCAACTCCCTCAAGCCTTTATGAGCTCATGCTGGCCATCACCGCTGCCTGCACTGTTTGACTAGTTGAGTTATTATATTTCTTTTCCTATATGAACATGAATTTCTTATATGGCCCCTTTTTCTACAACCATGGCAGATAATATTTTTATTTCTTGATTCTGATCTAGCTAGGCCTTCGTTTCTCACCCATGTTTTTCTCATTTGACCGACTTGTACATACTATAAGCCCGTCACCATGTGAGTTGATGAGTGCATTTCATACCATGATTATCATCCAATTTTCCAAGCATTTTCATGATTTCGATATGATTATTAGAGTTTTAATGTTTAAATGCTTCATTTTGGTGATTATGTTAACTTTGGAGAAAAATGAGCAAAAATGAGCTTAAATGGAACCAAAGAAGGCCAAGAAGCCACCCACACAACAAGCATTTGATCTTTGACTTGATGTGTTAATGGTGCCATCAAGTGGCTCGATTCATTCTAGCAATGTGTTCTAGAGTTCAAGAGCTTTTCAACGAGTCCAAGAACACCCAATTTGGAGTTCGGAAGAGAAAGTTATGATCTCGAGATGTTCACAAGAGGCAATGAACAAGCAGGGCGTCGTGACATCAAGCAAAGAACAAATTAGCATCCACCGTATGTCAGGCATCACGCACCCAGACGGCAATTTCGCTATTTTTGGCCCATTTCCAAAGATTCTATATAAACACTTTATTTCTTTATTTTTAAAGGAGGACCTTCGATCGAGGGCAGATGTAATGCTTCTAGGTTTCTAACTTACCAAGAAAGCTCTGGAGGAAAAAAGATTGAAGAGGGAGAAGATTATTTCATTTTTTCTTAAGTTTCTAACCCTACAGTGTATTTTTTCTTGTATTCTAATTTCAGTACTTAGTAATCCTTTTCCTTGTGAGATCGACACTCTTATTTTTCACACACTATATTACTTGATACCACGCATCCACTTGTGCACAATAGGCATATTCATTTTATATTAACACAATTCGCGCCTATCATGAGTCATCAGGTTAAACAATGAATTGATTTTAACACTCAACATGTAAAGGCATTTTTTAAACTTTAGAGTAATTCATCCTCGCTGTCTCTCTAAAATGCCTATAGTCCGGAGGTAGAGAAGACAATAGTTTAATAGCCATATCCTCATCATCCAACTTAACATCTATATATGTTTTGCAAATCCATAACAATAGAGTCAAATTCATCAAGATGAGGTTTGATAGTTTTACCTTTCCAGCCAGCTTCAGGTCATGTAACTTATCCTGATCAGTAAAGATTGGTCACCATAAAGATTCACTTAATATTAATGCTCACTATTTCTGCAATAATAAAGACTTAGCTAGCTAGCGAATCTTTGGTAAATAGGTGGATAATGGCACCCATTACTGATTGATCTTTAAGTACTGACATACTAGCTTATATATATATGAATGAAAACATGGCTGCTATTGATAATAATTAAAGGACATAATAAGAAGTGAAAAGGTTACAGTAATAGAATAGAATAGGATGTGGGGTTAGTTATACCACCGTACAAAATCAACAGAAATGACCTAAAAGGGATCTTCTTCGCTCCATCAACAGAAATTGGCGCTTGAGAAGAAATAATTTGAACTTTCTAAACCAAAAACTTGATTTGATCATCAGCTTCCATGAGGAATAGAACTTGCGAAGGATATAATAAAGGAAGATGAAAAACAAGCCAGAAAGGGCACAGATGAAAGCAACAAGCCAAGTGGAATCGGGCAAGACAGTGTAGAGGCCCATGACGAAAGCAATCATCATTGCTCCCATGGCATAAATGGTAAGACTAAATCCCCAGTTCGACAAGTCATGGAGTACCTCCTTACGATTTTTCAAAGCCACAAAGAAATATACGCAAACAGCAGCCATGGAAAGCGCCAAGGCTGAGGCATCCGCCACAACGAAGATTTTGAAAGCTGTTCTTTTGTTAAGATGGGCATGCTGTCCTGAATATTATACCCACCAGGTAAAAGGTGAAACCTGACGCTGCTATCAGTGTCACGACTACCAAATGTATTTCACCTGTTTGCTTCACGGCCTCGTTCCTAATCCTGTCATGTTTGCCTTTCTCTTTGTCTTGGCTTGATCTGCTTTCATTACCATCATCTCCTTTTCTGGGCCAGCTCAAAAGTCCAGCCCTAGCTTTCACTCTCTTTAATTTTGTTAGGATTGAGTCCTGATCAAATTCATTAATCCAAAAGAGTAAAAAATAATTAATATATAATATGTACGTACTAGATGGTTCTAGACGAGTTTGGGGTTAAAATAGCTTCTTCTTCTTTTAATTAAAACAAATATTGATTCTAGTCCACTTTTTGAACTATTGTTCAATTTATCCTCCTCATACTATGTAGGAGAGATGCTCATATTTAAAAAAAAAAAAAACAATTAATTGCCGCTTCAATTTGAACTAAAGCTGCAGTAAGTAAGTACTGACTTTAGTTGAAAAAATAGATCCGTAATTACCAATTATGGATTTAGTACAAAATGAAGTCGTAGTTATTAATTGTGGCTTTCAACTTAGATTAAAATGTTTTTAACAAAATATGAGCATCTCTTTTATATGGTATGAGAAGGTTAAATTGAACAATAGTTTACTATAAATCTTCTAAAATGAATATGTGTTTTAATAAAAGGGTCATTTTGACCCAAACTCGTTCCAGATGGTTCTAGATGCCATTACGTACCCGTTTTCCGTGAGAGTTGGTAGATGATGATGCGATGTCTGTTGCTGTTAAATTATGTTGGTTAAGTGCCATCTTATCTACCTTGTCAATCATTATGAAATCCGTACCATGATCCATTCGCGAATCGACGAGTAAACGGAGGGGCGTTTGTCCCGCACTATTCTTCCCATTCAGTAGTGCTCTAGTGCAGAACCAACGAACACACAACAAATTCAGAAAATGACGCTTTTGAGACATGAACAAGTGAATAGCATTATTGCCTTCACTGTCTAATTGTTCGTAACAAGCTGGATAGTAGAGCGCCAAAAGCTTTGCTACTCCCTTATGACCACGGCTGGCAGCGATGTGAAGTGCTGTCCTGTTCTTGTCGTTTTTAATGGGAGGTAGATTACCTGACTCACATACTTTGGTTTCTCTAGCAACTGCCTTGCTATTTTCTTGTAACCCAAGTATGCAGCGCAGTGAAGCGGAGAACACCCATATTCATCAACCTCTTTAATTAGCTCTTCTTTCCATTCAATGATTTTCTGAACCATTTCTGATCAAAACATACCATCATGCATGCATTGAGAAAAGAAACCATGTAAATAATTGCACTTGAAAAGCTAATCATGATTGACGAACACTTAGGTTATGTTTGGAATCTCGAAAGTTTTAACGAAAAGAAAAAAATTACTTAGGAAAATGATTTTTTCATATTTGGTTTTACTATTAAAAATATAAAAGAAAATAAAATATAATCAAAATTTTATATGTTTTTAGATTTCTTAGTTCTTCTCAATAGAGGGAAACAAATAAAATGAGTTTGACTAAACATATAAAATTAATTTATTATTAAAAACCTATTTTTAATTTCTCCAAAAATTTCATTCCACATTTCCTCTTTATTTTCCTTCTTATTTTATTTTCTCTATACTTTCCAAGTTCTAAACCGAGTCATAGGCTTTGTTTGAAACCCTAGAAAATGCTAATTAAGGAAAGAAAATCAAATAAACCAAAATTTGTAAATGTAACCCTCCCACGTTTTTCCTTGAAACAGAAGAACTCGGTGTAGACTAAAATATCTTTTATCCAATTATCTATTTACATGTATCTTATAAAAGGAAGCTGCTAATTTTGTGTTAGTAAATAAATGGTAAGATTTTGTCAAAATACGATCAAAATTGATAGAGCAAGTTAGTGTCACATCCCATACTGGATGAAATTTTCTCTCGACATTATATAAGTAATGTGCTTTTCTCAACTCTAAGTAGACGCCATGCGAGCCCCCTCAACCTAAAAAGGTGATACTATTTGCATAAATTTAATCTTATCAAGCATAAATGAGTTTATAGAATTAAATGTAATAAATTAATTCTATATATTTATTTAAACCCGTTTTGCTTGGTTTGTTTTGCTTTCTATATTATATAAAAATTCAAGAAATTTAAAAAATATCTAAAATTTAGATTTTATTTCATATTCTCAACTGTCAGCAATTTCTTCTTTGGGTGGCACTAATTCCGAGTATCAAAGGGAAGCCGTGCAATAAATAGAGAAAGGGTAAATTAATTATCTACGGATGGTTGAATATGGTGGCATCTGTGCTGTTCTACCTACGGGACCGCCGTGAGCTGCAATGGTTGGAGCATTGTGTAGTATGATGTTGACCGCGGCCAATCCTCCGCACATGTAAAGATGAAAGTGGCTCGTTTCATTAGTACGACTTGGTTAACTAGGATGTTTCTTAATCAATATCTTCACCACCTCCCGGTGATGATATCGCACTGCCTCGTGCAAAGCTGTGTCGCCCTCCTCATTCTTCTTCATCCCCAGTATGTCCTCCGGAACTCGAACCCCAGTTTCCATGTCTAATGCTAATTTGTCAGCATCAATGAGAACTTTCACCAGCTTGTCATGCCCTTCTCTAGCTGCAAGGTGAAGTGGAGTGTCACCATTTTGAATTTTACGTAGCATTAGACATCGAAACCTATCCAGGAACAATTTCAATTATTCAGTTTAACACAAACTGGGTAGCCACGTGGAGGACTTGGTATGTTCCCCAGTTGGGTTAGCTCTGTTTTCAGCTGCCACAGAATCCTACATAAGGATAAGACTGAGTCGAGTTTGTCCCAGCTGCCTCTAGAGTCGAGGATCCATGTATCCTGTATTTACTTCATCCTGCTCATCATGCTGTCTGAGGCTGCCCCAAACTCGGTTGGCAGGTATGCGGGATCTGATTCCGCCCCACCCACCTTAGTCCGATGTCAGTTTCGGCTTCCTGCCGCTCAGCTCCGCCTTCAATCACACTTGCAGGTCCAGGTGCAGGTACCACCTTGTTTGAATTGAAGCTACTGCAGGTCTCTCAGTTTCTAGATCTCTTCAAAACTGAAGTAGTCCTCAGAAACAAAACCATTACTTGAGGTCTGCTTGTATATACATATACACACAGTAATGTCCCTCAAACGAATATGCTTATTTATTTGAAATTTGCTTTCTCCGATAATTAATTAATGACTAACAATAATTGACAGCAATGCCAAACAATATGCTCCTCCCATCTGGTCAAATAATGTCTGCTCAAAGTTTCTTCTCTTCTTTCTTGTTTTAATTATCATATTATCCTGTCCGACAGGTTGGCAATTAGTTGTGTAGATCCTAGTTATTGTGAAGTGCAAAGATGGGTCAATCAGCCTAATGATCAGTGGTTAAAAAAAATTTGAGTAAGGCATAAGAGAGAAGAACTAAGTTCAAGCTGTTTAGAAACAGATTTCTCAAAATTTTAATTATACAAGCTACCCTTTTGTTATAAAGACTTATGCATAAAATTGTTTCCTTATATTAATTTTCTAAATGTTTCAAATAATTTTCAAGCATTTTCTCAAATAGGTCGTGCTCAACTGGTTTTCTTCTTGTACTCTAAAAGAAAAGCTACATGATTATTATATTTATTTATTTCAGATAGGTCTGAAAACGGGCCTCAAGGCCCATTCACCCAAATTTCAAAGAAGTGGCGCGCCCAACACAATGCCCAGCCCTGCACTGTACCTCACAAACGGCCTGCCCGCTAGGTCCAAAGCACTATTGGATACGAATTAGAAGATCCCACTGAACCAAACCATTGTATTTCGCTAATACAAAAATAATAACCCCTCTAACAATATATCATCCTCACGATCCAACTAAATCTTATTAATAAGAAATAAAATAATAATGTATCATCACCAATGATCTCCCCAATAAGAATAAGATTATTCCAAATAAATGTTCTTCTAAATCCAGTCACCAAATCCTATATCGATAAGAAAATCCCATCCAATGGGAACAACTTAGTTATTAATTAACCTATTTGACATCTACTATAAATACATGGCCACCCCACGCGGAAAGGTACGCACTTGGGGACGATACTCATATGCAACACATTCGCCTCTGCGCCCTCTTTTCTCCTCGTAAAGAAACCGACTTAGCATCGGAGCGCCACTGCCAAGCCCACGCCAACCCCCTTCTTTCTTCTTTGCAGGAGGCTACGCTCACTGTGATCAACAAGGTGGCGATCCTGTACTCCTCAACCCAAACAATCTAAGAGTCTCGCATCCCGCACCTGAAGAATCCGTGTCCCGCCAACGACTCCCTACACGCTCCGTACCCCCGCCTCTAGTTGAAAAGGCATCACTACTGGCGCCTGGTTGCGGGGAACGATACCTTTATAAATATAATCGATTTCGCCATCACGGTATCAACACGAATACGCTGTGAGCAACACTAATCCTCCAAGGATGCAAGATCCATCGCACACGCCGACCCTGCCGTGCTAGAAACAATGCGTGCCAACACGATGAGGTGGAAGCACTACCACCAATCAACGCTTGATGTGAGGAGTTAGAACAACTCTCACCGCATGCATCCGACGACCCCGGAGGCGACATTTTAGGAATATGACATTCCCCCATGAAGGACAATGCAATATCGATACTCCCAACGGCCAAGCAGGCATCCACCCGAGCCCGAGGCACTGACCACACCTAGCCCCGGGAGGAAGGCAACTACAACACCCGCAGAGCACGACGGAACGAAGAATCACTGCACCCGCCCGGAGCAGGAGAACACCATGGGAACAGGTTCAAAAGCCTCCAACAAGAGCTCAAATGTAAGGGAGGGCAAGAGGACGCGCCCCCACTACGGATACTTCGTACAACAAACCGAGTCGCCTTCCACACGCCGAGGTACTCCACTTCCC
>JAEQBH010007318.1:0-87696 GCA_016808115.1 Tetrastigma voinierianum | reverse complement strand
TTTAACAAACTTAATAGTTTCAAGCAAAGGAAGGGATTCAAGACTTCGAGAGGTAGGGTTCTCTCCTACTCGTTAATCTTCATCAAAGAGCCATGACATGGCTATGAGGTGTAGCCCTGTGATGGGCTGTCTCAAAGAACAGCTCGACAAAATCATGGTCAATGGGACTTGCCGGGTCCGTTATGTAGTTTTAACTACAATTTCGAACCGATTTTGCTTCCGAGTATGTGAATCTGATATTGATGATCTTGTTGTGTGTTATTGCTCGTTGAATAACATGCGATTGTGTGAATATTAATGTTGATATACTCATGCTTGATATATTAACATGATGCTTCGAGATGAAGCATGGATACACTCTGCTGCATGCAGCTTTCAACATGCATGTAAATATGAGATATTACGTGACTGAATTATCATCGCATGTGCACTAGGACATCGCAGAATCGGTGTGAGAGCATGAATGAAATAAATTTTATCTGGGAGTGGGTTGTCCAATAAATTCTAGACGGAGGGTCAGTCTAACAAATTTATATCTGAGGGTCATTCCAATAAATTATATCTGAGGATCATCTAATTATATCTGAGGGGTTGTCCAACAACATCTGAGGTTTGTCCGGGAATGAACTCTATTCGGAGGGTTGTCCAAGAAAAGAGTTCTCTTGAGATGGTCCAATGGCTTGATACTCTGAGGTGGTCCAGTTGATTTAAAACAAAAAGGCTTTGAAAATCAGCCTCATGCATGAAAATACAAGTAAGGGAGCTCCGTGAGGACTCCTGAAACTAGACATGCACATAGACATTCATATAGATATGCATATTTTATAAGTGAATGTGTGTGAATGATTTTGTGGATTATGTCATCGCATGTGGCACTTAGCAGCAGAAATTTCGTAGAGACTTTCCCACGCATACCACCCCGGGCCGTGGGAAAAACATTTCGTAATCGGAGGTGCACCCAAGAAGGTAATTTCATGAGGCTTTAGTTGAGAAGAAGGTCAAGCATGGCTTATTATGTGTTTTGTAAAAGTCTGGGCAGAAAACCCGATTTTGTTATGTGCTGGACTATTATCCAGTTTTTTTGTAGATATATTGGAGATAAATTGTAATTAAACTCATTTCATATGTTTACACACCTGCAAATGTTTTCTCTACCTTTGTTAATTCTAGTCATTTGTTAAGACTGATTTTTCATTGGGCAGTAGAGGAATTTGGCCCTATGGTCCTCTACCATATCGTAGCCTCGTCAGTGAGCTTGATGTGGGCCTTCGAATCACCCAAATCGGACCTCTACAGCCCAAGTTATGACATTTTTACTTGGGAAGGTCTAAGAGCGCGAGCTGTGTGGCCGAGCTCAACCAAGAGAATGAGCTGTGTGGCCGAGCTCTTTGGCTGAGCTCTCTTAGATGAGCTGACCCTTCTGGCTGAGCTCTCCCTAGGATGAGATGACTTACAGGCCAAGCCTAGCTCTGGGATGGAGCTGTGTGGGGTGTGGCCGAGCTCACTTATGACGAGCTGTGTGGAAGTGGCATTCTGTTTTGGAGCCTATGAGACGTCTAGTCTTTGAGACTGAAATTCGGTTAAGGAAAAGTGAGAATTTGGACTAGCATCCTTGATAGAAATTGTAGCCTCGTCAGTGAGCTTGATGTGGGATTTCGAATCACCCAAATCGGACCTCTACAGCCCAAGTTATGGCCTTTTTACTCAGAAGGGTCTGGGAGGATGAGCTGTGGACGAGCTCATCTAGCCGAACTGAGCCCTTCCGCATGAGCTCTTCTGCATGAGCTCTCCTGCATGAGCTCTCCTGCATGAGCTCTTCTGCATGAGCTCTTCTGCATGAGCTCTTCTGCATGAGCTCTCCTGCATGAGCTCTCCCGCATGAGCTCTTCCGCATGAGCCCTTCCGCATGAGCTCTTCTGCATGAGCTCTTCTCGCATTTGAGCCTCCCGCATGAGCCCTCTCGCATGAGCTCTCCTGCATGAGCCCTTTTGCATGAGCTCTTCTGCATGAGCTCTCCCGTGATGAGCCCCGCATGAGCTCTCCCCGTGAGGAGCTGCAAGAGCCCTCCGCATGAGCTCTTCTCGCATGAGCCGCGCATGAGCCTTCTCCCGCATGAGCTCTCCGCAGCGACCCATGAGCCTTCCGCATGAGCGCCGCATGAGCGACCTTGTCTAGGGAATGAGCTGGACTGCGTCAACTTCGGACGATCATAACTTTCTCGGGTCCGGGTCCGTTTACGCGCTCGCACTCTACGGAAAGCCCTCGAAATTTTAATCTATCTGTATATGGCTCATTATAATCTGAGCTCATATAGTATTCGAAAAAGACGAAAGACAGTAGGTACCTGTCACCCCACGTCGGCTTGCTCATATGAAGCGCCAACTTCACGACCATAACTTCCTCGGGTCTCGGTTCGCTTACGTTCGACTTATGGAAAGATCTCTGAGTCTAGAATCCAACCACATGCCTGAGGATGGCATTTGGTGCTCACTTAGTACTCATCATTGCACTAAGTGCACTAATTACTAGGAAAAATAAAAAGACCCTTAAATTCCGGGGCTACAAATCTTATCTTTCCCATACTAGCATTACAAATAAAATTTTTAAAACAAAAACCTATATCACAAGAAGAGAATCCAACAATATTGTTAAACAATCCCTACGAGGCTTCTAGATCTATTCCTATATAAGACAGTGCCTCGGGATGCCAGGACTCTTTTCGCTCACTTTATTTATTTATTTTTCCTATTTTATTCATTCCGAGAGAGTGCGCTTTAGGGATGTGGGAATCATGGATATTAAATTAGCTATCTTTTATCATGTACGCGTGAGGTGCATGTGATGTCGAGGCCTTCAGTTACTACAATATAACTCTACCCTATATGTGGTGATCGTGATGGTTGTATATTTGAATTGATTATCGTGTCCAAAATGATGTTTTTAAGTTAGCTATCTCCCCACAAAACCCTAGTAGTTGTCTCTCTCCTCTTCTTTCTCTAAGTCTTTTTCTTCTAATCCATTTCTTCAAGTAAAAATGAATGCTTTTTGTCATTTTTGTCCTCAAATCACTCATCTACATCTATTTTTTCATTTTCTCGCTTTAATAAAGTGGTTCTTCCATGAATATTTACGTTATCTTTTCTTTTCTTTGTCATCATCTTATCGCATTTGGTTTATCATCATTTTATCGTAACGTTACATTTATTGGGTCTACTTATTACAATGTGGTATTTGCTCGTCAGGTTGTTACTAACACTTTATTCGGAAAGGAGGATTCATTCAGCAAAATGGATTTGATCTCGCCGAAGATATGAAATTATGGTCATTTAGGTGTTAAAACTGAGTAAAAGTATATATTCTAATCGTTTTATTATCAAATTTGTAGACTTGATAGATTTATTATGCTATTAACTTACATATTTTTTCAACCTACATGAATTTTAGCTATTTGTATTTCAGATCTATCAATCTATTATAAATTTAAATCAATAATATTTTCCTTTATAAAAATTAGCCACCTCTATCTTGCATGCTTAGTTGTTTTAAATTAGCTACCTTACCATGGGCGCGCATGTTATGCATGTGATGTCTTGCACGCTTATTATTGTTTTAAATTAGCTACCTTTATCATGCACGCGTGAGGTGCATGTGATGCCAATGGCCTACAGCTACAATGCACTCCAATTCTATAGGGTGATCATGATTGGGTAGTATATATTTTGAATTGATTATTTAAAAGTCCATAATACTTTGATACCTCCCCACAAAACCCTAGTTGTCTCTCCCTTCTTTCTCATTCTTTTTTTCTTCTAATCCATTTCTTCTGCAAGGGAGGAGTGATTTTTTGTCATTATTGTCCTCAAATCATCAATCTATATCTATTTGCTTTCTTTTTCGCTTAATAGAGTGGTTCTTCCAAGAATATTTGGGTTTTCTTTTTTCTTATTTCTTTGGTCACTCATCTTATCAAGATTCGTTTGTCATCGCTTTATGGAAACCTCAGATTTATTGCCTAATTTATTTCAATGTATTGTGCGCCGTGTCGCTACGACGCCTTTATTCGAAAGGAGACGCATTCAGCAAAACCCGATTTGATTAGCCAAGATATAAAAATTATGGTCGCCAATGGCGGCTTTTTGAAAACTGGAGTAAAAAGATATTCTAATCATTTTATTATCAAATTTGTAGACTTTATACCGATTTATTAGTGCTACACATGGATATTGTTTCATCCCCATATGAATTTTAGTTATTTGTATTTTAGATCTACTGACTATTATAAATTTGAATCATTTATTATTTTCTTTAAAAAATTAGCCACCTCTATCTTCGCACGCTTTAATAAAGGTAAAATAAATAATACAAAACAATCGTCTTGTATTGGCATACCATGATCAAGGTGATTTAAATAAACAAAAGGACAAATAATAATAATAATTAAATGAAGAATACAAGCTAGAACTTGTCAGACGGTTTTCAATCCCGTGATCATGCAAAATCGTGACACATCAAATCTCTATTAAAATAATGTAAAAACTCTACTCCCTTTCGCCATACTAATATTATGTAACAAAATTTTAAAATAAAAACCCATATCACATGAAGAGAATCCAACAATATCGCTAAACAGCCTCTATGGGGCTTCCTGGGATCTATTCCATATATAAAAGAGAGACGTCTCTCGACGCTGGACTCTTCGCTCACTTTATTTTGCTATTTTTCCTATTTCTTTTCATTCCGAGAGAGTGCGCTGGGATGTGGAATCATGATAATTTAGCTATCTTGACCATGCACGCGTGAGGTGCATGTGGATGTCACTGAATTTGTTACTACAAATATAACTCTACCCTATATGGTGATCGTGATGGTCGTATATTTGAATTGATTATTTGTGTCCTTAATGATGTTTTAAGTTAGCTACCTCCCCACAAAAACCCTAGTTGTCTCTCCCCTTTTTTTCTCTCATTCTTTTTTCTTCTAATCCATTTCTTTAAGTAAAGAGGAGTGATTTTTTTGTCATTTTTGTCCTCAAATCACTCATTCAGATCTATTTTTTTTTTCATTTTCTTGCTTAATAAAGTAGTTCTTCCATGAACATTTAGGTTTTCTTTTTCTTTTTATTTTTGTCATCATGTTATCAGCATTTGGTTTGTAATAATTTTATTGCAGCGTTACATTTATTGTCGACTTATTCCAATGTGGTATTGTTCGTCGGGTTTCCATCGACAGCTGATTTGAGTGCGACGACTGTGCAAAACCCGATTTTGATATGTCGAAGATATGAAATTATGGTCACAAGGTGTTAAAAAACTGAGTAAAGATATTCTAATCATTTTATTATCGGGCCTTAGACTTGATACTGATTTATTATGCTATTATCTTGGATATTGTTTCATCCTACATGAATTTTAGCTATTTGTATTTCAAATCTATCAATCTATTATAAATTTAAATCAATAATATTATTTTTCCATTATAAAAACTTAGCCATCTTTATCTTTCATGCTTAATATTGTTTTAAATTAGCTACCTTTTTCATGCGCGCATGTTATGCAAGTGAGGCCCCTGCACGCTACATGTTTTAAATTAGCTACCTTTATCATGCGCGCATGTCATGCATGTGATGTCTTGCACGCTTATTATTGCTTCAAATTTGCTACCTTTATCATGCACGCATGAGGTGCATGTGATGCTTGTGGCCTGCGGTTACTAAATATAACCTACCCCGCAGGTGATCATGATGGTAGTATATTTGAATTGATTATTTGTGTCCATAATGATGTTTTAAGTTAGATACCTCCCCACAACAACCCTAGTTGTCTCTCCCCTTCTTTTCTCCTTCTTTTTTCTTCTAATCCATTTCTTCGAGTAAGAAGTGATTTTTTTTGTCATTTTTGTCCTCAAATCACTCATCTACATCTATTTGTTTTCATTTTCTTGTTTAATAGAGTGGTTCTTCCATGAATATTTAGGTTTTATTTTTCTTTTTCTTTTTGTTATCATCTTATCAGCATTTGGTTTGTCATTGTTTTATTGCAACGTTTGATTTATTGTCTACTTATTACAAAGTGGTATTGTTCGTCGTGTTGTTACGATGCTTTATTTGAGTGAGGACGATTAAGGCAAAACGGATTTGATCAGTCGAACATATAAAATTATGGTCAGCACGGTGTTGAAAAACTGGAGTAAAAGATATTCTAATCATTTTATTATCAAATTCAGAGACTTTATAATGGGATTTATTATGCTATTAACTTGATATTGTTTCATCCTATATGAATTTTAGTTATTTGTTTTTTAGATCTACTATCTATTATAAATTTGAATCAATAATATTATTTTTCTCTTAAAAAAAATTAGCCACCTCTATCTTGCACGCTTAAAAAAGGTAAAATCAATAATACAAACATCGTCTCGCATTTAAAAATAAACGGGCTCACATGATTTCCACAAACTAAAGGACAAATAATAATAATAATAAACGGAGAATCCAAGATGGAACTTGTCGCACTGAGCCTTTAACCTGTATCATGCAAAAAACCATACACATCAAATTCCTATTAAAAATAATTTAAAACCTACTCCTTTCCCCTATACTAGCATTACAAATAAAAATTTTAAAACAAAAACCCATATCACAAGAAGAGAATCCAACAATATCATAAACAACCTCACGGGGCTTCCTGTGGGGATCTATTCCTATATATAAAAGACGTAGTGCCCTCGGGATGCGTGACTCTTCTGCTCACTTTATTTATTTATTTTTCCTATTTCTATTCATTCCGAGAGAGTGCGCTGGATGCGGAATCATGATAAATTAGGTTACTTTATCATGCACGCGAGGTGCATGTGATGTCGAGGCCTTCCGTGGTTAATACAAATATAACTCACCCTATATAGGGTGATCGTGATGGTTGTATATTTGAATTGATTATTTGCGGTCCAAAATGATGTTTTGGGTTAGGTATTCCCACAAAAACCCTGGGCTTGTCTTCCCTTCTTTCTAAGTCTTTTCTTCTAATCCATTTCTTCATAAAAATGAATGATTTTTTTGTCATTTTTGTCCTCAAATCACTCATCTACATCTATTTATTTCATTTTCTGCTTAATAAAGTGGTTCTTCCATGAATATTTACATGCTATCTTTTTCTCTTTGTCATCATCTTATCGCATTCGCTCACATCATTTGGTTGCAACGTTACATTTATTGTCTAATTTATTACAATGTGGTATTGTTCGTCGTGTTGTTACTAACGCTTTATTTGAGTGAGGACGATTCAGGCAAAATGGATTTGATCTGTCGAAGATATGAAATTATGGTCGTCTAGGTGTTAAAAAACTGGAGTAAAAGATATTCTAATCGTTTTATTATCAAATTTGTAGACTTGATAGATTTATTATGCTATTAACTTACATATTTTTTCAACCTACATGAATTTTAGCTATTTGTATTTCAGATCTATCAATCTATCATAAATTTAAATCAATAATATTATTTTTCCTTTATAAAAAATTAGCCACCTCTATCTTCAGACAGTTTATTATTGTTTTAAATTAGCTACCTTACTCATGCGCGTACGTTATGCATGTGATGTCTTGCACGCTATTGTTTTAAATTAGCTACCTTTATCATGCACGCTGAGGTGCATGTGATGCCAATGGCTCTATGTTACTACAAATATAACCCACCCTATAAGGCATCATGACGGTAGTATATATGAATTGATTATTTGTAACCATAATGATTTTGCTAGATACCTCCTCACAAAAACCCTAGTTGTCTCTCCCCTTCTTTTTCTCATTCTTTTTTTCTTCTAATCCATTTCTTCGGGTAAGGAGGAGTGATTTTTTTGTCATTATTGTCCTCAAATCACTCAACTACATCTATTTGTTTTCTTTTTCTTGCTTAATAGAGTGGTTCTTCCATGAATATTTGGGTTTTCTTTTTCTTTTTCTTTTTGTCATCATCTTATCAGCATTTGCTGACAATGCTTTTATAGCAACTCTAGATTTATTGTCGACTTATTTCAATGTGGTATTGTGCGCCGTGTTGCTACGACGCTTTATTTGAGTGAGGACGATTCAGGCAAAACGGATTCGATTAGTCGAAGATATAAAATAATGGTCGTCACGGTGTTGAAAAACTGGAGTAAAATATATTCTAATCATTTTATTATCAAATTTGTTGACTTTATACTGATTTATTATGCTATTAACATGGATATTGTTTCATCCTATATGAATTTTTAGTTATTATTTGTATTTTAGATCTACCCATCTATTATAAATTAATCAATAATATTATTTTTCTTTAAAAAAATTAGCCACATCTATCTTGCACGCTTAATAAAGGTAAAATAAATAATACAAACACCGTCTTGTTTTTAAAAATAAACAAGATCACATGATTTGCACAAACAAAAGGACAAATAATAATAATAATAAATGAAGAATACAAGCTAGAACTTGCTGCACGAAGCTCAATCCCAGATCATGCAAAAATCGTACACATCAAATTCCTATTAAAATAATGTAAAAACTCTACTCCCTTTCGCCATACTAGCATTACAAATAAAATTTTAAAATAAAAAACCCATATCACATGAAAAGAGAATCCAACAATATCGCTCAAAATGCTTCTATGGGCTTCCTAGATCTATTCCCTATATATAAAAGAGAGAATGCCCTCGGGATGGGACTCCTTTCGCTCACTTTATTTATTTATTTTCCTATTTTTCATTCCGAGTGCGCTGGGATGTGGGAATCATGATAAATTAGCTACCTTTACCATGCACGCGTGAGGTGCATGTGATGTCAATGGCTCTGTGTTACTACAAATATAACCTACCCTATATAGGGTGATCGTGATGGTCGTATATTTGAATTGATTATTTGTGTCCTTAATGATGTTTTAAGTTAGCTACCTCCCCACAAAAACCCTAGTTGTCTCTCCCCTTCTTTTCTCTCATTCTTTTTTCTTCTAATCCATTTCTTCAAGTAAAGAGGAGTGATTTTTTTGTCATTTTTGTCCTCAAATCACTCATCTAGATCTATTTTTTTTCATTTTCTTGCTTAATAAAGTGGTTCTTCCATGAACATTTAGGTTTTCTTTTTCTTTTTATTTTTGTCATCATCTTATCAGCATTTGGTTTGTAATCATTTTATTGCAGCGTTACATTTATTCTCGACTTATTACAATGTGGTATTGTTCGTCGTGTTCTTACTGACGCTTTATTTGAGTGCGGACGATTCAGGCAAAACGGATTTGATATGTCGAAGATATGAAATTATGGTCATCAAGGTGGTAAAACCGGGAGATATTCTAATCATTTTATTATCAAATTTTTAGACTTGATACAGATTTATTATGCTATTATCTTGGATATTGTTTCATCCTACATGAATTTTAGCTATTTGTATTTCAAATCTATCAATCTATTATAAATTTAAATCAATAATATTATTTTTCCATTATAAAAAATTAGCCAACTCTGTCATGCACGCTTATTATTTTTTTAAATTAGCTACCTTTATCATCAGCGCATGTTATGCATGTGATGTCTCGCGAGACGATTATTATTGTTTTAAATTAGCTATTTTATCATGCGCATGTCATGCATGTGATGTCTTGCACGCTATTATTGTTTCAATTTGTTACCTTTTTCATGCACGCTGAGGTATGTGACTTAGTGGCTCCGTGTTACTACAAATATAATCCCAATTCCTATATGTGGTGATCATGATGGTAATATATTTGAATTGATTATTTCTGTCCATAATGATGTTTTAAGTTAGATACCTCCCCACAAAAACCCTAGTTTTCTCTCCCCTTCTTTTCTAATTCTTTTTTCTTCTCATCCATTTCTTCGAAAGATAGCGATTTTGTCATTTTTGTCCTCAAATCACTCATCTACATCTATTTGTTTTCATTTTCTTGCTTAATAGAGTGGTTCTTGTAAAACCCGTGAAAATTTTAAATTTGAATTTTTCAGATAAAAAGGGGCAAATCGTAGGTTTACCTAATAGCTCTTGCAGGTGTTTCGGATTTTTCGTATTCTTGACTACGAAACTGGACGACTGGGCTGAATCATCTCACAATCTAGCTACCCAATGACTTCGTTGAATTTTGAGATTATCTAATTTCACGCATTTCCCGGCAAAACTGGTAACAGCGACACATGGCGAGCTATGTGGATGACACATGGAAAACCATGTGGGTGGACACACGGTACATGTGGAGGGTAATACGGCAAGCCATGTGGTCACACGTATGTGGCAAAGGCATGCATGTGTGACACATGGCAAGCCATGTGTGTGGACATGGCATGCCATGTGTCATCATGCATGGCCTTTTGTAAATCCTATAACAGGGAAGTTCCACCAAATTGTGCGTAAGCTCAATTCTCAGTCAGGAGGGGAGCATCAAGGAGAAGGGATGAGGGAAGTGGAAAGGAAAAGGAGTGAGGAAAGGAAAGGAGAAAGGGAGGAAAAAGAGAAGCAAATAAAGGAGGAAGAGAGGAAAGAAAGAGGAAGAGGAAGGAGGTTAAGAAGAGGGATCCTGACAGCAAAGAACCTAGAACTGTGCTACATGAGGTAGATTTCCTCCTACTCTGGTTATTTTACGCCTAGGGGCCGTGTAATGGCTCACGTTTCATCCGCCTCGCGAATTTGTATGTTGTGTGGTTTGTTTGTGATTGTGTGATGGTCAAAGACCGGGCTACATGAGCTTGACCGTCCAAGACCGAACACAAAGGTTTTTGGGGATGGCAAAACCCGCAGCGCATCGGCAACGTGGTGTGCCCAAATTTCCGCACACCCTTTGTGAATCGGCCGCATCAACTTTGGACGGCCATAACTTTCTAGTCCAAACTCCGATTCGCGCGTTCTTTGACTCTACGGAAAGCTCGTTGAGTCTAGAATTTAATAAAATAAAGTGCTTAGCCAAAAAGTAGGCTGAACATCACAATACTGACAATGAGGAACGGTCCGTCTGCTCCTTAACTGCTTTTCTAACCGGCTTCAGGAACCGAAATGCTCGGGATCGTATATGGCCTGAAGGTGGAATTGCGTGTTGATGTTTGCGTGGTATTTACAAAACCGACTTTCGGACTGAGTCCAATTATTTCGAGGCTACATGGCCTGACAAGGGTCGAATGACTAATGTGTGTTATTGCCATAAATTCAATGACATACTAAAAATGTGAAATTATGTGATATATGTGTGATAAAGATGGTGATAAAGATGGAAATAATTATATGCATCGGTTGTATGACTGATACATATTTATGTCTCTACTTAGAATATGAATTATGGCATTACTTCGTTTCCAAGTAATGGCTGGAATTATTTTAATACATGCTTCGAATGATTTGGGTCGGCTACGAATGAACCGAATGATAGAAAAGATGTAGTGCATGCTATGTGATGTACCGATTTGAATATGGAAATATTAACATGATCGCATGTATGTTAAATATATGAAATGTTGTGTGCATTAGACATGAGTGTTCATAAGACACACATAGTGTACTGCAAAGGTCCATGTAGAGGTCTTCATACATTGGTCATGGGTCTGAAAGTGCAAGGGCGTCAAATTGCATTGCATTGGTGTGCTGTGAACACCACATTACATGAAAGTCGCTCACAGATCGATTCAAGATCGTCAGCGCCAATCTGTGGTCGGGAATGGGACGAAGTCCAATCGAGTTCCACATCATAAACGAAATGGAAAATGAAATGTGTCTAAGGTGAGTGGGCAGGGGGATAGATGCCCTCGTGAAAAGCCCGAAAACTTGGTTAGACAAATAGATCTCGTCGGCAGCCCGAAAATGCCTAGGTAAGAGACCCGCGACTCGAAAATTTCGCTCGCCCAAAAAGACACGAAACAATTGAATAAATTAATATCACATAGACTACTGGGTTGTGAAATGGGAGCCTGACTAATCCTCGTATTGATTTCCCATCGCACTCAGATTTGGTGGTGGGTCGCAGGTTGACCTTGCGATTTCAGCATGTAGAGTAGCTTCCTCGCCTCATACATGCATGTAGATTTTTTTTCCCAAGGATAGACAACATGCGGTATGTACCCGACGGGTTGTTGATTCGACGTGGAATGATCATTTGCATATGCAGCCCTGGGGTGGAGGAATAGCCTCAGGATTTTATCTCTACTGGCGTACCACTCCCGCCGTGGGACCCCTTCGTGCATACATGTGTACATGATGTACAAAGTGTGATTCGCGCTCCTGTGAGGCCAGGATTATGAAGCGTGCCGAACTGTGGCCTTGATTCTTGTTTTGTCTATATATTAGAACGAACTAGTTTTAATATATGTTTTATATCAAAAGTGATGTAATAACTCTTGGATCTATAGAGATGTATGGTCTTGTAACCATATGGATGAGTATGATGATGGGCCCTATCGGGTCATTTTACTCATGTATGGTCCTCATGATATGAGACAATACTGTGTTTCCGGCGGTGCTGATAAGGGTCACCGTGACCCTCGAGTTTCAGTGTCACAGCCGTGATCGAGCTGTATACGAATACCTGTGGCTCAATGTGGGTACGGGTCTAGATACATGCTTGCTAATGTGTGTGGAGCATCACAAAATTCGGTATAGCTTTCAGGTTGGAGCTGAGTTGGGAGTTACCTAGTGCTCGAAAATTGATATCCAGATCATAGTTCGGTATCAAGGTCTAGGTAGGAGGTTACCTAGGAGTCTACGAGACAGGATTAGAACACATCATGCATTGTGTGTTTTCTTATGTATGCTTTGATTGTATGTGCATGATTGTGTGTTACAAATTGCATGAATTATATACATGGTAGGATGTATATAGGAAATACGAACACTAGGGTTGAGAAACATAACCTTAGGAGTTCGAGAAACAAACCCGATGGTTCGGGGATATTGTGCCCATCGGGTTGTCAAAGACACTCCGCTTGTAATAGATTATGATCATATGAGAGTTACCGCCTACACGCCAGATGGTACTTCAGGTTGTGTTTCCTCAGGAATAGGCACGATGTTTCACCCCATACTGTGTACGATTCACGATGGCACGGCGCTTGACCGTCAAGGCCTTGCCTTACTCCAGGAGGACGAGGAGACAGGATACGAGTCTACCTCTGGGTGGTTTACAAGACGAGGATGTTTTTCCGACGAAAGCACGGATTACCTCCACCGAGGGATGTAGACTTCCGTGATTAGTCAGATCCCGACATCGCCCATTTCTGACTCCGCATGGGATGGCGGTCGACTGAGTCAGACAAGGTCCGCATTCAAGAGTTATCGGGCAAGGGTTTCATTAGACCAAGCACTTCACCACGGGTGCTCCTGGCTCTATTTGTGAAGAAGAAGGATAAGACCCTTCACTATGCATCGACATGCATGCTTGAACAAGGTTACAACTGCACCTGTGATCCATTACCAGGATTGATGACTTATTTGATCGGGCTCGAGAGGGGCTAAGTCTACCGTGAAGATGTGACCTTCTCGTACCGGTTACCACGCTTGAGAGTTATGTGGAGGCGCACATCCCTAAGATAGCTGCTCAGACGCGGCATGGGCACTTTGAGTTTACTATGATGCCCTTTGATTGACGAATGCACCTGGCATTCACGGGTTCTCACGGATGTGGTGTCTCCAACCCTATTTAGATCAATTTGTGGTGGTCTTTGTCGATGACATCCTCATCTACTCCTAATCTGAGGTTTAAGATGAGGATCACTTGAGAATCGTGACTAGCTTTCAGGATCACTGGGCCAGATGCCAAGTCTGCAAGTGCGAAGCTGGGCTTGGTCGAGGTGGGCTCGGGGACACGCGGTGTCGCCTTCAGGTCTGACTCGGGAAAGGCTGAGGCCGTGATGTATCGAGAGACCGGCAGCCCGAGACAATGAGTTTCTGGGATTGGTAGGGTATTAAAGGAGGTTTATAGAAGATTTCTCCCTACTAGCGTTTATGACAAGATCGACCTGCATAGAGTGGCCTGGAGTTTGTGGCCGATGACTCCACGTGGAGCAAGCTGCCCAAGAATCAAGATGAGGCTTACTTCGCCTCCTATTCTAATAGTCCCGCAAAGGGACAGCGACACATCAGATTATGATGCCTCAAGGACGGATCGTGTAACTCGATGCAACCGAGGGCGAAAAGCTTACGGTTCTCGATAAATTGAAGAATCATATGGCATCATCAACGCATGACATGGAGTTGGCTGCCGTAGTCTTCGCTCTGAAGATTTGATGCCACTACTTATATGGTGAGCAGTTCGAGGTGTTTTCAGACCACAAAAGTCTGAAATACATCTTCACGCAGTGAGACCTCAACATGAGGCAGCGTAGGTGGATGGAGTTTTTAGAAGATTACGACTTCACTCAGATTACCATCCCTAAGGCAATGTGGTGGCTGATGCGCTTTAGCCGAAAGTCACGGTGGAGTATCATAGTATAGCTTCCCGAGTGGCGGATGCTTGAGACAAGGCTGTCAGATCATAGCAAGATGAGCGGTGCCTGGGTACTATGGGTGTCATGATGGCTAATAATCTCTACTAAGCGCAGTGATGGGGATTCTGTGCAAGACGTTAATCCGGTGATCCATGGGGACCGAGATATCAGCACAACTGACGTAAGGCTCCCGCCACCACACGATGGTAGTCTCAACATAGGGACAGTCAGGGTCCCCCGCCAATGATTTGAGGGAGGAGATCTACAGAGTTCCACGCTCCCGATTCGTCAGACATCCAGTAAGACGAGATACGCGACCTTCGCCGCCGTGATACAGAGCTGGATGAAGAGGCATGTCGTGGATTTTGAACCGACGGTGTCTCACGTGTCAATAGGTCAAGGCTGAGCACCGTGAGGCCAGCAGGCTACTTCCAACCATCGGAGATAGCGAGTGGAAGTGGGAACACACACAACAGACTTCAGACTCACTTCGCCATGGACATCGTGGCGGCGCCGATGCTGCAGGGGTTATAATGGACTAACTCACCAAGGCCTAAGACATTTTCCGCCGTGCGATGACCTTCAAGACCGAGGAATTCCTACGTTGTATATAATGAGATAAGACGCTGCATGGAGTGCTACCATAGTATCGACCCGATCCTTAGTTTACGCACTCGCTTCCGAAGAGTTTCCGTAAGGCTGCAATGGGACACAACCGTAGATGAGTACCGCTTTCATCCTCGATCGCATGGTCAATCCGAGCACTATTCGCATTTTAGAGGACATGTCAGAGTGGCATCCTAGATCTCAAGGGTAGCCGAGATTGGCACTCGTCTCTGGTAGAGTTCGCTACAATAGTCAGCGATCGTGCGAGTATCTCGACGGCACCCTATGAGGCTCTAGCCGAGGCCATGTCGATCATCGATATGTTGGACAGATGGAGAGAGCTCCATCACTCAAGCCCGTATTTACTAGGAGACACTTGAGAAGGTGGGTATGATCCGTGAGCCTCCCCACGCTTAGAGCCAAGAGAAGAGTTACGCCGATATAATCGACGCATGACCCCAGGAGTTCGAGGCTGGGCGATCATGTCTTCTCGAAGGTGATGCCTAAGAGAGGAGCATAAGATTCTGAAACGAGGAAGCTACCGAGGTACATCGGACCCTTCGAGTACTCCGAGGGTGGGCGCTGCCAGGCATCTAAGCAGCGCTACATCGAGTTTGTCCAACGCTCATGAGGTGTTTCACGCCCCTATGTCTCGGAACACCTCAAGATCCAACCCATATGCTGGATCGGGAGAGCTTGTTGTCGATGCGAATGGGACCTTCGAGGAGGGACCAGTGCGTATCATGGATAGCCGAGAGCAAGTTTTGCGTGGCAACACCGAGGAGTCAAGGAGGCGACATGGGAGCTGCACAGGAAACGGCGCCGCAACATCCTTCGTTTGACTGGAAGGTACGCTTTCTAGTCATTAATGTTTTAAATGACTGTCGCATATGCATGTGTTTGATTGTGTGTATGTGTGTGTGAATTTCGGGACGAAATTCTTTTAAGGGGGCAGATGTAAACCCGTGAAAATTAAATTAATTTTTCGATAAAATGGGGCAAAACTTTAGTTTACTTAATAGTCTAGAGAAAGTCAGATTTTTCCAGATCTCTGATGGCTAAACTGATTGCAATCATAGAATCGTCTCACGAAATCTAGCTACCTACCGCATTTCGTTGAATTATGATTATCTAATTTCACGCCTTTCGAGAAAACGGTAATGCGCGACACATGGCGAGCCATTATGTGGATGACACATGGAAACTGAGGCACACAAGGCAAGTTGATGAGTGACACATGGCAAGCCATGTGTCACAATGCATGGCAAAGGCATGCATGTGTGACACATGGCAAGCCATGTGTGTGACACATGGCATGCCATGTGTCATCATGCATGGCCTTTGTAAATCCTATAAATAGGGGTTCCAATTCGACAGTGTGAGCTCAATTTCGCCGTGAGGGGAGCATCAAGGAGAAGGAGGAGGAAGGGGAAAGGAAAAGGGAGAGGAAAGAAAGTGAGAAAGGGAGGAAAGGAAAGGAGAAAGGAGGAAAAGAGGTTAAGAAAGAGGAGGAAGAGAGGAAAAGAAAGAGGAAGAGGAAGGAGGTTAAGGCAGTTGAGTGTATCTGCACAAGAAAGAACCCGGAATCGCGCTTACAAGAGGTGATTTCCTCCTACTCCTCGGTTATTTTACGCCAGGAGCAAAGATACAATGGCCTACTAAGCCGCCCCAAGCCCAAAATTTGTATGTTGTGTGGTTTGTTTGTGATTGTGTGATGGTCAAAGACCAGTTTTATAGGGTTTCGGGACTGTCCAAGACAGAACACAGTGTTCTAGGATGGCAAAATCCCGAGCAGAATGGCAAACGTGGGTGTGCCCAAATTTCCGCACACCCTTTGTGAATCGGCCGCATCAACTTTGGACGGCCATAACTTTCTAGTCCGAACCCGCCATCGCTGCTTCGACTCTACGTAAAGACTGCCGAGCTCCAGAATTTACTGTAATAAAGTGCTCACAAAAGTAGGCTGAATGATACAATACTGACACGAGGAAATGAACCGGCTCAGCTTCCTAACTGCTTTCTGAACCGGTTTGTAACCGAAAATGCCTGGATCGTATACGGCCCGAGTAGTGAAACTGCGGTTGATGTTTGGTGTGGTATTTACAAAATCGGACTTTCGGATCAGTCCAAATTATTTCCGAGGCCAAGCATGGCCAGATTTATGGCCGATAATGACTAATGTGTAAGCATGCCATAAATTCAATGACATACTGAAAATGTGAAATTATGTGATATATGTGTGATAAAGATGGTGATAAAGATGGAAATAATTATATGCATCGGGTTGTATGACTGACATACTATGTCTCGGCCCAGGAATATGAATTATGGCATTACTTGCCTAAGTACGTCGGGAATTATTTTAATACATGCTTCAACATGTCACATGAATGAACCGAATGATAGAAAAGATGTAGTATGCTATGTGATGTAATTTATTTCAATAGCGTGGAATATTAACATGATCGCATGTATGTTAAATATATGAAATGTCAGGTGCATTAGACATGAGTGTTCATAGCACACACATAGCGTACGCGTAGAAGGTCCATGTAGAGGTCTTCATACATCGGGTCGCGGGTTTGAGGCAAAGGTACAAATTGCATTGCATTGGTGTGCGGTAACACCACATTACATGGTGCGTGTTCATGGTGGCTCGATTTGGCACTCGCGCTTCGCGTTGAATCGCAGCGCTGAATGGATGAAGTCCAATCGAAGTTCCACATTGTTAAACGAAATGGAAAATGAAATGTGCCTGGGCGTAGCAAGTAGGGGATAGATAATTCCTGTGAAAAGCCCGAAAACTTGGTTAGACAAACACATCCACCTGAAAGCCCGAAAAATGTCTGAGGGTGTAAGAGACCCGCGGTGAGACCCCGGTGCCCCATGCCCAAAAAGACACGAAACAATTGAATAAATATCACATAGACTATGGGCTGTGAAATGGGAGCCTGACTAACCTTGTGATTACTTCCCATTGGCACTTGCATTGGGTGGTGGGTTTGAGGTTGACCTTAAGATTTGGGGCATGTAGAGGTCGTCTCATACATGCATGTAGATTTTTTTTCCCATGATAGACAACATGTACGCACGGATTGGTTGTTGATTTGATCAGGAAATGATCATTTGCATATGCACCTAGCTGGGAATACTCTGTAGGATTTATCTCTACTCGGGCGCTAGTTCACTCCCGCCGTGGGACCCCCTTTCAAAGTACAGATTGTGGAGAAGGCATCGCGCCCTAGAGGCCAGGATTATGAAGACGTGGCCTGATCGTGGGCCTCGATTCTGTTTTGTCTATATATTAACGAACTAGTTTTAATATATGTTTTGTATCAAAAGTGATGTAATAACTCTTGGATCTATAGAGATGTATGGTCTTGTAACCATATGGACGAGTATGGATGATGGGCCCTATTGGGTCATTTTACTCATGTATGGGTTCATGATATGAGACACACAGTTTCCGCAGTCGACGGTGGTCAACTGACCTCGAAGCCGGCGTCGCGCTTCTTCCATGAATATTTAGGTTTTCTTTTTATTTTTCTTTCTATCATCATCTTATCATCATTTGGTTTGTCATCGCTTTATTGCAACGTTTGATTTATTTTCTACTTATTACAAAGTGGTATTGTTCAAGCCGGTTGTTATGATGCTTTATTCGAGTGAGGACGATTCAGTAAAACTGGATTTGATCATTTAACATATAAAATTATGGTCATCACGGTGTTGAAAAACTTGAGTAAAAGATATTCTAATCATTTTATTATCAAATTTGTAGACTTTATACTGATTTATTATGCTATTAACTAGGATATTGTTTCATCCTATATGAATTTTAGTTATTTTTGTATTTCAGATTCATCGATCTATTATAAATTTGAATCAATATTATTTTTCTTTAAAATTAGCCACTCTATCTTGCACACTTAATAGAGTGTAAAATCAATAATACAAACACCGTCTCGCATTTAAAATAAACAGTTCACATGATTTCCACAAACCAAAGGACAAATAATAATAATAATAACTGGAGAATACAAGATGGAACTGTCACGCACCCGTGAGCACAATCCCAGATCATGCAAAAACCATACACATCAACTTCCTTTTAAAATAATGTAAAAACTCTACTCCTTTTCGCCATACTAGCATTACAAATAAAGTTTTAAAATAAAATCCCATATCACATGAAGAGAATCCAAAATACAAACCCAACAAATTTCCTTTCTGGGGGCTTCCTTAGATCTATTCTATATATAAAAGACAGTGCCCTCGGGATGCGGGACTCTTCGCTCACTTTATTTATTTATTTTCCTATTTCTATTCATTCCGAGAGTGCGCTCGATGGAATCATGATAAATTAGCTATCTTTATCATGCACGCGTGAGGTGCATGTGATGTCGGTGGCTTTGTGTTGCTACAAATATAACCTACCCTATATAAGGTGATCTTGATGGTGGTATATTTGAATTTATTATTTGTGTCCATAATGATGTTTTTAAGTTAGCTACCTCCCCACAAAAACCCTAGTTGTCTCTCCCCTTCTTTTCTCTCATTATTTTTTCTTTTAATCCATTTCTTCGATAAAGAGAGCATTTCTTGTCATTTTGTCCTCAAATCACTCATCTACATCGTTTTTTTTTCATTTTCGCGACAAAGTGGTTCGTACCATGAATATTTAGGTTTTCTTTTCTTTTTCTTTATCCAAAGATCTTATCAAAGATTTGGTTTGTCATCATCGCTTTATTGCAACGTTAGAGATTGGATTGTCGACTTATTATAATGTGGTATCGTCTATCGCGGTTGTTAATGAAGCTTTATTCGGAGTGGAGACATTCGTGCAAACGGATTTGACCACGAAGATATGAAATTATGGTCTTCAAGGTGTTAAAAAACAGGAGTAAAAGATATTTTAATCATTTTATTATCAAATTTGTAGACTTTATACTGATTTCTTATGCTTTTAACTTGGATATTGTTTCATCCTATATGAATTTTAGCTTATTCAGATTCTCTCGCATCTATAAATCTATTATAAATTTAAATCCATAATATTATTTTTCCTTTATAAAAACATACCACCTTTATCTTGCACGCATATTAATGTTTTAAATTAGCTACCTTCATCATGCGCCGTACATTATGCATGTGATGTCTGCTGGGCTTATTATTGTCTTAAACTAGCTACCTTTATCATATATGCGCATGTCTTGCATGTGATGTCTCTCGTGACGTACTTATTATTGTTTTTAAATTTGCTACTCATCAAGCATGCTGAGGTGCATGATATCTGCGGCTCTCAGGTTACTACAAATATAACTCATCTCTATATAGGGTGACCGGAGGTAGTATATTTGAATTGATTTACAAAATTTTAATGATGTTTTAAGTTAGATACCTCCCCACAAACACCTGAATGTCTCTCCCTTCTTTTCTCATTCTTTTTCTTTTAATCCATTTCTTCGAGCAAGGAGGAGTGATTTTTTTCATTTTTTGTCCTCAAATCACTCATCTACATCTATTTGTTTTCTTTTTTCTTGCTTAATAGAGCGGCTCCTTCCATAATATTTAGGCTTTTCTTTTCTTTTGTCATTATCTTATCAAAGATTCAAGGTTTGTCACCGCTTTATCAAGAACGCTTGATTTATTGTCTACTTATTACATCGTGGTATTGTTCGTCAGGTTGTTACATGCTTTTATCTGAGTGGAGGATGATTCGTGCAAAACTGATTGATCATCGAAGATATAAAATTATCACACACAGGTTGAAAACTGGAGTAAAAGATATTCTAATCATTTTATTACCAAATTTGTAGACTTTACACTTGTTTATTATGCTATTAACTTGGATATTGTTTCATCCTATATGAATTTTAGTTATTTGTATTTTAGATCTATCGATCTATTATAAATTTGATCCAATAATATTATTTTTCTTTTAAAAAAAATTAGCCACCTCTATTTTGCACGCTTAATAAAGGTAAAATAAGTAACACAAACACCGTCTCGCATTTAAAAATAGCAGGCTCAAAAGGACAAATAATAATAATAATAAACGGAGAATCCAAGATGGAACTTGCTGCACAAAGCTCAATGCCAGATAATGCAAAAACAATACACATCAAATTCCGAATAAAATAATGTAAAAACTCTACTCCTTTTCGCCATACTAGCATTACAAATAAAATTTTAAAATAAAAACCCATATCACATGAAGAGAATCCAACAATACAGCCAAACAGCCTCATAAGCTCCTAGATCTATACCTATATATAAAGAGAGAGGGTTCGGGATTCTAATTTTTCATTCACTTTATTTATTTATTTTTCAATTTCTATTCATTTCGAGAGTGCGCTGGGATGCGGGAATCATGATAAATGAAGTTACCTTATCATGCACGATGAGGTGCATGTGATGCCGGTGGCTCTGTGTTACTACAAATATAACCTACCCTATATAGGGTGATCTGATTGTGTATATTTGGAATTGATTATTGTGTCCATAATGATGTTTCTTTTGGGTTAGCTACCTCCCCACAAAAACCCTAGTTATTCTCCCTTCTTTTCTCTCATTCTTTTTCCTTTTAATCCATTTCTTCGATTAAAAAGCAGTCATTTTTGTCATTTTTGTCCTCAAATCACTCATCTACATCGTTTTTTTTTTCATTTTCTTGCTTAATAAAGTGGTTCTACCATGAATATTTAGGTTTTCTTTTTCTTTTTCTCGGTCATAATCTTATCAAAGATTTCGCTTAGTCATCGCTTTTACCATAAATATTAGATTGATTGTCGACTCTATTACAATGTGGTATTGTCTGGTCGTGTTGTTAATGACAGCCATTGAGTGAGGACGACTCGTGCAAAACGGATTTGATCCGTCAAAGATATGTACTACGGTCCTCACTGTTAAAAACTGAGTAAAAGATATTCTAATCATTTTATTATCAAATTTGTAGACTACAATTTACTTATTATGCTTTTTTAACTTGATATTGTTTCATTCTATATGAATTTAGCTATTTGTATTTCAAATATATCAATCTATTATAAACTTAAATCAATAATATTATTTTTCCTTTAAAAAAAAAATTAGTCACTTATCTGCACGCTTATTATTGTTTTAAATTAGCTAGTTTTATCACACAAGATGTGATGTCTTCAGTGACGCCTTATTATTGTTTTAACATTAGCTACCTTATCATGCACGCGCGTGAGGTGCAATGTGATGCCGGTGGCTCTGTGTTACTACAAATATAACCTACCCTATATAGGTGATCGTGATGGTAGCATATTTGAATCTGATTATTTGTGTCCATAACGATGTTTTGTTAGTTAATTTCCCCACAAAATCCTAGTTGTCTCTCCCTTCTTTTCTCATTCTTTTTTCTGTGAATCCTTTTCTTCGAGGAAGGAGGACTGATTTTTTTGTCATTCTTGTCCTCAAATCACTCATCTACATCTACTTTTTTTTTCATTTTCTTACTTAATAGAGTGGTTCTTCCATAAAATATTTAGGTTTTCTTTTACTTTTTGTCATCATCTTATTAGCATTTGGTTATTACCTGCTTATTGCAACGTTAGATTTATTGTCGACTTATTACATCAGGGTATTGTTCGTCGGTTAGACCGACGCTTTATTTCCGCTGGTGAGGACGATTCAGTAAAAAGAATTTGATCCGTCGAATATATTAAATTATCATCGCCAAGGTGTTAAAAACGGAAAGAAAGATATTCTAATTATTTTATTATCAAATCTCAGTAGACTGGAGCATCGATTTATTATGCGCTTAACTTGATATTGTTTCATCCTATATGAATTTTAGCTATTTGTATTTCAAATCTATCAATCTATTATAAATTTAAATCAAAAATATTATTTTTCCATTATAAAAACTTAGCCACCTTTATTTCAGATGCTTAATATTGTTTTAAATTAAATTTACCTTTATCATGCGAATGTTATGTTGACGCCTTGCACGCTTTATTATTGTTTTAAATTAGCTACTTTATCATGCGCGCATGTCATGCATGTGATGTCTTCAGACGCTTTATTATTGTTTCCAAATTTGCTAATTTTATCATGCACGCGTGAGGTATATGTGTGATGCTTGTGGCTCGTGTTACTAGCAAATATAACCTGACCTCCATTCAGTGGTGACTGCGATGGTAGTATATTTGAATTGATTATTTGTGTCCATAGAGATGTTTATGTTAGATACCTCCCCACAACAACCCTAGTCAGTTTCCTCCCCTTCTTTCTCCCTTTTTCTTCTTAATCCATTTCTTCGAGTAAGGAGTGATTTTTTTTGTCATTTTTGTCCTCAAATCGCTCATCTACATCTATTTGTTTTCATTTTCTTGTTTAATAGAGTGGTTCTTCCATGATTATTTAGGTTTTATTTTTCTTTTTCTTTTTTTTATCATCTTATCATGATTCGGGTTTGTCATCGCTTTTATCAGTAACGTTTGATTTATTGTCTACTTATTACAAAGTGGTATTGTTCGTCGTGTTGTTACGATGCTTTATTTGAGTGAGGACGATTAAGGCAAAACGGATTTGATCAGTCGAACATATAAAATTATGGTCAGCACGGTGTTGAAAAACTGGAGTAAAAGATATTCTAATCATTTTATTATCAAATTTGTAGACTTTATACTGATTTATTATGCTATTAACTTGGATATTGTTTCATCCTATATGAATTTTAGTTATTTGTATTTTAGATCTACGATCTATTATAAATTAGAATCAATAATATTATTTTTCTTTTAAAAAAAATTAGCCACCTCTATCTTGCACGCTTAATAAAGGTAAAATCAATAATACAAACATCGTCTCGCTTTTAAAAATAAACGGGCTCACATGATTTCCACAAACTAAAGGACAAATAATAATATTAATAAATGTAGAACTAAGATGGAACTCATACGTGACTGAGCTCAATCCCGCATCATGGCAAAAACCATACACATCAAATTCCTATTAAAATAATTTAAAACTCTAATCCTTTTTCCCCATACTAGCACATAAATAAAATTTTAAAACAAAAACCCATATCACAAGTGAAGAGAATCCAACAATATTGCCAAACAACCTCTATGGGGCTTCCCAGATCTATTCCTATATAAAAGACATAGTGCCCTCGGGGATGCGTGACTTTCTGTCACTTTATTTATTTATTTTTCCTATTTCTATTCATTCCGAGAGAGTGCACTTGGGATGTGGGAATCATGATAAATTAGCTACCTTTATCATGCACGCGTGAGGTGCATGTGATGTCGAGACCTCTGTGTTACTACAAATATAACCTACCTTATATAGGGTGATCGTGATGGTTGTATATTTGTGTCCAAAATGATGTTATAAGTTAGCTATCTCCCCACAAAAACCCTAGTTGTCTCTCCCCTTCTTTTCTCTCATTCTTTTTTCTTCTAATCCATTTCTTCAAGTAAAAATGAATGATTTTTTTGTCATTTTTGTCCTCAAATCACTCATCTACATCTATTTTTTTTCATTTTCTTGCTTAATAAAGTGGTTCTTCCATGAATATTAACGTTATCTCTTTCTTTTTCTTTTTGTCATCATCTTATCAGCATTTGGTTTGTCATCATTTTGTTGCAACGTTACATTTATTGTCGACTTATTACAATGTGGTATAGTTCGTCGTGTTGTTACTGACGCTTTATTGGAGTGAGGATGATTCAGGCAAAATGGATTTGATCTGTCGAAGATATGAAATTATGGTCGTCTAGGTGTTAGAAAACTAGAGTAAAAGATATTCTAATCAATTTATTATCAAATTTGTAGACTTGATAGAATTATTATGCTATTAACTTACATATTTTTTCATCCTACATGAATTTTAGCTTTATTTGTATTTCGTGATCTATCAATCTATTATAAATTTAAATCAATAATATTAGTTTTTCCTTTATAAAAATTAGCCACTCCTATCTTCAGACACGCCTTATTATTGTTTTAAATTAGCTACCTTATCATGCGCGCATGTTATGTATGTGATGTCTCAGACGCCTTATTATTGTTTTAAATTAGTTACCTTTATCATGCACGCGTGAGGTGCATGTGATGCCAATGGCTCTAGGTTACTACAATATAACCTACCCTAAAGTGATCATGATGGTAGTATATTCAATTCGATTATTTGGCCCATAATGATTTTTAAGTTAGATATTTCCCCACAAAACCCTAGTTGTCTCTCCCTTCTTTCTCATTCTTTTTTCTTCTAATCCATTTCCTTCTTTCGAAAGTAAAGGAGGAGTGATTTTTGTCATTATCGGCCTCAAATCACTCAACTACATCTATTTGTTTTTTCGCTTAATAGAGTGGTTCTTCCATGAATATTCGGGCTTTTCTTTTCTTTTGTCATCATCTTAATTGATTTGGTTTGTCATCGCTTATTGCAACTCTAGATTTATTGTCGACTTATTTCAATGTAGACAGGCGTCACGTTGCTGCTACGACGCTTTATTCGAGTGAGGACGATTCAGGCAAAACGGATTTGATTAGTCAAGATATAAAATTATGGTCGCTATGGTGTTGAAAACTGAGTAAAGATATTCTTATCATTTTATTATCAAATTTGTAGACTTTATAATCGATGTATTATGCTATTAACATGTATATTGCTTTCATCCTATATGAATTTTAGTTATTCAGATTTTTTAGATTCATCGATCTATTATAAATTTGAATCAATAATATTATTTTCTTTAAAAAAATTTGAATAACTTCATCTTGCACACTTAATAAAGGTAAAATCAATAATACAAACACCGTCTCGTATTTAAAAATAAACAGGATCACATGATTTGCACAAAGAAAAGGACAAATAATAATAATAATAAACGGAGAATACAAGCTAGAACTTGCTGCACGAAGCTCAATCCCAGATCATGCAAAAATCGTACACATCAAATTCCTATTAAAATAATAAAACTTTACTCCCTCGCCATACTAGCATTACAAATAAATTTAAAATAAAACCCATATCACATGAAGAGAATCCTAACACATCGCTAAAATGTACTCTATGGGGCTTCCTAGATCTATTCCTATATATAAAAGAGAGAATGCCCTTGGGATGCGGGACTCTTTCGTTCACTTTATTTATTTATTTTTCCTATTTCTTTTCATTCCGAGAGAGTGCGCTTGGGATGTGGGAATCATGATAAATTAGCTACCTTTACCATGCACGCGTGAGGTGCATGTGATGTCAATGGCTCTGTGTTACTACAAATATAACCTACCCTATATAAGGTGATCGTGATGGTGGTATATTTGAATTTATTATTTGTGTCCATAATGATGTTTTTAAGTTAGCTACCTCCCCACAAAAACCCTAGTTGTCTCTCCCCTTCTTTTCTCTCATTCTTTTTTCTTTTAATCCATTTCTTCGATTAAAGAGGAGTGATTTTTTGTCATTTTTGTCCTCAAATCACTCATCTACATCGTTTTTTTTTTCATTTTCTTGCTTAATAAAGTGGTTCTACCATGAATATTTAGGTTTTCTTTTTCTTTTTCTTTTTGTCATCATCTTATCAGCATTTGGTTTGTCATCGTTTTATTGCAACGTTAGAGATTGATTGTCGACTTATTACAATGTGGTATTGTTCGCCGGTTGTTACCGACGCCATTCGAGTGAGATGACGGCCCGCAAACGGATGGATCTGGCTTCAAGATATGAAATTATGTTGCCACGGTGTTAAAAACTCGAGTAAAAGATATTCTAATCATTTTATTATCAAATTTGTAGACTTTTACATTTATTTATTAAGTGCTTTTAACTTGGATATTGTTTCATCCTATATGAATTTTTATTATTTGTATTTCAAATCTATCAATCTATTATAAATTTAAATCAATAATATTATTTTTCCTTTAAAAAAAACTAGTCACCTCTATCTTGCACGCTTATTATTGTTTTAAATTAGCTATCTTTATCATAGCATGTGATGCATGTGATGTCTTGCACGCTTATTATTGTTTTAAATTAGCTACTCATCATGCACGCGTGAAGTGCATGATGCCTAAGTGGCCTGTTACTACAAATATAACCCACCCTATATAGGGCAGATCGTGATGGTAGTATCATTTTGAATTGATTTATTTGTGTCCATAACGATGTTTTGGGTTAGGCTACCTCCCACAAAAAATCCTAGTTGTCTCTCCCCTTCTTTTCTTCTCATTCTTTTTCGCGAACTTTTCTTCTCGAGGAAGGAGGAGTGATTTTTTTGTCATTCTCGGCCCTCAAATCACTCGTCTACATCTATTTTTTTTTCATTTTCTTACTTAATAGAGTGGTTCTTCCATAAAATATTTAGGTTTTCTTTTTGTCATCATCTTATTAGCATTTGGTTTGTCATAGTTTTATTGCAACGTTAGATTTATTGGGTTTAATTCCATTAAATGTGGTATCCCTCGCTTTGTTTTCGATAATTTTATTCGAAGCCAGACGATTCGTGCAAAACCCGACGGATTTGTCGAAGATATGATATTCTGGTCGTCAAGGTGTTAAAAAACTGGAGTAAAAGATATTCTAATGATTTTATTATCAAATTTGTAGACTTTATAATCGATTTATTATGCGTTAACTTGGATATTGTTTCATCCTATATGAATTTTAGCTATTTGTATTTCAAATCTATCAATCTATTATAAATTTAAATCAATAATATTATTTTTCCATTAAAAAAAAATTAGTCACCTCTATCTTGCACGCTTATTATTGTTTTAAATTAGCTAGCTTTATCATGTGGGCATGTGATGTCTTCCACGCTTATTATTGTTTTAAATTAGCTAGCTTTATCATGCACGCGTGAAGTGTGGCATGTGGCGCTTCTGGCTCTCGTGTTACTACAAATATAACCTACCCTACATGTGGTGATCGTGGTGGTAGTATATTTGAATCTGATTATTTGTGTCCATAACGATGTTTTGGGTTAGCTACCTCCCCACAAAATCCTAGTTGTCTCTCCCCTTCTTTTCTCTCTCATTTCTTTTTCACATCCTTTCTTCGAGGAAGGAGGAGGATTTTTCGTCATTCTCATCTCAAATCACTGGTTTCACATCTATTTTTTCATTTTTCTTACTTAATAGAGTGGTTCTTCCATAAAATATTTAGGTTTTCTTTTTGTCATCATCTTATTAGCATTTGGTTTGTCATAGTTTTATTGCAACGTTAGATTTATTGTCTACTTATTAAAATGTGGTATTGTTCGCTGCTTGTTATCGATAATTTTATTTCGAAAGCTAGACGATTCAGGCAAAATGGATTTGATTTGTCAAAGATATGAAATTATGGTCGTCAAGGTGTTAAAAAACTGGAGTAAAAGATATTCTAATCATTTTATTATCAAATTTGTAGACTTTATACTGATTTATTCTGCTATTAACTTTGATATTGTTTCATCCTATATGAATTTTAGCTATTTGTATTTCAGATCTATCAATCTATTATAAATTTAAATCAATAATATTATTTTTCCTTTAAAAAAAATTAGCCACCTCTATCTTGCACGCTTATTATTGTTTTAAATTAACTACCTTTTTCATGCGCGTATGTGATGCATGTGATGTCTTGCACGCTTATTATTGTTTTAAATTAGCTACCTTTATCATGCACGTGTGAGGTGCATGTGATGCCGGTGGCTCTGTGTTACTAAAAATATAACCTACCCTATATAGGGTGATCGTGATGATTGTCTATTTGGAATGATAAATTTATTTAACTTAAAGTAATTGTGCTTCTCATTAGGACCATCGACTAGCGAAAAGGAAACTAAGGGCAACTATATGATATAAATATAAAGAAAATGGCATCCACAATGTATGATCATAGGGGGCATTACTATAATTGGGGCTTAAATGCCTCGAGTTCTTTGTGAATGTCTCACTTTGCCTTTAAGCTTTTTTTTTTATACTAAGATACTCTTGACTTATATTTTCATAGTCACTCATGGGGATAAGGTGAATAAATGCATCTGACTTATAATTGTATGTCCAATTTAGATTTGAAGTTTTTTTTTTCGGTCCATAGGTATCATAACGTTGAGTGTTATAGCTCATTCTTGTCCCTATTGTCACAAACTTGCAAAAATGGACAAACAGATATTAAAACACCAGTAAGAGGGAGCGCCTATGTGGATAGCTCATGTTCACCTATCTATGCAAATTCGTGACGATAGGGGCATGGACAAACTATGACACTAAAGTTGGGGGTACCTATGGACCGAAAAAAAAAACTCATGAACTAAATTGAATGTACGGCTATAAGTCAAGGGCATTTATGCAACTTATCCCATCACTTATGTCCATCATGTTTAAAAATGTTACAACCAAGCTTGAAACTATACACTACGGGATATTTAATTACTGTGGTTTTGTGAATGGGCGTTTGTCCATGTGTGACCTTTCTAATGGTCAGCATGGCTAAACTACACAAGTAAACGCCAGCGTATCTTGGGACTCGAAAAAGTCGGGCAAATGGGACTTACGTACAAACTCGAGGGTATTTGTGCACCTTATCCCCTATAAATTGTAATTACAACTTCATTTTAGTCATTACCAGAGCTGAGAGATCAGCTTGAATTGGCCTGATATTTTGGAGGGTCGGGCTATGAAATTAGCAGCCTGAATAAAATTCGAGCCTATTGGCCTGTAGCCTATCCGGGTTAGGGTCGAGCAAGCTCGATTGGCCTGAATTTTTTTTTTATTATTAATTTTTAAAAAATAACATAAAAATATTTTATATATATATATATATATATATATATATATATATATATATATATATATATATATATATATATATATATATATGACTTATTGGGACTTTTGTTCTAAACCAACCCCATGGTCCCTACCCTCTACCCTCATCCCAAATCTGATACAACCGCTTCCTCTTCTCCCCGTGATCTCCACGATCGTCAAGTGTGTTCTCTTCCATCAAGGCGCCTATCTAACATCGCTTCTGCCTCTTTCTATTAGGTAATTTCTGCCTTCTTTGATTTGACTCGATATTTACACTGGATTCGGATGTATCGCCCAAGGTATCGATGGCGCATTGCTCCTCAAGGAGAAGTTGAGACCATACCAAACCAAACTCAATGATAGGAGACCAAAATCGATTAAGGGAGTCTGTTGTTGAGGAATAGTCCACCTGGCTCTAACTCATTTCTAACAGTTTGTAAAACCCAAAATGCTTGGGACTCCAGATATGGCCTCGGCAAGGAATCAAGGTTGATGTTTTGTGTGGTATTTTACAAAATTTGCATTTTCTTGACTAAGTCCGTATTATTTCTTAGGCCAAGCATGGCCTGATTTATACCGAATGGCTAATGTGTGTTATTACCATAAATTCAATGACAAACTGAATATGTGAAATTATGTGACATATGTGTGATGAAGATGGAAATAATTATATGCATTGGGCTGTATGATTGACACACTATGTCTCAGCCTAGAAATATGAATTATAGCATTACTTGCCTAAGTAATGGTTCGAATTATGTTAATACATGCTTGAATGATGTGTTAACATGAATGAACTGAATGATAGAAAAGATGTAGTGCATGCTTATGCGATGTACTTATTTGAATGTATGGAATATTAACATGACTGCATGTATGCTAATGTTAAACTGAATATATGGAATGTCAGCATTAGATATGAGTGTTCATAAAGACACATAGTGTATGGTGTAGAATGTCCATGTGTAGGTCTTCATACATCGGGTCGCGGGTTCGAAAAGTGGCACAAATTGCATTGCATCAGGCGGTAACACCGCATTACATGGGTGTGTGTACATGGTAATCGGGCTCGCAATCGCGCATAGCGTAATCGTGGGCTCGGAAATGTATCAAGTCCAACCGAGTTCCACGTTGTTAAATGAAAATGGAAAATGAAATGTGTCAGCGTAGTATGGGGATAGGATACTCCCTCGTGTGAAAGCTTGAAACCTAGTTAGACAAATAGATCCACTGAAAGCCCGAAAATGCCTGAGGGGGTGTAAGTATGACCCCACGTGAGACTCGAAAAGTCTCCCGTTGCCCAAAAGACACGAAACGATTAAATAAATATCGTGATAGACTAGGGATTGCGACGAGTCTGATCGACCAAGATTGATTTCCCATTGGCACTTACATTGGGTGTATCTGGGAGGTCGAATCTCGGCACTTGGGGCATGTAGAGTGTCGTCTCATACATGCATGTAGACTTTTTTCTATGATAGACAAATACGTATGCACCCGATCGGGTTGTCAGGTTCGACTATGAAACGATAATTTGCATGTGCACCCAGCAGGAATTTTTGTAGGATTTATCTCGCATCAATGTTAGCTCACCCTTCGTGGGACCCCCTTTCTTGTGGCAAGATGCATAAGTAGATGGCGCTCCTTAGAGGCCGGGATTATGAAGCGGGCCAGACTGTGGCCTTGATTCTTGTTTTGTGTGTATATTAGAACGAACTGGTTTTAATATATGTTTTGTATTAGGAGTTATGTAATAACTCTTAGATCTATAGAAATGTATGGTCTTGTAACCGTATGGACGAGTATGGATGATGGGCCCTATTGGGTCATTTTACTCATGTATGGGTCTCATGATATGAAACACATAAGTTTCCACAGGTTGACGGTGGTCAATGGGACCCCCGGGTTTTGGGGTGTCACATTTTGAGCCCAATTAGGTCGAGTCGGCCCATTTCCTAGCTATAGGCACTACTAATGGGCCCTAAGGATGAGGTCATTTCCCTGCCCCAATTATAAAAGAAAAAGATAGGAAGAAAAAGTAAAAAGGAAAAATAAAAGAAAATGAAAATAAAGTTAAATCCGATATATTGTTTTTATTTTATTGTTTCAAACTAATTTTATTTATTTTAACCATCATTTAGTGAATGGGATTTCAAAATAAGTGAAAATTTAGTTTAGTGATTATTATGAAAAGAAATATACTAATATAGTTTTTTTTTTAAATGAATTACTTTTACACTAAACTCCAAAATAGGTTATATTTAAAAAAAATTACACAAGCACAATTCTTGTAAGAATTTTGAAAAGAATGGTACTTGTGTAAAGAAAACCCCATTCGAAGCCCTAGTTTCACGCCTTTAAAGGGTTATCCCATTTTACTTGTAAGCACGAATTCATTTTCATTCAAAACCAACTCCTACAAACACCGTCTCGCATTTAAAAATAAATAGGCTCACATGATTTCCACAAACTAAAGGACAAATAATAATAATAATAAACGGAGAATCCAGCCGGAACTTTGTCGCACGGCTTCCTTAATCCCAGATCATGCAAACCATACACATCAAATTCTATTAAAATAATGTAAAACTCTACTCCTTTCCCCATACTAGCATTACAAATAATATTTTAAAATAAAAACCCATATCACATGAAGAGAATCCAACAACATGTACCCAAACACTTATGTGGCTTCCTAGATCTATTCTATGTATAAAAGAGAGTGCCCTTGGGACGCTGGATCATTACCACTTTATTTATTTATTTTTCCTATTTCTATTTATTCCGAGAGGCGCTTTGGGATGTGGGAATCGTTTCACTCGTTTTCCAATTATCTGTATTTACAAGAGAAGATGTCGTGATGTTCTATCTGCCTTACCTGATTTCAATGTTATCATTGCTGACTCATCATGCGGTTGCTCCATTAGAGAACACCCGTCCCTGACTCTCTAACACCCCGTCCCGAGAGAGTCTACAGTACATGACACTATAGGGGTGTATAAGAGTACCAAGTGTCACACTGAAATATTTTGGAGACTAAAATATGAAATGAAAGTTTATGGAACCCGGAATTTGTGGTATTAAACCAAGGGTGAAATGGTCATTAGCAAAATGGATATGAAAATCAAAATTTAAGTGTAGAGATGCAGCCATAGTAGATATAGCATAAGTTACAATTGCAATAATTAAAAGAAGAGGGTTAATTGCAATTAAGGCAAAAATATGAGGCTAAATGTGGGAGACAAACAAAATGATTCATTTTGTCTCACACTTTGGCTACGGCTTCACGATTGGTGAGGAGAAGAGAGCCAAGAGCAAGAGGAAGAGAAGGAGGAAGAAGGAGGAGGAGAAGAGCAAAAATCAGGTATGCCTTTGTCTTAGAATCAAGTGTATGGGATTTCTAGGGCTTTGGGTATGGAGATTGTTCTCCTTTGATCTAGGTTTTGTGCAAAGAGCACAGCTTTGATTGGTTGGGGCTATGTGAGTAAACCCCAATTGATGTAAAAGAAACTTGAATCATCAAATTACATGATGTTTAAAAAGAATCGTGGACCTTAGGTAGTGTTCTTGGATTTTTCACCTAAGGTTTTGGTTTTCGAGGTTCCAAAACACCAATTCACATGTCAGGAGTTGTTTCTTTAGATAAATCTAAGCTGCATTTGAGGTATTATGAATTATAGAAGTTATATGGAGTGAATCGCATCAAAAGTGGAGAAATAACAAAATCCAAGTATTTCGGTAGTCTTCACCGGTAGAAGTTGAAGTTCTACCGGTAGAACTTGATTCCGGTCATTTTTAGCCAAGTTCTACCGGTAGAAGTTAAGTCTCTACCGGTAGAACATGTTCCTGCTTCCCCTGCTTCGACTGGGCCAGATTTTAGCCATAACTTCCCCATTTCTTATCCGATTTGAGTGATTCAAGTGGCTACGTAAAATAGACTTCAAGGAGTAATGAAAACTTAAGAAATATAATCGCCAAATTCTGATCCTATGTGACCCAAAATTCACTCAAAGGCCATGTGCGCAAAAATTCCTGCATCAGCTTTGGACAGAGTAGTCCGGTTGTTTCGAATCGTGAATTTGAGTTTCGGTGTTCGACCGTGATTCCAGTTGAATAGAACCCTTAGCACCTTAACTTTAAAAGAGTATGAAGAGTGTGACTAAGTCTAGAAGTACGCAAGGTTGATTAATTTGTCGTCAGATTCGCTTGAGTCAGAGTTAAAGTAAAGGCGGGATATGTGGAAATCTGCCTGCTAAGCAAGCAAAGAGGTGAGTGTTCTAAACTCATTTTTCCAAAATACTAGTATTATTATTATTATTATTACAAATTGCTTTACACTCGGGTATTTTGCGGTTTTGAATGCAAACCATTTTCAAGAAGCAAGCAATGAGATAAAGCAAATGGTTTTGAGTTAAACCATTTTTGAAGCAAGCATTGGTTTTAAATTGTAAACCATACTACAAGCAGCAAGTGGCAAATGGTTTTTGAAAAGTTAAACCATTTGAAGTAGTTAAGCAACTAAGCAAATGGTTTTCAATAATTAAAACCATTTTTCAAGGAAGCAAATGGTTTGCAAGCAAACTATTTACAGCATAAGCAAGCAAGCAATGAAAGGTTGTGAAAACAAGGCCTTCCTAGTTTTAAGCAACCGGCCGAGGTATCCCGCACGCGTACAAGGTGTGAGATTTCACATGCATTGTGGTTTCATTCGGGGCTCAAACTTAGGTAATATACATCATGCATTTAAAGGAGACCGTGCACGTACAGGTATATAAGGTTATGAGCTCTAACTAAGTATGGTGATGGCACACGAGGTCAATTCCACCATATTCACCTAAAAACAGGCGGTGACGCGGATAAAGGTCCTTCCACAAGACGGCTGAGGCGAAGCTCCCCGTGTTCACTTAGCATGATGAAAATAGGCCTCCATTGCGATGTTTACAAACATGATATACAGTTTCAGAAAATCAACTATTATTCTTGGCCGCCAAGGCTCCTGAGAGTTGAACGGGTCGAGCCAAGCTCCCGCTTAGATTTCAAAACTCACCATTGGCTAAGCTCCCGTGGGTTTTATTTTCAAAGTACTGTGGTCAGCTCAAGCTCCCATTTTTATGAAAAGTTTGGAGAACTTTTAAAGCAAAGGTTTGTGAAAGGTTTTAAGAACTTTTCAAGCATGATGTGCCAAGCAAGAAAATTATGAGAAGTTTTATAAACTTCTAAGCAAGCAAGAAATGTAAGAGGTTTTACAAGCTTTTAAAGAAAAGCAAAACAAAGTTTCATAAGTATTAGTGTTTATAAACTTTAAAGCAAGCAAGTATAAAGTACAAAAGCAAGCAAGCAAAGAAAAGTTTTAGAAACTTTTAAAGAAAGCAAAGCAAAGCAAGCTTCTGGAAAATATTCGTAAAAGAGAGTTTTCACATGTTTGAAATGTTTTCCGGAAAAGAAAAACCGTTTATAAAAGCATACACTCATTGAGCTCTCGCTTAGCTCTATTATTTTGTATTTTAAAACTATTTTCTAGGTACAGTACGCAAGACGCTGGAGCATTAGGGATTTATCCCGACATAAGTATAAGTGCCGTATTAATTATATTTTGTGAAGAACATACTTTGAATATGTATACGGACATATGTATGTACATAGTTAGTTGTGAGAATGTGTTGGTATGTCAAGGTTGCCATGTTTGGATATTTTGGATATAGTGTAAATCGATGGCATGTGATCTGGGAATTGTGACTAGCTGTGGTGTACCGCCATGTCGCGAGTTTTCGGTCATAAGATTTTACTAAATCCTAAGTTATAAATTAAAAGAAATTTTTATAGAGGTTTAAGCAAGCAATACGGCCGCTTCATAGGATTTCTAGTCATAGAGGTAACTCGCTTAGGATTTCTCGTGAGTAATGGCACGCCCGCCACGGTAGGTGCGGTAAAAGGTCAAGGTGGTATCGTGAGCATAAGTAATGGCAAACCATGCATGTTCCAACTTAGAGTACATACATATCAAGTGATTCAAAGTATTAAATTGTTGATATATTTGAAAATTACAAGACTATAGTCGGGAAGAGGACGCAGATGGTCGCCCTAGAGAGTAGCTCCAAGAAGGTTCGAAAGGCCCGGCACCGAAAGGGATGAGCACGCAGGTCCACCACCGCATCTATGAACTGCCTACGTGAAAGGTGTCGTCAGACCATTCGCGCTTCACCGTAAGCTCAAATGCCGTGAATGTTACGCAGAGCAAGTGGCAGCAGATTGGGTAATGTGATAGTAGCAATAGCGACCCGACAGTTAGCCGCAAACTTCCACCGCCACGAGAGGTTGCGGGAAGAACGGAGGTCAATAGAGAGAAAGCAAAATCGGGTGCCAAGCCATATGACGGGCAAAGCAGGATCCGTATGTACCGTTGTGGTTAGACCGAGTAAAACAGTTTATGGAGTTACTGGTCGCACTGATGAGCAAAGGGTCTGCTTCAGCTTTTCTCGATGGCATGTGGCTAAAGATTGGTGGGATGTCAGAGAAAGAAGGTATCTCGATGGAATAGCATGGGACCAATTTCAAAAGAATTCACTGACCACTTTTTCCGCAGTCACAAGGATTCAAATCGGTGAGTTCTTCGCTAGAATGTAAGAACACGCCAAGATCCGAGTATGAGAAGAAATTCTCGAACTAGTTAGATTGGTCTCCATACATCCGCGCATTAGTCCTGAAATGCAAGAGGCGCGCCTTTCTTTTTTTTTTTTTTTTTTTTATCAGACTACAAAGACCGGAATGTAGTGCATTTTATCAAGAGTCCCGTAATAGATCTGGGACTTAGTCGAGGTCGCCTGAGAGCTGAAAGCAAAGCACTACAAACATGTATCGTAGCAAAGTGTGAAAGTAAGAGTAAGAGGAGGCACCGTGCACGTCCAACAAAGCTCAGATGCCACGTTGTAAAGAAAAGCAAGAGCGTAGGTTATAGAGGCCGAGGTGCGTGTCGAGGAGCTTTACTCGGCCGGATCGGGCCGAGGCCCCAAATACAATATGGCACCTGCATTATTCCTCCCAGCCATTATATGTGTCGGTTTACACTCGGGAGTGCAGAGATTCAAGATTTGGTGAGTCGACCGTGGCCAGAAGGCCATTTTATTAGGAGGTCTCGCCTGATTGGTGCGGGAGACATCGTTGGCCGCCTGGCCTACCCCAGCACTGCAGACGTGCACACAAAAGTCGACGTGGCAGGCTTCCTGTGCAGAGGGTCCAAAGATGTACCAAGCAGGTGTAGAGGTGCCCGTGGGTAGAGGTAGAGGCAGCGGCCCCAGTGGATACGTACGCAGCCCCGCACTCAAAGCCGTAGCATAGCGCCGTGACTCATTAAGATGCAGATGCAGCCCCGATGTGGTCACGGCATTATTTCATTCTCGAAAGCATGATGCATACCTTAGTAGACCCAGAGCTACATTCATTTGCATCCAAGCCATTCTTAGATCGTGTCCAGACAGAGACCCAACCATTAGAGGGTCAGAAGGAGAGTTTCCCTCCACTGAGATCCATTACTCACGTACGTGAGTAGCCGAGATAAGAGAGTTCGACGAGGGACAGGAGTTCCACGGATTCAGAGCTTTAGATACGAGGACTTTTGATGTGGTTCCCTACGGATTGGCTATCTCAACATGTAGCCACAATAGATTGTTATAAAAAGGAAGTAAAGCCAATAAGCTGTGGAACTCGAGGTAAAGTTCGCAGGATTACGTAGAGGAGTTATCTTCAGACATGATCTCCGCCATGACAAAGCATTTAAATGCCGCGTAAAGGTTGTCGTGGTTATCTCGCTTATGGTGGAGGACAATGAAGGAGGGGACTATATCGATGAGATTTCGGCTATTAGAGAGTTCCCGCATGTGTTCCCTGATGATATCGCGGATTACCTTAAAGAGAGAAGCCGAGTTCACCCATTGATTTAATTCCAGGGACTGAGCATTTGGTGCTCACATAATTTCTGAAAAAATTATCATTGCACTAAGTGCACTAATTACTAGGAAAAAAAAACAAAAAAAGACCCCCAGAAATTTGGGGCGTCACAAAAACTCTACTCCTTTTCCCCATACTAGCATTACAAATAAAATTTTAAAACAAAAACCCATATCACAAGAAGAGAATCCAACAATATTGCCAAACAACCTCTACGAGGCTTCCTAGATCTATTCCTATATATAAAAGACAGAGTGTCTTCGATGCGTGACTTTTCGTTTCACTTTATTTATTTATTTTCCTATTTCTATTCATTCCGAGAGAGTGCGAAGATGTGGGAACTATGATAAATTAAGGACACTTATCATGCACGCTGCAGGTGCATGTGATGTCGAGGCCTTCGTGGTTAATTATTAAATATAACCTACCCTATATAGGGTGATCGTGATGGTTGTATATTTGAATTGATTATTTGTGTCCAAAATGATGTTTTAAGCTAGCTATCTCCCCACAAAAACCCTAGTTGTCTCTCCCCTTCTTTTCTCTAAGTCTTTTTTCTTCTAATCCATTTCTTCAAGTAAAAATGAATGCTTTTTTTGTCATTTTTGTCCTCAAATCACTCATCTACATCTATTTTTTTTCATTTTCTTGCTTAATAAAGTGGTTCTTCCATGAATATTTACGCGGCCTTTCTTTTTTCTCTTGTCATCATCTTATCATGATTCGTTTGTCATCATTTTATTGCAACGTTACATTTATTGTCTACTTATTACAATGTGGTATTGTTCGTCGTGTTGTTACTAACACTTTATTTGAGTGAGGACGATTCAGGCAAAATGGATTTGATCTGTCGAAGATATGAAATTATGGTCGCTCTGTGTTAAAAAAAAATCGGAGTAAAAAGATATTCTAATCGCTTTTATTAATAAATTTGTAGACTTGATAGATTTATTATGCTATTAACTTACATATTTTTTCAACCTACATGAATTTTAGCTATTTAGGGATTGTGATCTATCAATCTATTTTAAATTTCAACCAATAATATTATTTTTCCTTTATAAAAATTAGCCACCTCTATCTCGTATTGCGCTTATTATTGTTTTAAATTAGCTACCTTACCATGCGCATGTTATGCATGTGATGTCTTGCACGTTTATTATTGTTTTAAATTAGTTACCTTTATCATGCACGTTGCAGGTGTATGTGATGCTAATGGCTCTATGTTACTACAAATATAACCTACCCTATATAGGGTGATCATGATGGTAGTATATTTGAATTGATTATTTGTGTCCATAATGATTTTTTAAGTTAGATACCTCCCCACAAAAACCCTAGTTGTCTCTCCCCTTCTTTCATTCTTTTTTTCTTCTAATCCATTTCTTTCTGGGTAAGGAGGAGGATTTTTTGTCATTACCATTCTCAAATCACTCAACTACATCTATTTGTTTTCTTTTTTTCTTGCTTAATAGAGTGGTTCTTCAATGAATATTTGGGTTTTCTTTTTCTATTTCTTTGTCATCATCTTATCAAGATTTGGTTTGTCATCGCTTTTGGCGGCAACTCTAGATTTATTGTCGACTTATTTCAATGTGGGTATCAGGCGCCGTGGTCGCTACGACGCTTTATTCGAGGACGATTCTCGGGGCAAACTGATTTGATTAGTCGAAGATATAAAATTATGGTCATTACTGTTGAAAACTGAGTAAAAGATATTCTAATCATTTTATTATCAAATTTGTAGACTTTATACCGATGATATGCTATTAACATGGATATCGTTTCATCCTATATGAATTTTAGTTATTTGTATTTTAGATCTACTGATCTATTATAAATTTGAATCAATAATATTATTTTTCTTTTAAAAAAAATTAGCCACCTCTATCTTGCACGCTTAATAAAGGTAAAATAAATAATACAAACACCGTCTTGTATTTAAAAATAAACAAGATCACATGATTTGCACAAACAAAAGGACAAATAATAATAATAATAAATGAAGAATACAAGCTAGAACTTGGTCGTGACGGCTCAATCCCGCATCATGAAAAAACGCACACATCAAATCTCTATTAAAATAATGTAAAAACTCTACTCCCTTTCGCCCATACTAGCATTACAAATAAAATTTTAAAATAAAAACCCATATCACATGAAGAGAATCAACACATCGCCAAACAAATTCTACATGGGCTTCCTAGATCTATTCCTATATATAAAAGAGAGAATGCCTCGATGCGGACTTTCGCTCACTTTATTTGTTTATTTTCCTATTTCTTTTTCATTCCGAGAGAGTGCGCTGATGGGAATCATGATAATTTAGCTACCTTTACCATGCACGCGTGAGGTGCATGTGATGTCAATGGCTCTGTGTTACAACAAATATAACCTACCCTATATAGGGTGATCGTGATGGTCGTATATTTGAATTGATTATTTGTGTCCTTAATGATGTTTTGCTAGCTACTCCCACAAAACCCTAGTTGTCTCTCCCCTTTTTTTCTCTCATTCTTTTTTCTTCTAATCCATTTCTTTAAGTAAAGAGGAGTGATTTTTTGTCATTTTTGTCCTCAAATCACTCATCTAGATCTATTTTTTCATTTTTCTCGCTTAATACAAAGTGGTTCTTCCTACGAACATTTAGGTTTTCTTTTTCTTTTTATTTTGTCATCATGTTATCTATGATTTGGTTTGTAATCATTTTATTGCAGTGTTACATTTATTGTCGACTTATTCCAATGTGGTATTTGCTGGTCGTGGTTCTCTAATGACGCTTTATTTGGAGGCGATTTATTCAGCAAAACGGATTTGATATGTCGAAGATATGAAATTATGGTCGTCAAGGTGTTAAAAAACTGGAGTAAAAGATATTCTAATCATTTTATTATCAAATTTTTAGACTTGATACTGATTTATTATGCTATTATCTTGGATATTGTTTCATCCTACATGAATTTTAGCTATTTGTATTTCAAATCTATCAATCTATTATAAATTTAAATCACTAATATTATTTTTCCATTATAAAACTTAGCCATCTTTATCTTTCATGCTTAATACGTTTTAAATTAGGCTACCTTTTCTAGTGCGCATGTTATGATGTCTTGCACGCTTTATTATTGGTTTTTAAATTAGCTACTCTTATCATGCGCGCATGTCATGCATGTGGATACCCACGCTTATTATTGCTTCAAATTTGCTACTCTTATCATGCACGCAGGTGCATGTGATGCTTCAGGGCTCGTGTTACTACAATATAACCTACCCTAAGGCCAGTAAGTGATCGCGATGGTAGTATATTTGAATTGATTATTTGTGTCCATAATGATGTTTTGTTAGATACTCCCACAACAACCCTAGTTGTCTCCCTCCCCTCTTTTCTCCTTCTTTTTCTTTCTAATCCATTTCTTCGAGTAAGAAGTGATTCTTTGGGCTTCATTTTGTCCTCAAATCACTCATCTACATCTATTTGTTTTCATTTTCTTGTTTATAGAGTGAAGTTCTTCCATGAATATTTAGGTTTTTTTTTTTTTCTTTTTCTTTTGTTATCATCTTATCATTTGGTTTGTCATTGTTTTATTGCACGCTTGATTTATTGGGTTCACTTATTACAAAGTGGTATTGTTCGTCGTGTTGTTACGATGCTTTATTTGAGTGAGGACGATTAAGGCAAAACGGATTTGATTAGTTGAACACATAAAATTATGGTCAGCACGGTGTTGAAAAAATGGAGTAAAAGATATTCTAATCATTTTATTATCAAATTCTGTGTGACTTTATATCAATGATCCCGCTTAACTTGATATTGTTTCATCCTATATGAATTTTGAAGTTATTTGTATTTGTGATCTACTATCTATTATAAATTTGAATCAATAATATTATTTTTCTCTTAAAAAAATTAGCCACAATTTATCTGCAACGCTTGAAAAAGGTAAAATCAATAATACAAACATCGCCCCCGCATTTAAAAATAAACTGTCACATGGATTTCCACAAACTAAAGGACAAATAATAATAATAATAAATCCGAGAATCCAAGATGGAACTTCACAGACGGGAGCTCAATCCCCATCATGCAAAAACCATACACATCAAATTCTATTAAAATAATTTAAAAACTCTACTCTTTTCCATACTAGTGAATACAAATAAAATTTTAAAACAAACCCATATCATGCTGAAGAGAGAAATCCAACAATATTGCCAAACAACCTCTACTGGCTTCCTTAGATCATTCCTATATATAAAAGACAGAAAGTGCCTCGACGCAGGACTCTTTCGCTCACTTTATTTATTTATTTTTCCTATTTCTATTCATTCCGAGAGAGAAGCTGGGGATGTGGGAATCATGATAAATTAGCTACCTTTATCATGCACGTGAGGCAGGATGCTCGAGGCTCCTCGTTACTACAAATATAACCTACCCTATATAGGGTGATCGTGATGGTTGTATATTTGAATTGATTATTTGTGTCCAAAATGATGTTTTAAGCTAGCTATCTCCCCACAAAAACCCTAGTTGTCTCTCCCCTTCTTTTCTCTAAGTCTTTTTTCTTCTAATCCATTTCTTCAAGTAAAATGGAATGTTTTTTTTTTGTCATTTTTGTCCTCAAATCACTCATCTACATCTATTTTTTTTTCATTTTCTTGCTTAATAAAGTGGTTCTTCCATGAATATTTACGTTATTCCTTTCTTTTTCTTTGTCATCATCTTATCAGCATTTGGTTTGTCATCATTTTATTGCAACGCTACATTTATTTGTTTACTTATTACAATGTATTTGCTCAATGTGGTTGTTACTAACACTTTATTTGAGTGAGGACGACTGTGCAAAATGGATTTGATCTCGCCAAGATATGAAATTATGGTCGCTTCAGGGTGTTAAAAAACTGAGTAAAGATATTTTAATCGTTTTATTATCAAATTTGTAGACTCGAGCAGATTTATTATGCTATTAACTTACATATTTTTTCAACCTACATGAATTTTAGCTATTTGTATTTCAGATCTATCAATCTATTATAAATTTAAATCAATAATATTATTTTTCCTTTATAAAAAATTAGCCACCTCTATCTTGCATGCTTATTATTGTTTTAAATTAGCTACCTTTACCATGCGCGCATGTTATGCATGTGATGTCTTGCACGCTTATTATTGTTTTAAATTAGCTACCTTTATCATGCACGCGTGAGGTGCATGTGATGCTAGTGGCTCTGTTACTACAAATATAACCTACCCTATATAGGGTGATCATGATGGTAGTATATTTGAATTGATTATTCAGAATCATAATGATTTTTTGCTAGATACCTCCCACAAAAACCCTAGCTTGTCTCTCCCCTTCTTTCTCATTCTTTTTTCTTCTAATCCATTTCTTCGTAGCGAGGAAAGGATTTTTTTGTCATTATTGTCCTCAAATCATCAACTACATCTATTTGTTTTCTTTTCTGCTTAATGTGAGTGGTTCTTCCATGAATATTCGGGGTTTTCTTTTTCTATTTCTTTTGTCATCTTATCTTAAGATTTGGTTTGTCATCGCTTTTATGGCAACTCTAGATTTATTGTCGACTTATTTCAATGTGGTATCAGGCGCCGTGGTTAAGCTACGACGCTTATTTGAGGAGAGGACGATTCCGCAAAACGATTTGATTAGTCGAAGATATAAAATTATGGTCGTCACGGTGTTGAAAAACTGGAGTAAAAGATATTCTAATCATTTTATTATCAAATTTGTAGACTTTATACTGATTTATTATGCTATTAACATGGATATTGTTTCATCCTATATGAATTTTAGTTATTTGTATTTTAGATCTACTGATCTATTATAAATTTGAATCAATAATATTATTTTTCTTTTAAAAAAAATTAGCCACCTCTATCTTGCACGCTTAATAAAGGTAAAATAAATAATACAAACACCGTCTCGCATTTAAAAATAAACAAGATCACATGGATTTGCACAAACAAAAGGACAAATAATAATAATAATAAATGAAGAATACAAGCTAGAACTTGCTGCACGAAGCTCAATCCCAGATCATGCAAAAATCGTACACATCAAATTCCTATTAAAATAATGTAAAAACTCTACTCCCTTTCGCCATACTAGCATTACAAATAAAATTTTAAAATAAAAACCCATATCACATGAAGAGAATCCAACACACGCCAAACAAATTTATGGGCTTCCTAGATCTATTCCTATATATAAAAGAGAGAATGCCTCGGGATGCTGGACTCTTTCGCTCACTTTGTTGTTTATTTTTCCTATTTTTCATTCCTAGTAGAGCGCCGCTGTGGATGCGGGAATCATGATAATTTAGTTACCTTTACCATGCACGCGTGAGGTGCATGTGATGTCACGGCCTGTTACAACAAATATAACCTACCCTATATGTGGTGACTGATGGTCGTGATATTTGAATTGATTATTTGTGTCCTTAATGATGTTTGCGCTTACCCCCCACAAAAACCCTAGTTGTCTCTCCCCTTCTTTCTCATTCTTTTTTCTTCTAATCCATTTCTTCAAGTAAAGAGGAGTGATTTTTTTGTCATTTTTGTCCTCAAATCACTCATCTACATCTATTTTTTTTCATTTTCTTGCTTAATAAAGTGGTTCTTCCATGAATATTTAGGTTTTCTTTTTCTTTTTATTTTTGTCATCATCTTATCAGCATTTGGTTTGTCATCATTTTATTGCAACGTTACATTTATTGTCGACTTATTACAATGTGGTATCGTTTCGTCGCGGTTCTTACCGACGCTTTATTCGAAAGTGCGACTTATCTGTGCAAACGGATTTGATATGTCGAAGATATGAAATTATGGTCATCAAGGTGTTAAAAAACTGGAGTAAAAGATATTCTAATCATTTTATTATCAAATTTTTAGACTTGATACTGATTTATTATGCTATTATCTTGATATTGCTCTTCATCCTACATGAATTTTAGCTTATTCGTATTTCAAATCTATCAATCTATTATAAATTTAAATCAATAATATTATTTTTCCATTATAAAAACTTAGCCATCTTTATCTTTCTGCGCTTAATATTGTTTTAAATTAGCTACCTTTTTCATGCGCGCATGTTATGCAAGTGATGTCTTGCACGCTTATTATTGTTTTAAATTAGCTACTTTTATCATGCGCGTATTGTCATGCATGTGATGTCTTGCACGCTTTATTATTGCTTCAAATTTGTTACCTTATCATGCACGCGTGAGGTGCATGTGATGCTTGCGGGCTCTCGGTTACTACAAATATAACCCACCCTATACTGTAGATCGCCGATGGTAGTATATTCAATTCGATTATTTGTGTCCATAATGATGTTTTAAGTTAGATACCTCCCCACAACAACCCTAGTTGTCTCTCCCCTTCTTTTCTCCTTCTTTTTTCTTCTAATCCATTTCTTCGAGTAAGAAGTGATTTTTTTTGTCATTTTTGTCCTCAAATCACTCATCTACATCTATTTGTTTTCATTTTCTTGTTTAATAGAGTGGTTCTTCCATGAATATTTAGGTTTTTTTTTTCTTTTTCTTTTTGTTATCATCTTATCAGCATTTGGTTTGTCATTGTTTTATTGCAACGTTTGATTTATTGTCTACTTATTACAAAGTGGTATTGTTCGTCGTGTTGTTACGATGCTTTATTTGAGTGAGGACGATTAAGGCAAAACGGATTTGATTAGTTGAACACATAAAATTATGGTCAAAGACTTTGTTGAAAAATGAGTAAAAGATATTCTAATCATTTTATTATCAAATTTGTAGACTTTATACTGATTTATTAGTGTTATTAATTCCTGGATATTGTTTCATCCCTATATGAATTTTAGTTATTCGTATTTTTAGACTACTATCTATTATAAATTTTGAACTTCCCCCAATAATATTATTTTTCTTAAAAATTAGCCACCTCTATCTTGCACGCTTAATAAAGGTAAAATCAATAATACAAACATCGTCTCGCATTTAAAAATAAACGGGCTCACATGATTTCCACAAACTAAAGGACAAATAATAATAATAATAAACGGAGAATCCAAGATGGAACTTGCTGCACGGAGCTCAATCCCAGATCATGCAAAAACCATACACATCAAATTCCTATTAAAATAATTTAAAAACTCTACTCTTTTTCCCCATACTAGCATTACAAATAAAATTCTTAAACAAAAAACCCATATCACAAGAAGAGAATCCAACAATATTGCCAAACAACCTCTACGCCCCCCTGTATCTATTCCTATATATAAAAGAGAGTGCCGTTGGGATGCGGGACTCTTTCGTTCACTTTATTTATTTATTTTTCCTATTTCTATTCATTCCGAGAGAGTGCGCTTGGGATGTGGGAACTCATGATAAATGATATTTTATCATGCACGGTAGCATATGTGATGTCGAGGCCTCTGTGTTACTACAAATATAACCTACCCTATATAGGGTGATCGTGATGGTTGTATATTTGAATTGATTATTTGTGTCCAAAATGATGTTTTAAGTTAGGTATCTCCCCACAAAAACCCTAGTTGTCTCTCCCCTTCTTTTCTCTAAGTCTTTTTTCTTCTAATCCATTTCTTCAAGTAAAAATGAATGATTTTTTTGTCATTTTTGTCCTCAAATCACTCATCTACATCTATTTTTTTTCATTTTCTTGCTTAATAAAGTGGTTCTTCCATGAATATTTACGTTATCTTTTTCTTTTTCTCTTTGTCATCATCTTATCAGCATTTGGTTTGTCATCATTTTATTGCAACGTTACATTTATTGTCGACTTATTACAATGTGGTATTGTTTGTCGTGTTGTTACTAACGCTTTATTTGAGTGAGGACGATTCAGGCAAAATGGATTTGATCTGTCGAAGATATGAAATTATGGTCGTCTAGGTGTTAAAAAACTGGAGTAAAAGATATTCTAATCGTTTTATTATCAAATTTGTAGACTTGATAGATTTATTATGCTATTAACTTACATATTTTTTCAACCTACATGAATTTTAGCTATTTGTATTTCAGATCTATCAATCTATCATAAATTTAAATCAATATTATTTTTCCTTTATAAAAAATTAGCCACCTCTATCTTGCATGCTTATTATTGTTTTAAATTAGCTACCTTTACCATGCGCGCATGTTATGCATGTGATGTCTTGCACGCTTATTATTGTTTTAAATTAGCTACCTTTATCATGCACGCGTGAGGTGCATGTGATGCCAATGGCTCTATGTTACTACAAATATAACCTACCCTATATAGGGTGATCATGATGGTAGTATATTTGAATTGATTATTTGTGTCCATAATGATTTTTTAAGTTAGATACCTCCCCACAAAAACCCTAGTTGTCTCTCCCCTTCTTTTTCTCATTCTTTTTTCTTCTCTAATCCATTTCTTGGTGTAAGGAGGAGTGATTTTTTTGTCATTACTGGCTCTCAACCACTCAACTACATCTATTTGTTTTCTTTTCTGCTTAATAGAGTGGTTCTTCCATGAATATTTGGGTTTTCTATTTCTTTTTCTTTTTGTCATCATCTTATCGCGATTTGGTTTGTCATCGCTTTATAGCAACTCTAGATTTATTTGTCGACTTTATTTCAATGTGAAGATTATATACCAGGTTGCTACGACGCTTTATTTGAGTGAGGATGATTCAGTCAAAACGGATTTGATTAGTTGAAGATATAAAATTATGGTCGTCACGGTGTTGAAAAACTGGAGTAAAAGATATTCTAATCATTTTATTATCAAATTTGACTTTATACTCCATTTATTATGCTATTAACATGGATATTGTCGTATCCTCTATATGAATTTTAGTTATTTGTATTTAGATTCATCGATCTATTATAAATTTGAATCAATAATATTATTTTTCTTTTAAAAAAAATTAGCCACCTCTATCTTGCACGCTTAATAAAGGTAAAATAAATAATACAAACACCGTCTTGTTTTTAAAAATAAACAAGATCACATGATTTGCAATAAAAACAAAAGGACAAATAATACACACAAATGAAGAATACAAGCCAGAACTTGTCGCACGGGCCTCGCAATCCCGTGATCATGCAAAATCAGACACATCAAATTTTATTAAAATAATGTAAAAACTCTACTCCCTTTCGCCATACTAGCATTACAAATAAAATTTTAAAATAAAAACCCATATCACATGAAGAGAATCCAACACGCTAAACAAATTCTGCTGTGGCTTCCGCATCTATTCCTATATATAAAAGAGAATGCCTCGATGTGGACTTCTTTCGGGTTAATTTTATTTATTTATTTTTCCTATTTCTTTTCATTCCTCGAGAGAGGCTGATGTGGGAATCATGATAATTTAGCTACCTTTACCATGCATGCGTGCGGTGCATGTGATGTCAATGGCTCTGTGTTACTACAAATATAACCTACCCTATATAGGGTGATTGTGATGGTCGTATATTTGAATTGATTATTTGTGTCCTTATTGATGTTTTAAGTTAGCTACCTCCCACAAAAACCCTAGTCAGTTTCTCCCTTCTTTCTCTCATTCTTTTTCTTCTAATCCATTTCTTCAAGTAGCAGGATATTTTTGCTACTTTACCCCCATTCACCCTAACTGGATCTATGCTACTGCTTAATAAAGTGGTTCTTCCATGAACATTTAGGTTTTCTTTTCTTTTTGCTTTTGTCATCATCTTATCAAGATTTGGTTTGTAATCATTTTATTGCAACATACATTTATTCTTTACTTATTACAATGTGGTATTGTTCGCCGTGGTTCTACTCGACGCTTTATTCGAAAGCGGACGATTCAAAGTAAAACTGATTTGATATGTCAAGATATGAAATTATGGTCACAAGGTGTTAAATAATCGGAGTAAAAGATATTCTAATCATTTGATATCAAATTTTAGACTTGATAAAGATTTATATTATGCTATTATCTTGGATATTGTTTCATCCTCTACATGAATTTTAGCTATTTCAGATTTCAAATCTATCAATCTATTATAAATTTAAATCAATAATATTATTTTTTCCATTATAAAAACTTAGCCATCTTTATCTTTCACGCTTACATTGTTTCAATTCATTACCTTTATTCTCATGCGCATGTTATGCAAGTGATGTCTTGCACGCTTATTATTGTTTTAAATTAGCTACCTTTATCATGCGCGCATGTCATGCATGTGATGTCTTGCACGCTTATTATTGTTTCAAATTTGTTACCTTTATCATGCACGCGTGAGGCATGATGCCAGGGTTTCGTGTTACAAATATAACCTTACCCTATACAGGTGATCATGATGGTAGTATATTTGAATTGATTTTGTGTCCATAATGATGCTTTAAGTTAGATACTCCCACAACAACCCTAGTTGTCTCTCCCTTTTCTCCCTCTTTTTCTTCTAATCCATTTCTTCAGAGTATGAGTGATTTTTTTGTCATTTTTGTCCTCAAATCACTATCTACATCTATTTGTTTTCATTTTCTTGTTTAATGTGAGTGGTTCTTCCATGAATATTTAGGTTTTATTTTTCTTTTTCTTTTTGTTATCATCTTATCAGCATTTGGTTTCATATTGTTTTGCAACGTTTTGATTTATTTGGTTTCATTTATTACAAAGTGGTATTGTTCGTCGTGTTGTTACGATGCTTTATTTGAGTGAGGACGATTAAGGCAAAACGGATTTGATCAGTCGAATATATAAATTATGGTCAGCACGGTGTTGAAAAAATGGAGTAAAAGATATTCTAATCATTTTATTATCAAATTTGTAGACTTTATACTGATTTATTATGCTATTAACTTGGATATTGTTTCATCCTATATGAATTTTAGTTATTTGTATTTTAGATCTACTATCTATTATTAATTTGAATCAATAATATTATTTTTCTCTTAAAAAAAATTAGCCACCTCTATCTTGCACGCTTAAAAAAGGTAAAATCAATAATACAAACATCGTCTCGCATTTAAAAATAAATGTGCTCACATGATTTCCACAAACTAAAGGACAAATAATAATAATAATAAACGGATCCAAGATGGAACTTGGCCGGAAGGAGCTCAACTTGTATCATGCAAAACCATACACATCAAATTCCTATTAAAATAATTTAAAAACTCTAATTCTTTCCCCATACTAGCATTACAAATAAAATTTTAAAACAAAAACCCATATCACAAGAAGAGAACTAACAATATTGCCAAACAACCTCTACGGGGCTTCCTAGATCTATTCCTATATATAAAAGACAGAGTGCCCTTGGGATGCAGGACTCTTTCGTTCACTTTATTTATTTATTTTTCCTATTTCTATTCATTCCGAGATAGTGTGCTTGGGATGTGGGAATCATGATAAATTAGCTACCTTTATCATGCACGCGTGAGGTGCATGTGATGTCGAGGCCTCTGTGTTACTACAAATATAACCTACCCTATATAGGGTGATCGTGATGGTTGTATATTTGAATTGATTATTTGTGTCCAAATTGATGTTTTAAGTTAGCTATCTCCCCACAAAAACCCTAGTTGTCTCTCCCCTTCTTTTCTCTAAGTCTTTTTTCTTCTAATCCATTTCTTCAAGTAAAAATGAATGATTTTTTTGTCATTTTTGTCCTCAAATCACTCATCTACATCTATTTTTTTTCATTTTCGCTTAATAAAGTGGTTCTTCCATTAATATTTACGTTATCTTTTCTTTTTTTCTTGTCATCATCTTACGCATTTGGTTTGTCATCATTTTATCGCAACATTACATTTATTGCTGACTTATTACAATGTGGTATTGCTCACGTACTGTTACTAACGCTTATTTGAGTGAGGACGATTCATGCAAAATGGATTTGATCTGTCGAAGATATGAAATTATGGTCAGTTTCAGGTGTTAAAAACTCGAGTAAAAGATATTCAATCGCTTTTATTATCAAATTTGTAGACTTGAGGATTTATTATGCTATTAACTTACATATTTTTCAACCTACATGAATTTTGTAGCTATTCAGATTCGCATCTATCAATCTATTATAAATTTAAATCAATAATATTATTTTTCCTTTATAAAAAATTAGCCACCTCTATCTTGCATGCTTATTATTGTTTTAAATTAGCTACCTTTATCATGCGCGCATGTTATGCATGTGATGTCTTGCACGCTTATTATTGTTTTAAATTAGCTACCTTTATCATGCACGCGTGAGGTGCATGTGATGCCAATGGCTCTATGTTACTACAATATAACCTACCCTATATGTGGTGATCATGATGGTAGTATATATGAATTGATTATTTGTGTCCATAATGATTTTTGCTAGATACTCCACAAAAACCCTAGTTGTCTCTCCCTTCTTTTCTCATTCTTTTTTCTTCTACCTATATTTCTTCTGGTAAGGAGGGAGTGATTTTTTTGTCATTATTGTCCTCAAATCACTCAACTACATCTATTTGTTTTCTTTTTCTCGCTTAATGTAGTGGTTCTTCCATGAATATTTGGGTTTTCTTTCTTTTCTTTTGTCATCATCTTATCAAGATTTGGTTTGTCATCGTTTTATAGCAACTCCAGATTTATTGTCACTTTATTTCATCGTAGACAGGCGCCGTGTTGCTACGACGCTTTATTTGAGTGAGGACGATTCAGGCAAAACGGATTTGATTAGTCGAAGATATAAAATTATGGTCGTCACGGTGTTGAAAAACTGGAGTAAAAGATATTCTAATCATTTTATTATCAAATTTGTTGACTTTATACTGATTTATTATGCTATTAACATGGATATTGTTTCATCCTATATGAATTTTAGTTATTTGTTTTTTAGACTACCGATCTATTATAAATTAATCAATAATATTATTTTTCTTTAAAAATTAGCCACCTCTATCTTCGCAGACGCTCATCAGCGGTAAAATAAATAATACAAACACCGGCCTTGTTTTTAAAAATAAAATAAGATCACATGATTTGCACAAAACAAAAGGACAAATAATAATAATAATAAATGAAGAATACAAGCTGTAACTTCACGCACGAAGCTCAACCCAGATCATGCAAAAATCATACACATCAAATTCCTATTAAAATAATGTAAAAACTCTACTCCCTTTCGCCATACTAGCATTTACAAATAAAATTTTAAAATAAAAAACCATATCACATGAAGAGAACTAACACACGCTCAAAATGTACTCTACGGGCTTCCTAGATCTATTCCTATATATAAAAGAGAGAATGCCCTCGGGATGCGGGACTCTTTCGTTCACTTTATTTATTTATTTTTCCTATTTCTTTTCATTCCGAGAGAGTGCGCTTGGGATGTGGGAATCATGATAATTTAGCTACCTTTACCATGCACGCTGGTGCGTATGTGATGTCAATGGCTCGTTACAACAAATATAACCTACCCTATATGTAGTGATCGTGGATGGTCGATATTTGAATTGGATTATTCAGGTCCTTAATGATGTTTTAAGTTAGCTACTCTCCCACAAAACCTCTAGCTGTCTCTCCCTTCTTTTCTCATTCTTTTTCTTCTTAATCCATTTCTTCAGTAAAGAGGAGGATTTTTTGTCATTTTGTCCTCAAATCACTCATCTAGATCTATTTTTTTCTATTTTCTTGCTTAATAAAGGGTTCTTCCATGAACATTTAGGTTTTCTTTTCTTTTATTTTTGTCATCATCTTATCGCATTTGTTTGTAATCATTTTATCAAGAATGCTACATTTATTCTCGACTTATTACAATGCGGGTATCGTTCGCCGTGGTTCTTACCGACGCTTATTCGGCGCGACGATCTCGCTGTGCAAAACGGATTTGATATGTCGAAGATATGAAATTATGGTTAATAAGGTGTTAAAACTGAGTAAAGATATTCTAATCATTTTATTATGAAATTTTTAGACTTGAATACAGATTTATTGAAGTGCTATTATCTTGATATTTGCTTCATCCTACATGAATTTTAGCTTATTCAGATTTCAAATCTATCAATCTATTATAAATTTAAATCAATAATATTATTTTTCCATTATAAAAACTTAGCCATCTTTATCTTTCACGCTTAATATTGTTTTAAATTAGCTACCTTTATCATGCGTGCATGTTATGCAAGTGATGTCTTGCACGCTTATTATTGTTTTAAATTAGCTACCTTTATCATGCGCACATGTCATGCATGTGTTGTCTTGCACGCTTATTATTGTTTTAAATTTGCTACCTTTTTCATGCACGCGTGAGGTGCATGTGATTCTAGTGGCTCTGTGTTACTACAAATATAACCTACCCTATATAGGGTGATCATGATGGTAATATATTTGAATTGATTATTTCTGTCCATAATGATGTTTTAAGTTAGATACCTCCCCACAAAACCCTAGCTCCTCCCTTCTTTCTAATTCTTTTTTCTTCTCATCCATTTCTTCGAGTAAGGAGGAGTGATTTTTTTTGTCATTTTTGTCCTCAAATCACTCATCTACATCTATTTGTTTCCATTTTCTTGCTTAATAGAGTGGTTCTTATAAAACCCGTGAAAATTTTAAATTTGAATTTTTCAGATAAAAAGGGGGCAAAACTGTAGTTTACCTAATAGTTCAGAGAAAAGTCGATTTTTCTGTGATTCGATGGCTAAACTGGATTGCACCGTTGGAATCATCTCACGAAATCTAGCTACCCAGTCGAATTTCGTTGAATTTTGAGATTATCGGAATTTCACGTATTTCGAGAAAACGGGTGTCAGGCAACACCTGGCGAGCCATGTGGATGACACATGAAAAACCATGTGGGTGACACATGGCAAGCCATGTGAGTGGCACATGGCAAGCCATGTGTCACAATGCATGGCAAAGGCATGTATGTGACATGGCAAAGGTGTGACACATGGCATGCCATGTGTCACGGTGTACGGCTCTCAGAACTTATAACAGGGGTTCCAATTCAAATTGTGCGTAAGCTCAATTTCAGCTTCGTGAGGGAGCATCAAGGAGAATGGAGGAGGAAGGAAAAGGAAAAGGAGGAGGAAAGGAAAGGAGAAAGGAGGAAAAAAGAGAAGAAGAAAGGGGAGGGAAGAGGAAAAAAGAAAGAGTAAAGAGGAAGGAGTGTTATGCAGTTGAGCAGACCCTGACAAAGAAAGAACCTAGAACTGTGCTACATGAGGTAGATTTCCTCCTACTCTGGTTATTTTACGCCTAGGGGCCGTGTAATGGCCTACGGGTTTCATCCGGTTTTCCGGGCGAATTTGTATGTTGTGTGGTTTGTTTGTGATTGTGTGATGGTCAAAGACCAGTTTTACAGGGTTTTGGACTGTCCAAGACCGAACACAATGTTTTGGGATGGCAAAATCCCGAGCGTATCGAGCAAACGGGGCGTGCCCAAATTTCTCGCAAGGACACCCTTTAGAATCGGCCGCATCAACTTTGGACGGCCATAACTTTCTAGTCCAAACTCCGATTTGCGCGTTCTTTGACTCTACGGAAAGCTCGTTGAGTCTAGAATTTAATAAAATAAAGTGCTTAGCCAAAAAGTAGGCTGAACATCAATGGTCACGTACGCTTGAGGAATGGTCCGCCCCGTTTCCCCGAACTTATTTTCTAAACTGGCCAGAACTAAATGCTCGACCGTATATGGCCCGAGCAGGAATCATGGTTGGATGTTTGGTGTGCTATTTACAAAAACTCGACTTTCCGGATCGAGTCCAAATTATTTCGAGGCCAAGCATGGCCTTCCGATTTATGGCCGAATGACTAATGTGTTATTGCCATAAATTCAATGACATACTCGAAATGTGAAATTATGTGATATATGTGTGATAAAGATGGTGATAAAGATGGAATGAACAGGCGATTGGTCAGATGACCGATATACTATGTCTCGCTCTGAATATGAATTGGCGGCATTACCTGGCTTCTTAAGTAATGGTCGGGAATTATTTTAATACATGTCAAATGATGTGTTGACATGAATGAACCGAATAATGATAGAAAAGATGGCATGCTTATGCGATGTACCTGATTTGAATATGTGGAATATTAACATGACTCGCATGTATGTTAAATGGTATGAAATGTCAGGTGCATTAGACATGAGTGTTCATAGCACACACATAGTGTACTCTGCATGTCCATGTAGAGGTCTTCATACATTGGTCATGGGCTCGAGCGCAGCGGCACAAATTGTATCAGATTGTGCTGTGAATACCACATTACATGAAAGTGTGTTCATGGTAATCGATTCGCACTCGCGCTTCGTGTTGAATCTGTGGGCTCGGGAACGTGGACGAAGTCCAACTGTTCCACATCATGTCCAAATGGAAATGAAATGGGTCAGCGAAAGTAGGATGTATACCCCCTCAGTGAAAAGCCCGAAACTCGGCTAGACAAATGTGATCCACCTGAGTCCGAAATGCTGAGGGTAAGACCCGCGGGCCAGATCTCTCGAAAATAAGGCTCCAAAAAGACACGAAACAATTGAATAAATTAATATCACATAGACTACTGCCAGGAAATGGGAGTCTGACTAACTCCTGATTGATTTCCTCATTGGCACTTATCAGCGCGTCGATGGTCAATCTTGCAGACGGTACGTAGAGTGTCGTCTCATACATGCATGTAGATTTTTTCCATGATAGACAACATGTATGTACCTGATTGGTTTGCTGATTGGATCAGGAATGATCATTTGCATACGCATTCCAGCGAGAATACCTCTTATAGGATTTTATATCTCATCGGGCGTTAGCTCACCCTGGTCGCGGGACCCTTCGTATTACGACAGTATTGCACGCTCCAGGCCAGATTATGAAGCGCGATCGTGGCCTTGATTCTTGCTTTGCCTATATATTAGAAATCTAACTAAATACTATATGTTTATCAAAAGGATTTAATAACTCTCGATCTATAGAGATGTGGCGAATTGGTAGAACTATATGGATGAGTACGGGATTTATGGGCCCTATCGTCATTTTATCTATGTACGGGTCTCAAGGATATGAGACAATATGTGCTTCGCAGTCACTGGTCAGACTCCCGAAGCCTGGGGTGTCACAACTCGCATCGCAGCCAGGCATACAACACTGGCTCCGACGGGGCATCGGGCTCCAGTATGTCGTTAATGCAGGAGCATCATGCTCGGTATATTTCAGTCGAGCTGGAGTTGTGAGTTACCTGAAGGCTCGCAAAATTGATATCCGCATCATACCTTCCATCAAGGTCTAGGCAGAGGTTTCCAGAGTCTACGAGACAGATTAGAACACATCATGCATCGTAGTTCTCTTGAAGGTATGCTTTGATCAGATGTGTGCATGATCGTGTGTTACTAAATTGCATGAATTATATACATGGTAGGACGTGATATAGGAAAATTACTGTTCAATAGGGTTGAGAAACATAACCTTAGGAGTTCGAGAAGGAAACAAACCGATGGTTTGGGATATTTGAAGGCTCATTAATCGGTTAATGTTATATCGCCAGGCTAGATCAGGATCGTGATGAGCGTCACTTACACGCCATGGTACTTGCGGTTGTGTTTCGCGGAATAGGCACTTATGTTTCACCCCATAATCGTGGTACGATTCACGATGGCATTCGCGCTTGATTCGTCGGGCTAGCTCATTACTCAGAGGACGGTGCAGACGATACGAGTCTACCTCTGTGGTTTACGAGTACGAGGATGTTTTTCCGGACGAGCTACCGGGATTACCTCCACCGAGGGATGTAGACTTCCGCATTGAGTTGCATCCTCGGGACGCCACTGAGGACTCCGCATAGGATGGCGTCGATCGAGTCAGCAGGAGCCTGCGTCCAGATTCAAGAGTTATCAAGTGGGTGGTCATTGCATCAAGCACTTCACCATGGGTGTCTTGCCTATTTGTGAAGAAGAAGGATAAGACCTCTATCATACCATTACATAAATAACAAGGTTACACCAAGAACCTGGGTGATCCATTACCGAGGATCGATGACTTATTTCCATCACTGAGGGGCGCAAGTCTACTACAAGATGCACCTTCAGACCGTTACCATCACTTGAGGTTAGGAGGCAAGAGACATCCCTAAGATAGCCGCCTGTGGACGCTGCATGGGCATCTTGAGCTTACTGTGATGCCCTTTTGATTGACGAATGCAACCTGGGCCAGATTCATTGGCTCTCATGAATACAAGGTTCCAACCCTATTTAGACCACTGTGGTGGTCTGCTGATGACATCCCGACTACTCCCAATCTGGGAGGTTTAGCATGAGGATCACTCGAGAATCGTACTATAGCTTTGAGACCACCGCCTGTATGCCAAGTCTCGCAAGTGCGAAACTGGGCTTCACGAGGTGGGTCTCGGGACACGTGGTGTCACCGTGTGCCGCGGGACTCGGGAAAGGCCGAGGCTGTGATGAGTTGGGAGAGACCGGGCAAGTCTCGAGATACGTAGTTTCGGGATCAAGGGTATTAAAGAGGTTTATAAGATTTCCCTCCCGCTAGCGCCGTTTATGACAAGATCGACCTGCATGAGGTCAAGTTTGTATGGGAGCACCATGTGAGCAAGCGCTCCAAGTTAGAATTCAAGAGGAGGCTTACTTCAGCCCTATTCTAATAGTCCCGCAAAGGACAAAGAGGCACACACTGTATTATGATGCCTCGGAAGGACGGATCAGGTGTGTCCCGATGCAACCGGAGGGGCCGTGGCTTATGGTTCCTCGACACTGAAGAATCAAGAGCGCACTACCCAACGTATGACATGGAGCTATCGAGGTCTTCGCTCCAAGATCACATGCCACTACTTATACGGTGAGCAGCTTGAGGTGTTTTCAGACCACAAAAGTCTGAAATATATCTTCACGCAAAGGAGAATCTCAACATGAGGCAACAGTAGGATGGAGTTTTAGGAAGATACGACTCACTTTGCATTACCATCCCAGAAGGCAAATGTAAGTGGCCGATGCGCGAATGGAAGTCACAGCAGCATCGCTAGTATAGCTTCCCGAGTGGCGGATGCTCGAGACAACCGGGCCGTCGCATCGCAGCGACGACGCAGCGGTGTTCGGTACTTTGGGAAATATGATGGCTACACACCCTACTAAGCGAGTGATAGATTCCTGTGTGCAAGACGCACCAGATCCATCATTAGGACCGAGCATAGTCGGGTACAACTGACTAAGGCTCCACTATCCACACACAGATGGTAGTCTTCTAATATGTGGGACAGCCGTGGGTCCCCTACCAACAGATTTGAGGAGGAGATCGTCAGAAGTTCCATCGCTCCTGATCTGTCAGAGCATCCGTGTGGCACGAAGGATGTATCATGACCTTCGTCGCCAGATACTGTGAGCGGGATGAAGAGGCATTGTCAGATTTCGCTCACTTTATATCTTTAATGTATTAATAGGTCAAGGTCGAAAGGCACCGTGAGGCACAAGAGGCTACTCCAACCATTGGAGATAGCTGAGTGGAAGTGGGAAACGTACATCACAATAGACTTTGTGACCACTTGCCATGGACATCGTGGCGGAAGCATGATGCGCAGGGTTATAATGGACTAACTCACCAAGTCAAGACATTTTCTCCGTCGTGCGATGACCTTCACACTTTATAGAATTCTACAAGTTGTATATACTGAGATAAGACGGCCGCATGGAGTGCCGCCATAAGATCGGACCCGATCCTTAGTTTACGACCCGGGCTCGAAGAGTTTAAGGCCAATGGGACACAACTCCAGATGAGTACCGCTTCATCCTCGGGCCTGATGGTCAATCCGGAAAGCGCATCATTCGTGATTTTAGAGGACATGCTGTGAGTATGCATCCTAGATCTCAAGGGTAGCTGAGATGAGCACTCGTCTGGTAGAGTTCGCTGGCTGGGCCAGCTATCGCGCAGTATCCGGGGATGGCAGACCCTGGGCGAGGCTCACGAGCCATGTCGATCATCGATATGCTGGACGAGATGGGAGAGCTCCAACACCGGGTCCAGATTTGATTAGAGATACACCTGGAGAAGGCGGGTAAGGATCCGTTCCCATCGCTAGAGCAATAGAAGAGCCACGCCGATATACCGACGATGACCTCTAGAGTCTCGAGAGGCGGGCATCATGTCTTCAAGGTGATGATGCCTAAGAGAGGAGTGGATATCTTAAAACGGTGAAGCTTTCGCCGAGGTACATTGACCCTTTCGAGGTACTCCGAGAGGTGGGCGCGGCCAGGTATCGGTTAGCGCTGCTAACGAGTTTGTCCAAATGGGCTCATGCGAGGTGTTTTTCCACGCCTCTATGATCTCTCGGCAGTACACTCAAGATCCAACCTTACTATAGTGGATCGGGAGAGCCTCTGTTTGCCGGCGAATGGGACCTTCGAGGAGGGACCAGTATGCATCATGGATAAGGTCGAGGAGCAAAGTTTCGGCGGGCAACACCGAGGAGTCAAGGAGGCAAAATATGGGAGCGCGAGGATACCGTGGCGCGCCTGTCCATCCCTTCTTGTTCGACGTGGAAGGGCACGCTTTCTACCATTAATGTTTTAAAATGACCGTCGCATATGCATGTGTTTGATTGTGTGTATGTGTGTGTGAATTTCGGGACGAAATTATTTTAAGGGGGGGAGAGTGTAAAACCCGTGAAAATTTTAAATTTGAATTTTTCAGATAAAAATGGGGCAAAACTTTAGTTTACCAGAATAGTCTAGAGAAAAGTTGGGATTTTTCTAGATCTCGGATGGCGAAACGGATTGCACCGTTGGAATCGTCTCACGAAATCTAGCTACCCAATAATTCCCGTTGAATTATGAGATTACCTAATTTCACGCCTTCGAGAAAACGGAAATGGGGCGACACGGCGAAATATGTGGATTAATACATGGAAAACCATGTGGGTACACATGGCAAGTTATGTGAGTGACACATGGCAAGCCATGTGTCACACGTATGAGTAAAGGCATAAGATAGACACATGGCAAGCCATGTGTGTGACACATGGCATGCCATGTGTCATCATGCATGGCCTTTGTAAATCCTATAAATAGGGGGTTCCAATTCAGATTGTGCAGGAGCTCAATTTCAGTTCGTGAGGGGAGCATCAAGGAGAAGGAGGAGGAAGGGAAAGGAAAAGGAGGAGGAAAGGAAAGGAGAAAGGGAGGAAAGGAAAGGAGAAAGGGAGGAAAAAAAGAGAAGAAGAAAGAGGAGGAAGAGAGGAAAAGAAAGCATAAGAGGAAGGAGGTTATGCAGTTGAGTAGACTCTCAGATAAAGAAAGAACCCTTAACCCGCTTACAAGAGGTAGATTTCTCCTACTGCTATTTTACGCCTAGGAGCAAAGAGAATGGCCTACGGGTTTCATTCGGTTTTCCGGCAAATTTGTATGTTGTGTGGTTTGTTTGTGGATTTGTGGTGATGGCCAAAGACTCGCTGATAGTGGTTTCTGGATCAGCCCAAGACATAACATGTTGTTCTAGGATGGCAAATCCCGAAAGCGTATCAAACGGGTGTGCCCCAAATTTCCGCACACCCTTTGTGAATCGCCGCATCAACTTCGATTCGCCATAACTTTCTCGTCCGAACTCCGACTACCGCTTCGACTTCTACGTAAAGATCGCTGAGTCTAGAATTTAATAAAATAAAGTGCTCACCAAAAGTAGGCTGAACATCGGGTCGGTCACGATACAAATGAGGAATGGTCCGCTTCCGGCTTCTAACTCGCTTTCAACCGGTTTGTAACCGAAATGCTCGACCGCATACGGCCCGAAAGGGTGGAATCGCGTGGTTGATGTTCGTGTGGTATTTACAAAATCGGACTTTCCGGATCGAAATCCAAATTATTTCCGAGGCCAAGCACGGGCCGATTTATACCGAGAATGACTAATGTGTGTTATTGCCATAAACCCAATGACATACCAAAATGTGAAATCATGTGATATATGTGATGGTATGGTGATAAAGACGGAAATAATTATATGCATCGGGTCAGACAGACCGACATACTATGTCTTGGCTTAGGAATATGAATTATGGCATTACTTGCCTAAGTAATGGTTGGAATTATTTTAATACATACTTGAATGATGTGTTGATATGAATGAACTGAATAATAGAAAAGATGTAGTGCATGCTTATTTGAATGTGTGGAATATTAACATGACTGCATGTATGTTAAATATATGAAATGTTGTGTGCATTAGACATGAGTGTTCATAGCACACACATAGTGTACGGTAGAAGGTCCATGTAGAGGTCTTCATACATTGGTCAGGGTTCGAGTGCAAGTGGCACAAATTGCATTGCATTGGTGTGCAGAATACCACATTACATGAAAGTGTTCATGGTACCGATTTGGCATCGTTCGTGTGTTGAATCATAAAGGCTGGAATGGGATGAAGCCCAATCGAGTTCCACATTGTTAAACGAAATGGAAATGAAATGTGCCTAAAGCGAGGGCAAGTAGGGGATAGATACCCCTTCGTGAAAAGTCCAAACTTGGTTAGACAAATAAAGATCCACTGGAAAGCCCCAAAACGTCATGAGGGTAAGAGACCAAACGGTGAGACCCCGAAAAGTTCATGCCCAAAAGACACGAAACAATTGAATAAATATCACATAGACTACGGTTGTGAAATGGGAGCTCGACTAACTTTATTGATTTCCCATTGGCACTTGTATCAGCGGTGGGTCTGAGGTCAATCTGCATTGGGTATGTAGATGTCGCTCACATGCATGTAGATTTTTCCCATGATAGACAACATGTATGCACGGATTGGCTGTTGGATTTGACTGTGAAATGATCATTTGCATATACCGAAGTGGAATAGCCTTGTGAGGATTTATCTCTACTGGGCGTTAGTTCACCCCACTGTAAATTTCTTTCGTGCGTGATGCGATAAAAGTCACGGCGCTCCTAGAGGCCGTGATTATGAAGCCGCGCTCGATCGTGGCCTTACTCCCTTGCTTTTGTCTATATTTTAGAACGAACTAGTTTTAATATATGTTTTGTATCAAAAGTGATGTAATGAACTTCGATCTATAGAGATGTAGCGGTCTTGTAAATCCAATATGGATTTAGCATGGATGATGTAGCCCTATCGGGTCATTTTACTATGTATGGGTCTCATGATATGAGATGGCACAGTTTCATTGTGCCAATGCAATGAACTGACCTCTAGTTTTGGGGTGTCATAGCTTCTTCCATGAATATTTAGGTTTCTTTATTTTTCTTTCTATCATCATCTTATCATCATTTGGTTTGTCATCATGACACAGAACGCTTGATTTATTTTCTACTTATTACAAAGTGGTATTGTTCGGCCGTGGTTGTTAAGGGGATGCTTTATCGAGTGGGAGAATTTTATCTGTGCAAAACTGATTTGATCACGAACATATAAATTTTATGGTCATCATACGGTTAAAAAACTTGAGTAAAGGATATATTCTAACTATTTTATTATCAAATTTGGTAGACTTTATACGATTTATTATGCTATTAACTAGGATATTGTTTCATCCTATATGAATTTTATTATTTATTTTAGATCCATCTATTATAAATTTGAATCAATAATATTATTTTCTTTAAAAATTAGCCACCTCTATCTTGTACAATTTAATAGAGGTAAAATCAATAATACAAACACTGCCTCGCATTTAAAATAAATAAACAGCTCACATGATTTTACAAACTAAAGGACAAATAATAATAATAATAAACCTGAGAATACAAGATGGAATCACACGCACTGAGCACAATCCCGATCATGCAAAACCACACATCAACTTCCTTTAAAATAATGTAAAACTCTAATTCCTTTCGCCATACTAGCATTACAAATAAAGTTTTAAAATAAAAATCCCATATCATACAGAAGAGAATCCAAAATACAAACCCAACAGCTCTTCGGGGCTTCAGATCTATTCCTATATATAAAAGACAGAGTGCCCTTGGGATGCGACTCTTTCGCTCACTTTATTTATTTATTTTTCCTATTTCTATTCATTCCGAGAGAGTGCGGCCAGGATGTGGGAATCATGACAATATGCCCTTTATCATGCACGCGTGAGGTGCATGATGTGCCTGGTTTTTAGGCTGCCAACATAACTTCACCCTATATAAGGTGATCTCGATGGTGCACTGAATTTATTATTTGTGTCCAGCAATGATGTTTTAAGTTAAGCTACCTCCCACAAAAAACCCTAACTTGTCTCTCCCCCTCTTTCTCTCTCATTATTTTTTCTTTTTTAATTCCATTTCCTTTCTCGATTAAAGAGGAGTGATTTTTTGTCATTTTTGTCCTCAACCACCTATCTACATCGCTTTTTTTCATTTTCTTGCTATCAAAGTGGTTCTACCATGAATATTTGTGGTTTTCTTTTCTTTTCTTTTTTTTATCCAAGATCTTATCAGCATTGGTTTGTCATCGTTTTATTGCAGAACGCTAGAGATTACTGTCGTACTTATTATAATGTGGTATTGTTCGCCGTTGTTAATGAAGCTTTATTTTGAGTGAGGAATTTATTCAAAACGGATTGATCCGTCAAGATATGAAATTACGGTCTTCAAGGTGCTTAAAAAACAGATAAAGATATTTTAATCTATTTTATTATCAAATTTGTAGACTTTATACCGATTTCTTATGCTTTAACTTGGAGTATTATTTCATCCTATATGAATTTTAGCTATTTGTATTTCAGATCTATAAATCTACATAAATTTAAATCCATAATATTATTTTTCCTTTATAAAACATAGCTAATTTTATCTGCACGCATATTACTGCTTTAAATTAGCTACCTTCATCATGCGCGCATATTATGCGGATGTCTTGCCAGTTTATTATTGTCTTAAACTAGCTAATTTTTATCATATGCGCATGTTCCTGGTATGTGATGTCTTGCACGCTTTATTATTGCTTTAAATTTGCTACCTTTATCAAGCATGCGAGGTGCATGTGATATCTATGTGGCTCGTGTTACTACAAATATAACTCTACCCATATATAGGTGACCAAGATGGTAGTATATTTGAATTGATTATTTGTGTCTTTAATGATGTTTTAAGTTAGATACCTCCCCATAAACACCCTAGTTGTCTCTCCCCTTCTTTTCTCATTCTTTTTTCTTCTAATCCATTTCTTCTATGCGAGTGGAGTGATTTTTTCATTTTTGTCCTCAAATCACTATCTACATCTATTTGTTTTCATTTTCTTGCTTTAATAGAGTGGTTCTTCCATGAATATTTAGGGTTTTCTTTTTCTTTTCTTTTGTCATTATCTTATCGCATTTGGTCTGGCTATCGCTTTATTGCAACGCTGATTTATCACCTACTTATTACATCAGGGTATTGTTCGTCGGTTGTTACGTATGCTTTATTTGATGAGGATGATTCAAAACGGATTTGATCAACAAGATATAAAATTATGGTCGTCACTTGTTAAAAACGAAAGTAAAAGATATTCTTAATTATTTTATTACCAAATTTGTAGACTTTATAATTTGTTTATTATGCTATTAACTTGGATATTGTTTCATCCTATATGAATTTTAGTTATTTGTATTTTAGATCTATCGATCTATTATAAATTTGATCCAATAATATTATTTTTCTTTTAAAAAAAATTAGCCACCTCTATTTTGCACGCTTAATAAAGGTAAAATAAGTAACACAAACACCGTCTCGCATTTAAAAATAGCAGGCTCAAAAGGACAAATAATAATAATAATAAACTGAGAATCCTAAGATGGAACTTGCCGCATAAAGCCCAATGCCGATAATGCAAAAACAATACATCAAATTTAATAAAATAATGTAAAACTCTACTCCTTTCGCTTATACTAGCATTACAAATAAAATTCTTCTAAAATAAACCTATATCACATGAAGAGAATCCAACAACATACCCAAATGTAAAATTCTATGGGGCTTCCTGATTCATACCTATACATAAAAGAGAGAGTGGCCTTATCTCAACTCTTTTCTCTATTCACTTATTTATTTATTTTTCAATTTCTATTCATTCGAGAGAGTGCGCCTGGGATGTGGGAACGTATGATAAATTAGTTACTCATCGCAACACGCATGAGGCATGTGGATGTCGGAAGGGCCTCGTGTTACTACAAATATAACCTACCCTATAGGGTGACTGGATGGTGTATATTTGAACTGATTATTTGTGTCCATAATGATGTTTTTGTTGTCACCCCACAAAAAACCCTAAATTTGTCTCTCCCTTTCTATCTTTTTTTTCTTTTTTAATCTACTTACTAAAGTGGAGTCATTTTTTTGTCATTTTGTCCTCAAATCACTCATCTATACTGTTTTTTTTTCATTTTCTTGCTTAATAAAGTGGTTCTACTTATGAATATTTAGGTTTTTCTTTTTTCTCTTGTCATCATCTTATCAAGATTTCGCTTGTCATCGCTTTACCGCAACATTAGATTGATTGTCGACTTATTACAATGTGGTATTGTTCGCCGGTTGTTACCGACGCTTATTTGAGAGGACGACTTCGTGCAAAACCCGATTTGATCCGTCAAAGATATGAAATTATATCCCTACGCAGGTTAAACCGGAGTAAAGATATTCTTAAATCATTTTATTATCAAATTTGTAGACTTTATACCGATTTATTATGCTTTTAACTTGATATTGTTTCATTCTATATGAATTTTAGCTATTTGTATTTCAAATATATCAATCCATTATAAATTTAAATCAATAAGGTTTTCCTTTAAAAAAAATTAGTCACTCTATCTTGCACGCTATTATTGTTTTAAATTAAGATTTATTCATGCGCGCATGTGATGTCTTGTACGCTTATTATTATTGTTTTAAATTAGCTACTTTTATCATGCACGCGTAGGTGCAATGTAATGCCGGTGGCTCGTGTTACTACAAATATAACCTGACCCTAGTGATCTGATATAGCATATTTGTAATGATTTATTGCAATCACAACGTATTTAGTTAGCCATCTCCCTTCACAAACCCACACCTCCCCTCTTTCTCATTTTTCGTGAACCCTTTTCCGAGTAAGGAGGACTCCATTTTTTTATTGGCTCCTTGCCCTCAAATTACTCATCTATACCTACTTTTTTTTCATTTTCTACTTATTAGAGTGGTTCTTCCATAAAATATTTAGGGTTTTCTTTTTACTTTTGTCATCATCTTATTAGCATTTAGTTTGTCATCGCGTTTTACGGTAACGTTAGATTTATTGCTCACTTATTACATCGCGGGTAATGTTCGCCGTGGTTGCGGATCGACGCTTATTCGGGTGAGAGGACGATTTTAGCAAAAAGAATTTGATCTCGGTCGAATATATTAAATTATCATCGCCAAGGTGTTAAAAAATCGAGTAGCATATTCTAATTATTTTATTATCAAATTTGTAGACTTGATAATGACATATGCTATTAACTTGATATTGTTTCATCCATATAAATTTTAGCTATTTTTCAGATTTAAATCTATCAATCTATTATAAATTTAAAATCACATAATATTATTTTTCATTATAAAACTTAGCCACTTTATCTTGCATGCTTAATATTGTTTTAAATTAGCTTACCTTATCATGCGCGAATGTTATATGACGCCTTCACACGTTTATTATTGTTTTAAATTAGCTACTTTATCATGCGCGTATCACATGTGATGTCTGCACGCCTTATTATTGTTTCAAATTTCTAATTTTATCATGCACGCGTGAGGTGCAATGATGCCGTGGCTCGCAGAGCCATTACAATAACCTACCCTATCTGTGGTACTATGATGGTAGTATATTTGAATTGATTATTTGTGTCTATAGAGATTTGCAGCTAGATACTCTACAACAACCCTAGTTGTCTCTCTCCCTTCTTTTCTCCTCTTTTTTCTTCTAATCCATTTCTTCTCGAGTAAGGAGTGATTTTTTTGTCATTTTGTCTCAAATCACTCATCTACATCTATTTGTTTTCATTTTTCTGTTTAATAGAGTGGTTCTTCCATGATTATTTAGGTTTTATTTTCTTTTCTTTTTTTATCATCTTATCATGATTGGTTTGTCATCGTTTATTGCAACGCTTGATTTATTGTTCTACTTATTACAAAGTGGTATCATTGTTCGTCATATGTTTACGATGCTTTATTCGAAAGTGAGGACCACATGCAAATGGATTTGATCAACAATACCATATAAAAATTATGGCTTCATGATTGCTGAAAACTCTGAGTAAATATATATTCTAATCATTTTATTATCAAATTTTGTAGACTTTATAATCACCGATTTATTATGGTTAACCCTTGGATATTGTTTCATCCTATATGAATTTTAGTTATTTGTATTTTAGATCACATCTATTATAAATTAGAATCATTATTTTTCTTTAAAAATTAGCCACTCTCTATCTTGCACGCTTAATAAAGGTAAAATCAATAATACAAACATCGTCCCGCTTAAAATAAACGGCCTACATGATTTCCACAAACTAAAGGACAAATAATAATAATAAACAGAGAATCCAAGATGGAACTTGCCGCACCTAGCTCAATCCCGCATCATGCAAAAACCATACACATCAAATTCTATTAAAATACCTCAAAAACTCTAACTTCTTTTCCCCATACTAGCATTACAAATAAAATTTTAAAACAATAAAAACCCATATCACAAGAAGAGAATCCAACACATTGCCAAAATGGGGAACTCTATGGGCTTCCCAGATCTATTCCTATATATAAAAGACAGAGTGCCCTCGGGATGCGTGACTTCTTTTCGTTCACTTTATTTATTTATTTTTCCTATTTCTATTCATTCCGAGAGAGTGCACTTGGGATGTGGGAATCATGATAAATTAGCTACCTTTATCATGCACGCGTGAGGTGCATGTGATGTCGAGACCTCTGTGTTACTACAAATATAACTCATCTTATATAGGGTGATCGATGGTTGTATATATATTTGTGTCCAAATGATACAGGTTACTATCTCCCACAAAAACCCTAGTTGTCTCTCCCCTTCTTTTCTCTCATTCTTTTTTCTTCTAATCCATTTCTTCAAGTAAAAATGAATGATTTTTTTGTCATTTTTGTCCTCAAATCACTCATCTACATCTATTTTTTTTCATTTTCTTTTAATAAAGTTCGCTTTTCACTTAATATTAACGTTATCTCTTTTCTTTTTTTCTTTTTTGTCATCATCTTATCAGCATTTGGTTTAATAATGGCTTTACTGTAACGTTATTATTGTTTTACTTATTACAATGTGGTATAGTTCGTCGTATGTTACCGACGCTTTATCGAGTGGAGGATGATTCAGTAAAATGATTTGATCTGCTGGAAGATATGAAATTATGGCCGTCGAAAGGAAAACTAGAGTAAAAGATATTCTAACTGGAATCTATTACCAACTTGTAGACTTGATAGGAATTATTATGCTATTAACTTACATATTTTCATCCCATGAATTTTAGCTATTTGTATTTCAGATCTATCAATCTATTATAAATTTAAATCAATAATATTATTTTTCCTTTTATAAAAAATTAGCCACCTCTATCTTAATGCTTATTATTGTTTAAATTAGCTATGCCTTTATCATGCGCGCATGTTATGGCCGTGATGCCTCAAGACGCTATTAATGCTTTAAATTAGCTACCTTTATCATGCACGCGTGAGGTGCATGTGATAATGGTCTAGGTTACTACAAATATAACCTAAATTCTATAGGGTGATCATGATGGTAGTATATTTGAATTGATTATTTCTCGCCCATAATGATTTTTTAAGTTAGATACTTCCTACAAACCCTAGTTGTCTCTCTCCCCTTTCTTTTCATTCTTTTCGTCTTTTTTCAATCCATTTCTTTCGAGTGTAAGGAGGAGTGATTTCTTTGTCATTATTGCCTCAAATCACTCAACTACATCTATTTGTTTTCTTTTTTCTGCTTAATAGAGTGGTTCTTCCATGAATATTTGGTTTTCTTTTTCTTTTTCTTTGTCATCATCTTATCAAAGATTTGGTTTGTCAATGCTTTTATTGCAACTCTAGATTTATTGTCGACTTATTTCAATGTGGTATTGTGCGCCGTGTTGCTACGACGCTTTTATTTGAGTGAGGACGATTCAGGCAAAACGGATTTGATTAGTCGAAGATATAAAATTATGGTCGTCATGGTGTTGAAAAATCGAGTAAAGATATTCTTATCATTTTATTATCAAATTTGTACTTTATACTGATTTATTACGCTTATTAATACTTATATTTGCTTCATCCTATATGAATTTTAGTTATTTGTATTTCTTAGGATCTACTGATCTATTATAAATTTGAATCAATACATTATTTTTCTTTTTAAAAAAAATTACTACCTCTATCTTGCACACTTAATAAAAGTAAAATCAATAATACAAACACCGTCTCGTATTTAAAAAATAAATGGTGATCAGCATGATTTGCACAAAGAAAGGACAAATAATAATAATAATAAACGGAGAATACAAGCTAGAACTCACGCACGGCTCAATCCTGCATCATGCAAAAATCGCACACATCAAATTCCTATTAAAATAATAATGTAAAAACTCTACTCCCTTTCGCCATACTAGTGTTTATAAATAAAATTTTAAAAATAAAAACCCATCACATGAAGAGAATCCAACAATATCGCCATAAACAAATTCCCATGGGCTTCCTAGACCCATTCCTATATATAAAAGAGAGAATCGCTCCTCGGGATGCTGGACTCTTTCGCTCACCTTATTTATTTATTTTTCCTATTTCTATTCATTCCAGAGAAAAGTTTGGGATGGGAATCATGATAAATTAGTTACCTTTACTATGCACGTGAGGTGCATGTGATGTCAATGGCTCTGTGTTACTACAAATATAACCTACCCTATATAAGGTGATCGTGATGGTGGTATATTTGAATTTATTATTTGTGTCCATAATGATGTTTTTAAGTTAGCTACCTCCCTACAAAAACCCTAGTTGTCTCTCCCCTTCTTTTCTCTCATTCTTTTTTCTTTTAATCCATTTCTTCGATTAAAGAGGAGTGATTTTTTGTCATTTTTGTCCTCAAATCACTCATCTACATCGTTTTTTTTTCATTTTCTTACTTACAAAGTGGTTCTCTACCATGAATATTTAGGTTTTCTTTTTCTTTTTCTTTTTGTCATCATCTATCGCATTTGGTTTGTCATCGCTTTATTGCAACTAGAGATTGATTGCTCTAATTTGGTTTACAATGTGGTATTTGCTCTGGTGTTGTTCGACGCTTTATTTGAGTGAGGATGATTCGGGCAAAACGGATTTGATCTGTCGAAGATATGAAATTATGGTTGTCACGGTGTTAAAAAACTGGAGTAAAAGATATTCTAATCATTTTATTATCAAATTTGTAGACTTTATACTTATTTATTATGCTTTTAACTTGGATATTGTTTCATCCTATATGAATTTTAGCTATTTGTATTTCAAATCTATCAATCTATTATAAATTTAAATCAATAATATTATTTTTCCTTTAAAAAACTAGTCAAATTTATCTTGCACGCTTATTATTGTTTTAAATTAGCTATCTTTATCATAGCATGTGATGCATGTGATGTCTTGCACGCTTATTATTGTTTTAAATTAGCTACCTTTATCATGCACGCGTGAAGTGCATGTGATGCCTGGGTGGGCCTGCAGCCATTGCTAAATATAACTCTACCCTATATAGGGTGATCGTGGATGGTAGTATATTTGAATTGATTATTTGTGTCCATAACGATGTTTTAAGTTAGCTACCTCCCACAAAAATCCTACTTGTCTCCTCCCTTCTTTTCTCTCATTCTTTTTCTCGCGAACTTCTTCGAGGAAGGAGGAGTGATTTTTTTGTCATTCTTGTCCTCAAATCACTCGTCTACATCTATTTTTTTTTCATTTTCTTACTTAATAGAGTGGTTCTTCCATAAAATATTTAGGTTTTCTTTTTGTCATCATCTTATTAGCATTTGGTTTGTCATAGTTTTATTGCAACGTTAGATTTATTGCCGACTTTATTAAAATGTGGTATTGTTCGCCGTTTTGTTTTTGACACTTTATTTGAGTTAGGACGATTCAGGCAAAACGGATTTGATTTGTCGAAGATATGATATTCTGGTCGTCAAGGTGTTAAAAAACTGGAGTAAAAGATATTCTAATGATTTTATTATAAAATTTGTAGACTTTATACCGATTTATTATGCTAAACTTGATATATTGTTTCATCCTATAATTTTAGCTATTTGTATTTCAAATTTTATCAACTATTATAAACTAAACCCACACATATTTTTCCTTTAAAAAAATTAGTCAAATTTCTATCTTGCACGCTTATTATTGTTTTAAATTAGCTAGCTTTATCATAGCATGTGATGCATGTGATGTCTTGCACGCTTATTATTGTTTTAAATTAGCTACCTTTATCATGCACGCGTGAAGTGCATGTGATGCCGGTGGCTCTGTGTTACTACAAATATAACCTACCCTATATAGGGTGATCGTTGGTAGTATATTTGAATCACTATCGTCCTATAACGATGTTTTGCTACGCTACCTCCCACAAAAATCCTAGTTGTTCCTCCCCTTCTTTCTCATTCTTTTTCTCAAGGAATCCTTTTCTTTCTGAGGAAGGAGGAGGATTTACTTGGCTCCTTGTCCTCAAATCACTCTGCCTACATCTATTTTTTCATTTTTCACTAATAGAGTGGTTCTTCCATAAAAATATTTTAGGGTTTTCTTTTGTCATCATCTTATTAGCATTTGGTTTGTCAGTGTTTTATTGCAACGCTAGATTTATTGTCTACTTATTAAAATGTGGTATTGTCATCGCTTTGTTATCGATAATTTTATTTGGAGTTAGGACTTATCTGTGCAAAATGGATTTGATTTGTCAAAGATATGAAATTATGGTCGTCAAGGTGTTAAAAAACTGGAGTAAAAGATATTCTAATCATTTTATTATCAAATTTGTAGACTTTATACTGATTTATTCTGCTATTAACTTTGATATTGTTTCATCCTATATGAATTTTAGCTATTCAGATTTCGTATCTATCAATCTATTATAAATTTAAATCAATATTATTTTCCTTTAAAAAAAATTAGCCACCTCTATCTTTAAAATGCATATTGTTTTAAATTAACTACCTTTTCATGCACGTATGATGCATGTGATGTCTTGGCACGCCATTATTGTTTTTAAATTAGTTACTTTCATCATGCACGCGGTGAGGTGCATGTGATGCCGGTGGCTCTGTGTTACTAAAATATAACCTACCCTATATAGGGTGATCGTGATGATTGTCTATTTGGAATGATAAATTTATTTAACTTAAAGTAATTGTGCTTCTCATTAGGACCACTGATCTAGTGAAAAGGAAAACTAAGTGCAACTATATGATATAAATATAAAGAAATGGCATCCACAATGTATGATCATAGGGGCATTACTGAGGTAATCAGCTTAAATGCCTCGAGTTCTTTGTGAATGTCTCACTTTGCCTTTAAGCTTTTTTTTTTATACTAAGATACTCTTGACTTATATTTTCATAGTCACTCATGGGGATAAGGTGAATAAATGCATCTGACTTATAATTGTATGTCCAATTTAGATTTGAAGTTTTTTTTTCGGTCCATAGTATCATAAACTGAAAGAGTAGCTCATTCTTGTCCCTATTGTCACAAACTTGCACAAATGGACAAACAGATATTAAAACACCAGTAAGAGGGAGCGCCATGTGGATAGCTCATGTTCACCTATCTATGCAAATTCGTGACGATAGGGGCATGGACAAACTATGACACTAAAGTTGGGGGTACCCCATGGACCAAAAAAACTCATGAACTAAATCAATGTACATTCGCTATAAGTCAAGGGCATTTATAAATCTATCCCATCACTTATGTCCATCATGTTTAAAAATGTTACAACCAAGCTTGAAACTATGACACGTGATGTGATAATGGCAAATTAATAGGGCTCTTTAATGGCGCTTGTCCATGTGACCTTTCAATGGTCAGCAAATAAGCAACTACACAAGTAAATGTCAGCGTATCTGGGACCGAAAAGTTCAGGGCAAACGGGACTTACGTACAAAACTCGAGGGTATTTGTGCACCTTATCCCCTATAAATTGTAATTACAACTTCATTTTAGTTACGAGTCGAGATCACTTAATCGGGCTCGATATTCGGAGGGTCGGGCTATGAAATTAGCACTCGAATAAAATCTGAGCCTATCGTCTCAGAGCCTATCCGGTTAGGGTCGAGCAAGCCTGATTGGCCCTCGAATATTTTTTTATTATTAATTTTTAAAATAAATATAAAAATATTTTATATATATATATATATATATATATATATATATATATATATATATATGACTTATCGGGACTTTTTTGTTCTAAAACCAACCCTATGGTCCCTACCCCAGTACTTATCCTAACCGATACAACCGCTTTCTTCCTTCTTTCATCTCTCGCATTCCACCGATCGTCATTAGAGCCTCTCTTCCATTGCTGCGCTATCTACCATCGCTTTTCTTCTTGCTTCTTCTATTAGGTAATTTCTCGCTCTTTGATTCGACTCCTCGAGCATTTACATTGACGATGTATATCACTCACAGTATCATGGCGATTGTTCTCAAGGAGAAGGGAGACCATACTCAAAACCAAACTCACCGATGTGAGACCAAATCGATTATGAGTCTGTTGAGGAATAGTCCATTCGCTTCCTAACTCGCTTTTTACAGCTCAGAATCTAAATGCTTCTGGGACTCAGATATGGCCCGAAAGTAAGGAATTGCGTGTTGATGTTTTGTGTGGTATTTACAAAATTGTACTTTCCTGACTAAGTCCAGATTATTTCTAGGCTAAGCATGGCCTCTGATTTATATCGGGAATGGCTAATGTGTGTTATTACCATAAACTAATGACAAACTCGAATAGAAATTATGTGACATATGTGATGAAGATGGGAAATAATTATATGCATCAGCCTATGACTTGACAATAATTAAGTGTCCTCAAATTCTAGAAAATATGAAAATTGGCAGCATTACTTGCCTAAGTAATGGTTCGAATTATGTTAATACATGCTTGAATGATGTTAACATGAATGAACTAATGATAGAAAGATGGTGGCTGCTATGCGATGTACTTATTCAATGTATGGAAGACATGATCAGATGTATGCTAATGTTAAACTCCAATATATGGAATGTTAGGTGATTAGACATGAGTGTTCATAGCTAATTACCACATAGTGTATGGGTGGGAATGTCCACAGAGGTCTTCACATCGTCATGGGTTCGAGTGCAAGGCACAAATTGCATTGCATCGTGTGCTGGTGAACACCGCATTACATGGGTGTGTGTACATGAGATCGGTTTACACAAGGTTTAGGCGCAGAATCGTGTGGGCTTGGAAATGGGACGAAGTCCAACTGAGCTCCACAGTGTTAAATGAAAATGGAAAATGAAATGTGTCAGGCGTAGCAAGTAGGGGATAGATACCCCCCTCAGGTGAAAAGCTTGAAAACCTAGTTAGACAAATACAGATCCACTCTGAAAGCCCGAAAAATGCCTGAGGTAAGAGACCCACCAAGTGAGGTCCCCAAAAGTTCAAGGTCTAAAAAAGACACGGTAAACGATTAAATAAATGACGTATAGACTAGGGATTGTGAGATGAGAGCCTTGATCGACTCATTGATTTCCCATTGGCACTTATGACTGCGGTGGGCCTGGGAGGTCGAATCTTGGCATTTCAAAGTGGCATGTGGCGCCGCCCTCATACATGCATGTAGATTTTCTATGATAAGTGACAACATGTATGCACCCGATTGGTCGTTATTCACTATGAATGATAATTCTGTGCACTCTAGGGCAAAGGAATAGCCCTCAGAGGATTTGGTCTCATCGGGCGCAGTCACCCCTCTCGTGGGACCCCTTTCAGTACAAGATGTGCATAAGTATGGCGCCTTAGAGGCCGATTACGCGATCAGGCCTTGATTCTTGTTTTGTGTGTATATTAGAACGAACTCGGTTTTAATAATATATGTTTTGTATTAGAGTTATGTAATAACTCTTAGGATCTATAGAAATGTGTATGGTCTTGTAACCGTATGACGAGTATGGCTGATGGGCCCAGTCAGTCATTTTACTCATGTATGGGTCTCATGATATGAAAACACATAAGTTTCACAGGTTGATTCAAGGGTCAAATTCGGGACCCCGGGCTCGGGGGTGTCAGCATTTCGAGCCCACCAGGTCTAGCCTACCATTTCCTAGCTATAGGCACTACTAATGGGCCCTAAGGATGAGGCTTCGCCCCAATTATAAAAAAGAAAAGATAGGAAGAAAAGTAAAAAGTGGAAAATAAAAGAAAAATGAAAACAAAGTAAATCCGATATTGTTTTTATTTTATTGCTTCAAACTAATTTTTATTTATTTTAACTATCATTTAGTGAATGGGATTTCAAAATAAGTGAAAATTTAGTTTAGTGATTATTATGAAAAGAAATATACTAATATAGTTTTTTTTTAAATGAATTACTTTTACACTAAACTCCAAAATAGGTTATATTTAAAAAAAATTACACAAGCACAATTCTTGTAAGAATTTTGAAAAGAATGGTACTGTGGTAAAGAAAACTCCCATTCAAGCTCCTAGTTTCACTTTAAAGGGTTATCCGACTTTACTGTAAGCACGACCATTTTTCATTCAAAACCAACTCCTACAAACAATCGTCTCGCATTTAAAATAACCTACACATGATTTCCACAAACTAAAGGACAAATAATAATAATAATAAACTGAGAATCCAAGCTGAACTACGCACGGCCTCAATCCCGCATCATGCAAAACCATATACATCAAATTCCTGTTAAAATAATGTAAAACTCTACTCCTTCCCCATAATAGCATTACAAATAATACTTTAAAATAAAAACCCATATCACATGAAGAGAATCCAACATGTACCAACACGCATGGGCTTCTAGATCTATTCCTATGTATAAGAGAGAGTGCCTCGGGACTGGACTCCTCGCTGCTCACTTTATTTATTTATTTTCCTATTTCTATTTATTCCAGAGAGTGCGCTTTGGGATGGGAATCGCTCACTCTTGCTTTCCAATTATCTAGGTATTTACAAGAGAAGATGTCGATAGCCCCTTCTGCCTTACCAAGCATTCTCTAATGTTATCATTACTCATCATGTTGCTCCATTAGAGAAACACCCGTCCCCACTCTCTAACACTCGTCCCGAGAGAGTCTACAAAGAGCATGACACTATAGGGTGTATAAGAGTACCAAGTATCACATATTAATATTTTGGAGACTAAAATATGAAATGAAAGTTTATGGAACCCGGAATTTGTGGTATTAAACTAAGGGTGAAATGGTCATTAGCAAAAAGAATATGAAAAATCAAAATTTAAGTGTAGAGATGGGCCATAGTAGAAATAACATAAGTTACAATTGCAATAATTAAAAGAAGAGGGTTAATTGCACTAAGGCAAAAAATATGAGGCTAATGTGGAGACAAACAAATGATTCATTTTGTCTCACACTTTGGCTACGTCACGATCGGGTGAGGAGTAAGAGAGCAAGAGCAAGAGGGAAGAGAAGGAGGAAGAAGGAGGAGGAGAAGATGTAAAACTGTGTATGCCTTTGTCTTAGAATCAAGTGTATGGGATTTCTAGGGCTTCGGGGTATGGAGAGGACAGTTCTCCTTTATCTAGGTTTTGTGCAAAGAAAGCACATGAAGCCTTTGATCGTCAAGCATGAGTAAAACCCCAATTGATGTAAAAGAAACTTGGAATCATCAAATTACATGATGTTTAAAAAGAATTGCGGACCTAGGTAGTGTTCTTGGATTTTCACCTAAGGTTTTGGGTTTTGAGGCGTTCCAAAACACCAATTCATGTTTGTGGAGTTGTTTTTAGATAAATTCCAAGTCAAGTTTTTGAGGTATTATGAATTATGAAGCAGGCGGAGGAATTGCATCAAAAGTGGAGAAATAACAAAATCTGGGCATTTCGGGTGTCTTCTACTGTGGTAGCTGAAGTTCTACCGGTAGAACTTTGATTCTGTCATTTTTTGGTTGAGTCTCACTAAGAGGAAGGGTTCTACCGGTAGAACATGCTCTCCGCTTCTTCCTCGCTCGACCAGTTTTCGATTTTAGCCATAACTTCCTCATTTCTTATCCGATTTGAGTGATTCAAGTGGCTACGTAAAATAGACTTCAAGGAGAACAAAACTTAAGAAATAGGAATCGCCAAATTCTGATCCTATGTGGCCCAAAATTCACTCAAAGTGGGGCCATGTGCAAGAAAAATTCCTGCATCAGCTTTGGACATAGAGTAGTCCGGGTTGTTTCGAATCGTGAATCCTGAGTTTCTGTCTGAATTGGGTGATTCCAGTTGAATAGAACCCTTAAAGACCTTAACTTTTTAAAAGAGCATGAAGAGTGTGACTAAGTCTAGAAGCACGTTAAGTTAAGCCGATTAATTTGTCGTCGTATTCGCTTGAGCAGTTAAAGTAGTGCGTGGATAAGTGTGGAACGGTACTCAAGTTAAGCAAGCAAAGAGTGTGAGTGTTCTAAACTCATTTTTCCAAATAATTAGTGTATTATTATTATTATTATTACAAATTGCTTTACATCGGTATTTTATGGTTTTGAATGCAAACCATTTTCAAGAAGCAAGCAATGAGATAAAGCAAGCAAATGGTTTTTGAAAGTTAAACTCAATTTTGAAAGCAAGCATTGGTTTTAAAATTGTAAACCATAATTGCTGGGCAAGAAGTAAGTAAATGGTTTTGAAAAGTTAAACCATTTTTAAGAAGTAAGCAACTACAAATGGTTTTGAATAATTAAACCATTTTTCAAGCAAGTAGCAAGCAAATGGTTTCAAAGTGTAAAACCATTTACAAAGAGCAAGCAAGCAAGCAAGCAATGAAAGGTTGTGAAACAAGGCCTTCCCCTTAGTTTTAAGCAAGCAAACTGTCGAGGTATCCCGCACGCACAAAGTGGTGTTAGATTTCATACATGCATTGTAGTTTGCCCGGTCGGCAAACTAGGGACATACATCGCATTTAAAGGACCGTGTACGATTGTGTATATAAGGTTATGAGCTCTAACTAAGTATGGTGATGGCGACACGAGTCAATTCCACCATATTCACCGAAAAATGAAAGGTGACGCGACAAAGGTCCTTCCACCTGACTATTGAGCATAGGTCTCGTGTTCACTAGGGCATGATAAGCAAAATAGGCCTCCATCGTGATGTTTTACAAACATGATATACGCTTTGAAAAATCAACCATAGTTCCTGGGCCGCCAAGGCTTCCGAGAGTTTTAAAGCAAACGGCCGAGCCAAGCTCCCGCTTAGATTTCAAACGACGGCTGGAGCCAAGCTCCCGTGGGTTTTATTTTCAAAGCATGTGGTCGAGCTCAAGCTCCCATTTTTATGAAAAAAGTTTGAGGAACTCCTTTAAAGCAAAGGTTTGTGAAAGGTTTTAAGAACTTTTCAAGCATGATAAAGCAAGCAAGCAAGAAAAATTATGAGAAGTTTTATAAACTTCTAAGCAAGCAAGAAATAAGAGTTTTACAAGCTTTTAAAGAAAAGCAAAACAAAGCTCAAGCAAGTATTAAAGCCTTATAAACTTTAAAAGCAAGCATAAAAGCAAGCAAGTACAAAAGGCAAGCAAAGAAAAGTTTTAGAAACTTTAAAGAAAGCAAAGCAAAGCAAGCTTCGAAAATATTCCTCGTAAAAGAGAGTTTTACATGTTTGAAATGTTTTCCTGGAAAGAAAACCGCTTATAAAAGATACACTCACCGAGCCTGCTTTTAGCTCTGCCATTATTTTGTATTTTAAAAACTATTTTCTAGGGTACAGTAATGCAAGACGCCGGAGCACAATAAGATTTGTCCCGACATAAGTATAAGTGCCGTGGTATTAATTATATTTGTAAGAACATACTTGAATATGTATAATGGGACATATGTATGTACATAGTTAGCTGTGAGAATGTGCTGGTATGTCGTTGCCATGTTTGATATTTTGGATATAACAAATTGATGTAAGGTGGATTTGAATTAGACTATGTGCACTCGTATGTCGGTTTCACGCTAAGACTTTACTAAATCCTAAGTTATAAATTAAAAGAAAAATTTTATAGGAGGTTTAAGCAAGCAATACGCTCGCTTCACAGGATTTAGTCGTTAGAGGTAACATTAGACTATGGAGTAGTCAGATTTCTGCCGCTGTGGTGTGGGGTGTCAAGGTGGTATCAGAGTATAAGTAATGGTAAACCATGCATGTTCCAACTTAGAGTACATACAGCACAAGTGATTCAAAGTTTTAAATTGTTGATATTTGGAAATTCATGGCACTATGTCAGGAAGAGTGACGGACGTGAGAGGTCGTCCTAGGAGAGAGTCTGAGCCAGCCAGTTCCGAGCCTGGCAACTTGAAAAGTGATTTGAGCACGTAGTAGGTGGTTCCACCACCGCATCTATGAATCACCTTTACAAGAGCAAACAGTCGGTCCATGCATGCCATGTGGCCGTAATGCAATGCACGCGCCACCGTAAGAAGCTCAAATGCCGAATGTTTATGGCAGAAAGAAGTGGCAATGTGATTGCATGTGATATATACAGCGACCGACGAAGAATGTGAACCTCCACTCAATTTAGAGAGGTTACGGAAGAACCGGAGGTCAATAGAGAGTACAAAATCAAAAGAAGCCATATGACGGCAAGCAGGATCCGTATGCTGCTGTGGTTAGACCGAGGCAAACAAAGTTTATGGAGTTAAGTGGGCCGACGGATGGAGCAAAGGGTCTTGTTTTCTCAGCTCGATGGAAGACAGTGGCTAAAGATTGGGTGATGTCGTAGAAAGAAGGTATCCTGATGGAATAGCATGGGACCACCTCAAAAAGAATTCATCGACCGATTCTTTCCTCGTGAGTCACAAGGATTCGTAATTGAGTGGAGTTCTTCAAGTTAGAACAAAGAACATGTCAAAAGATCCGAAAGTATGAGAAGAAATTTCTGAACTAGTTAGATTGGTTCCATACATTCAGCGTATGAAGTCCTCAAATGCAAGAGGTTTTTATCGTGACTACAAAGACCGGATCGTGAGTGATTACCGCAGTCCCGCCAGACAGATTTGGGGACTTAGCTGAGGCTGCTCCGAGAGCTGGGAGTGTGCCACCATGTACCCATGTATCAGCAGGCAGGAAAGCAAGAGTAAGAGGAGTGCACTGCATCCCATCAGCCTGTGATGCGATGTGCCAGAAAAGAAAAGCAAGAGCAGAGGTTATAGGAGGCCGAGCAGGTCGAGGAGCTATCTCTAGTCGTGTGGATCAGTTGAGGCCTCTGGGCCACAGCAAAGGGGCACCTTAATATTCTCCCGTTTGTCATATGTGTCGTAAGCGACACCCGTGAAAGCAAGGTGAGATTCAAGACGGTGTTTCCACTGCGGCCGGAAGGCCATTTTATTAGGGAGGTCCTCACCGATCAAAAGTGAGACATCAAGGCATTTAGCCACCCCAAAGACTCGCAGGATGAGCACACAAAGCCTACTGGGAGGCCTCAGTGAGGGGCCAAGACAAACGCAGTAGAGGTGCCCGTGGTGGGAGGCAGAGGCAAAGGCCCCAGTGATACGTACAGAGCCCGCACTCAAAGCCGTAGTATATGTCAGACTCGGAAGAAGATGTATGCAAATTCCGGAGCGTGGTCACGTATTATTTCTATTCGAGCATGATGCATATACCTTAGTAGACCCAGAGCTACGCATTCATATTTTTACATCCAAGCCATTCTTAGATCGTGTCGGATAGGGCCAACCATGGGGTCATTATGAAGTTCCTCCGGTTGGGAGATCATTACTCACGAGCCCAGTAGTCGAGATAGTAGAGTTACGATTGAGGGCGAGAGTTCCCGGATCTTGTAGCTTTAGATATGAGGACTTTGATGTGGTTCTCGGCATGGATTGGCTATCTAGCCATAGAGCCACAATAGATTGATATAAAAGGAAGTAAAATTTGAATAGGCGAGAGACTTGGAGGTAAAGTTCGAGGATTACGTAGAGTTATCTTTCTGTATGATCTCATGTGTGCCTGAGAAAATCTTTGCGTAAAGGTTATGAAGAGTTCTCTAGCATGGTGGGACAATGAAGGAGACTTCTGTGGATGAATTTGATTATTAAAGTTCCAGATGTGTTCGAGATGTCTCCTTGAGATTACCTCGAAAAGAAAGTAGAGTTCACATTGATTTAATTCAGGGGCCCGAGCATTTGGTGCTCACATAATTCTGAAAAATTATCATTACTAAAAGTGCACTAATTACTGAAAAAAAACAAAAAGATTTGAGAAATTTGAGGCGTCACAAAAACTCTCCCTTTTCCCCATCTTTTAGCATTACGAATAAAATTTTAAAACAAAAGCCATATCACGAGAATCAACAATATTGCCAGTAACCTCTACGAGAGGCTACGATCTGATTCTATATATAAAAGACGAGTGCCCTTAGGATCACGAGGACTCTTCGTTCACTTTATTTATTCTTTTCCCTATTTCTATTCATTCCGAGAGAATGCAGCTTAAGATGTGGGAATCATGATGATCTTTGCTTCTCGTACGCGCGTGAGTGCGTGTGATGTGAGGCCTCTGTGTTACTACAAATATAACCTACCCTATAGGGTGATCGTGATGATTGTATTTGAATTGATTATTTGTGTCCAAAATGATGTTTTAAACTGGCCTCTCCCCACAAAAACCCTAGTTGTCTCTCCCTTCTTTTCTCTAAGTCTTTTTCTTCTAATCCCATTTCTTAGTAAAAATAAGATAACTCATTTGTCCTCAAGTAGCTCATCTACATCTATTTTCATTTCTTGCTTAATAAAAGTGGTTCTTCCATGAATATTTACGTTATCTTTTTCTTTTCTCTTTGTCATCATCTATCAGCATTTGGTTTATATGTTTTATTCTGGCGATACATTTGTATCACACTTATTACAATGTGGTATTGTTAAATAGAGTATTTATTACTAACACTTATTGTGATGAGACGATTAGAATAAAATCGGATTGATCGAATATGAAATTATGTTGAATCTAGGTGTTAAAAACTGAGTAAAAGATATTCCTAATCGTTTATTATCTAAATTTGTAGACTTGATAGATTTATTATGCTATTAACTTACATATTTTTCAACCTACATGAATTTTAGCTATTTGTATTTCAGATCTATCAATCTATTATAAATTTAAATCAATAATATTATTTTTCCTTTATAAAAAATTAGCCACCTCTATCTTGCATGCTTATTATTGTTTTAAATTAGCTACGCACCATGCGGCATGTTATATGTGATGTCTTGCGCTTGTATTATTTTTAATTAAGCTGCCTTTATCATGCAACGTGAGGTGCATGTGATGCAATAAGCTCTATGTTGCTCTAAATATAACCTACCCTGTAGGGTGATCATGATGGTAGTATATTTGAATTGATTATTTGTGTCCATAATGATTTTTTAAGTTTAGATGCCTCCCTTTAAAAACCACTGAAGTTGTCTCTCCTTCTTTTCTCATTCTTTTTCTTCTAATCCATTTCTTGGGTAAGGAGGGTGATTTTTGTCATTGTGTCCTCAAATGCTCAACTACATCTATTTGTTTTCTTTTTCTTGCTTAATAGAGTGGTTGGCACAATGAATATTTGGGTTTTCTTTTCTATTTCTTTTGTCATCATCTTATCAGCATTTGGTTTGTCATCTGTTTGTGGCGGCTCCGTTTATTAATGGAAGCTTATTTCAATGTGGTATTGTCTTGTGTGTTGCTCATTTGTTGAAGTGAGATTGATTAGAAACTAAAGCCAGTTTGATTAGTAAAGATATAAAATTATGGTAAATCAAATGTTGAAAAACTGGAGTAAAAGATATTCTAATCATTTATTATCAAATTTATAGACTTATACTGATTTATTATGCTATTAACATGGATATTGTTTATCCTATATGAATTTTAGTTATTTGTATTTTAGATCTCTTGATCTATTATAATTGAATCAATAATATTATTTTTCTTTTTAAAAATTAGCCACCTACATGTTACTTGCAGCTTAATAAGGTAAAATAAATAATACAAACAGTCTTGTATTTAAAAATAAACAAGATCACACATGGTTGCAAACAAAGGACAAATAATAATAATAATAAATGAAGAATACAAGCTAGAACTTGCTACCTGACTCAATCCAAGATCATGCAAAATCGTACACATCAATTCCTATTAAAATAATGTAAAGCTCACCACCCTTTAGCCATACTAGCATTACAAATAAAATTTTAAAATAAAGCCCATATCACATGAAGAGAATCCAACAATACTGCCAGCTGACCTCTATGGGGCTTCCTAGATCTATTCCTATATATAAAGAAGTACTGCTTGGGATGCGGGACTCTTTCGTTCGCTATTTGTTTATTTTCCTATTTCTTTTCATTAGAAGTGCGCTTGGGATGTAGGGTGCGATAATTTAGCTACCTTTACCATGCCTGCGTAGAGGTGCAATGTGATGTCAATATTACGTGTTACAACAAATATAGCTACCTATATGGGGTGATCATTGATGGTCGTATGTTTGAATTGATTATTTGTGTCCTTAATGATGTTTTAAGTTAGCTACCTCATAAAACCACAGTTGTCTCTCCCCTTTTTCTCTCATTCTTTTCTTCTAATCCATTTCTTTAAGTAAAGAAGGAATTGATTTTTTTGTCATTTTGTCCTCAAATCACTCATCTAGATCTATTTTTCATTTTCTTGCTTAATAAGTGGTTCTTCCATGAACAGGTTTTTCTTTTTCTTTTTATTTTGTCATCATGTTATCAGCATTTGGTTTATGTCCATTTTATTGCGGTGTTACATTTATTATCATTGTTTCCAATGTGGTATTGTTCGTCGTGTTCTTGCGGCTTTGTTTGAGTACGAGACCCGATTCGAAGCGAAAGCGGATTTGATATGTCGAAGATAACAAGTATAGTCGTCGAGGTGTTAAAAAGCTGGGTAAAGATATTCTAATCATTTATTATCAAATTTTTAGACTTTATCTTGATTTACCATTATGCTATATCTTGGATATTGTTTCATCCTACATGAATTTTAGCTATTTGTATTTCAAATCTATCAATCTATTATAAATTTAAATCAATAATATTATTTTCCATTATAAAAACTTGTATCTTTATCTTTCATGCTTAAATTGTTTTAAATTAACTACCTTTTTCATCTTGGCATGTTATACAAGTGATGTCTTCTGCGCTTATTATGGTTTTAAATTAGCTACCTTTATCATCTTTATTGCATGTCATCGATGTCTTGCACGCTTATTATTGCTTCAAATTTGCTATTTATCATCTGCAGCGTGAAATTGCATGTATGATTGCCATAGCTCATGTTACTACAAATGGCCTATACGGGAGTGTGAACATGATGTATATCTTTGAATTGATTATTTGTGTCCATAATGATCTTTTAGTTAGATACCTCCCCACTGACAACCACAGTTTTGTCCTCTTCACATTCTTTATACATCTTTCTTCTAATCCATTTCTTCGAGTAAGTGATTTTTGTCATTTTGTCCTCAAATCACTCATCATCTATTTGTTTTTCATTTTCTTGTTTAATAGAGTGGTTCTTCCATGAATATTTAGGTTTTTCTTTTTCTTTTGTTTATGTCTTATCGAAGCAATTTGGTTTGTCATTGTTTTATTACAACGTTTGATTTATTGTCTACTTATTACAAGAAGAGTGGTATTGTTCGTCGTGTTATTGTGCTTTATTTGATGAGGCGATTAAGGCAAAGCAGTTTGATCGATTGAACACAGCAAAATTATAGTGACACGATTATTGAAAAAAATAGGTAAAAATATTCCTAATCATTTATTATCAATTTGTAGACTTATACTGTTGATTTATTATATGCTGTGCTTGGATATTGTTTCATCCTATATGAATTTTAGTTATTTGTATTTTAGATCTACTATACATTATAAATTTGAATCAATAATATTATTTTCTCTTAAAATTAGCCACCTCTATCTTGCGCTTAAAAAATTAAAATCAATAATACCAAGCATCGTCTCGCATTTAAAAATAAACGGGCTCACATGATTTCCCTGAAACTAAAGGGTGATAATAATAATAATAAACGGAGAATCCAAGATGGAACTTCTTTTACCTGAACTCAATCCAGATCATGCAAACCATACCCATCAAATTCCTATTTAAAATAATTTAAAGAAAACTCTACTCCTTTTCTGTCTTAGCGTACAAATAAATTTTAAAACAAAAACCCATATCCTGAAGAATCAAGCAATATTGCTTAAACGACCTCTGGGAGCCTAGATCTATTCTAAAAGTATATAAAAGGCCAGTATATGGGATCAGGACTCTTTCATTCACTTTATTTATTTATTTTCCTATTTCTATTCATTAGAGTGCGCTTGGGATGTGGGAATCATAATTAATTAGCTACCTTTATGTACTTGTGAGTGCATGTGATGTCGAACCTACGTGTTACCACAAATATAACCTACCACATATAGGGTGATACGTGATGGTTGTATATTTGAATTGATTATTTGTGTCAGAAATGATGTTTTAAGTTAGGTATCTCCCCACAAAAAACCTAGTTGTCTCTCATCTTACTTTTTCTTAAGTCTTTTTCTTCTAATCCATTTATGAGTAAAATGAATGATTTTTGTCATTTTGTCCTCAAATCACTCATCTACATCTATTTTTCATTTTCTTGTAATAAAGTGGTTCTTCCATGAATATTTACGTTATCTTTTTCTTTTTCTCTTTGTCATCATCTTATCAGCATTTGGTTTGTCATCATTTTATTGCAACGTTACATTTATTGTCGACTTATTACAATGTGGTATTGTTCGTCGTGTTGTTACTAACGCTTTATTTGAGTGAGGACGATTCAGGCAAAATGGATTTGATCGCCAGAATATGAAATTATAATTACGTCTAGGTGTTAAAACTACAGGTAAAAATATTCTAATCGTTTATTATCAAATTTTATGAACGATAGATTTGTATGCTATTAACATATTTTCAACCTACATGAATTTGCGCTATTTGTATTTCAGATCTGCCCCTCAATCTATCATAAGAAATTTAAATCAATAATATTATTTTTTCCTTTTATAAAAAAATTAGCCACCTCTACTCTTTGCATGCTTATTATTGTTTAAATTAGCTACCTTTGCAAATGCGGCATGTTATGCATGTGATGTCTTTTACGCTTATTGTTTTAAATTAGCTACCTTTATCGTACGCGTGAGGTGCATGTGATATAATAATCTAATGTTACTACAAATATAACCTACCCTATATAGGAGTGATCTTGATAGTGTATATTTGAATTGGTATTTGTGTCTGTAATGATTTTTTAAGTTAGATACCTCCACTGAAACCTAGTTGTCTCTCCCCTTCTTTTCTCATTCTTTTTTTCTTCTAATCCATTTCTTCGAGTAAGGAGGAGTGATTTTTTTGTCATTATTGTCCTCAAATCACTCAACTACATCTATTTGTTTTCTTTTTCTTGCTTAATAGAGTGGTTCTTCCATGAATATTTGGGTTTTCTTTTTCTTTTTCTTTTTGTCATCATCTTATCAGCATTTGGTTGTCAATGATTTATAGCAACTCTAGATTTGTTGTCGACTTATTTCAATGTGTGGTATTGTCACGTCAGTGTTGCTACGGCCTTTCTTGAGTGAGACGATTCGGTAGCGGTTTGAGTTAGTCGAAGTCTAAATTATAGTGCCGTCACGGTGTTGAAAAGAAAGCTTGGAGTAAAGATATTCTAATCATTTTATTATCAAATTTGTTGACTTTATACTGATTTATTATGCTATTAACATGGATATTGTTTCATCCTATATGAATTTTGATTATTGTATTATTTGAATCTTTTGATCTATTATAGATTTGAATCAATAATATTATTTTTCTTTTAAAAAAAATTAGCCACCTACATCTTTACTTACGCTTAATAAAGGTAAAATAAATATTTAAACCGTCTTGTTTTAATAGCTCAGATCACATGGTTGCACAAACCAAGGACAAATAATAATAATTATAAATGAAGAATACAAGCTAGAACTTCTTTTGCCTGACTCGATCGGATCATGCAAAAATCGTACACGTAATTCTATTAAAATAGTAAAACTACTCCCTTTTCGCCATACTAGCATTACAAATAAATTTTAAAATAAAATACCTCATGAAGAGAATCCAACAATCTTTGCCAAATGACCTCTATGGGGCTTCCACAGATCTATTCTATATGTAAAGAGAGAATGCCCTTGGGATCGCGGGACTCTTTTCGTTCACTTTATTTATTTATTTTTATTTCTTTTCATTACACGAGAGAGTGCGGCAGGATGTGGGAATCATGATAATTTAGCTACTTTACCATGCGTGCGTGTGATTGCATGTGATGTCAATGGCTCTGTGTTACTACAAATATAACCTACCCTATATAGGGTGATTGTGATGGTCGTATATTTGAATTGATTATTTGTGTCCTTATTGATGTTTTAAGTTAGCTACCTCCCCACAAAAACCCTAGTTGTCTCTCCCCTTCTTTTCTCTCATTCTTTTTTCTTCTAATCCATTTCTTCAAGTAAAGAGGAATTGATTTTTGTCATTTTGTCCTCAAATCACTCATCCTGATCTATTTTTCATTTTCTTGCTGATAAGTGGTTACTATGGTGACTGGTTTTCTTTCTTTTTGTTTTTGTCATCATCTTATCAGCGTGGTTTATAGTCGTTTTATTGGCGTTGCATTATTCGACTTATTACAATGTGGTATTATTGTTCGTCGTGTTCTTCACCCAGCCAGCTTTATTTAGTCTCTTGAATGATTCGGTAACAGTTTGATATGTCGAGAGATATG
>JAEQBH010007317.1:0-76913 GCA_016808115.1 Tetrastigma voinierianum | reverse complement strand
AGCGTTTGTAAAAGCCTATGAACTAGTACCAAGTGCCTGCAGAAACAAATTTTAGAATTGAGAAACAAATGACAGCGGTGAGCTCAACAACCTATTTGAAAGCCTATAATTGTCTTTAGCGAGCCATCATGTTGGCTGAACTTGCTCTTCGGGGTGACGTAAACCAAGATAGTAGTAAACTTGTGTTAAGTACACTAGGAAAGTCTCAAGTAAGTGAGGCGGATCATAATCTTCCACTATACCCCACTCTGCTTAAGCTCTTATCGCCTTGTTGAAAGACCTTTCCTAGATACAGTGCAACCTTGGTGCAGTAGGGAATCAACCCTTTATCTCTAGGATTCAATAGCCAAATCTCACCTCGGGTGCACTCCCTTAGTAAGATAACTCCCTTAATAAGATACAGTGCAACTCATATACCAAAATATTCCTCCATGAAATGTACTCGTATGAGTTAAATTGAAAAATTAGAGAGAGGGCTTAGGAGCACTTGAGAGAGCGGAGTGTTTGAAAGCACTTGAGAGAGAGAGGAGTGCTTCGAAGTACTTGAGCAAGAGAGAGAAGAGAGCTCAAGGTAAAAGGTGTTTAGGAGGAAGTGAGGAGGAGGGAGCTCATAAAAAGTCAAGAATTCAAATTTATTATTGTAAAATGAATCTTGTCGAAATAACATGATATAAAGAAAAAAAATTAATTCCTCGTCGAAATAATATGGATTATAAATAAAAATTAATTAAGGAAAAACATTAAGTCTCCATATGACTCGGTTAGAGGCAATTTGAAAGGGAATTAAATTCCTTTAACATGATTATAAAATTTGATTAAGTAAATGATTCAAATATTATTTTATTTAAAAGGTTAAAGATTATGAGAAATAATAGGATGTTTATTTTAGATTTTAAAAAATAAACTTTAAAATACCAACAGATCTATAATAGAATGATAAGGCCAAGTCAAATTAGTTACAAAATTAATTAATTCTTCTTCTTTTTCTGGATCACACCTATAGTCTCCAACAGATCAACAGCCTGCATCAAGGAAAGTACAACCAAAATAATTTTCAGGCACCCATCCAGTACAAAACTATGTCTTCAGAATTGAAACAAAAACTTGTCGCCCATACCCAAGCCCGATCGTCAACAAACTCATGTTGAGATTTAACCAGAGGAACCACTGGTTATCAAAACGATCGCGGCATATCCGCAGAATCTCCCATCTAAGATAAGAACCTCATCTTATAGAAATTGCCCAAGAAGCGTTAGCAACAAGGAATAATAAGAGCGGTTACATAAGGCAAGATAAGATCTGGCTTCACCAGTCATCATAAAGCCCACATTCTTATTTTATTTTATATACTTTAATAGAATTAATATGTTCAAAATCAGATTTCACAGTTATTTAATGTTCCGTTCAAAGAAATGATATGAAAAATGTCCAAATGATTTTTCTTTCATTTATTTCATCTATTTAAAATGAACCATCTACAAGATCTTTGATTTTATGAAATTTAGATATCTCACTCCTTATCTTCCTCAAATGGATTACTAAATTTAAAAGGACTATAAACCACAACTATTTTATGGATCAAAATTTTTGTTTGAATTGAAAATAAATTTTTATTTAGAGCTTCATTTAAGACCAATTTTTCGTTTGAATTAATTAAAATTTTATTTAGAGTCGCTTTTGAATTATAGGCAAGAACTATTATATCTGTATATAATAGTTTGAATAAACATATAACAAAGTTCCCAAATCATTTCTCTATACATAATTATCTTATAAGCAAGGAATTAATATTTGTTTTTCTTACTTTACTTAATTTCATGGTACCAAGAAGGTAGGATTATCTTATTATCATTACGCTTATGCTCAAGAATCACTAATTTTATCCTCTCAAGTAGAAACTTCTTGAGGAGTCTTCCAAACACAGTTCGTGGGTTAAAATCCCTCAAAGGCCTTACTCTCGATTTCATGGCATAATTAGTTTCTCTTCCTTTTCCTTAAGGCTCCGATTGAATACCAGAGTATAGAATGGGACGTGAAGTAACAATGAATTGGTATGAAGATGACAACCACGCCGGCCCCGCTCTATAGGCGTGGTAGGTCGTCAGCTTGGGCCCCACTTTATAGTGGGTCTTTTTGAAATAATAAAATATTATATATATTTATAATTTATAATTAATTAAATATAATAAAAATTTGGTTGTTAACAATTTCTCAAAAAACTCACGTTAAATGCACAGTTCTCAAAAAAACTCCCACTTTAAATACAATAAAGGAAGTCTCACATGGGCCCCATTTCACAATGATATGTCTTTTTGCAACCTTTCCAAATTGCCGATTACTCTATGCGATGGTTCTTTTTATTTTTGTTAAAAAGTTAAAACACTCTTCAACATCCGAAGTTTCTCTCGCTCAAAATATTAGGTTTCTTTCTCAAAAAATTAGAGTTCCTCCTTTTTTTTATCGAGCAAAAACAAACAGACAAAATCTTTTAACTGGATCATAGGTTTGAAATAATTTATTATTTATTTTTTAACGTATTTTTTTATTTGATTATTTTATATATTTTTATAAATAATAATTTTGTTAGTTTTAAATTTTTTATTATGCAGCCTTCAATTCGAAGAGCAGCACATGTTCGTTTGATCAAATTTATCAAGATTCTCTCATCAGGTTCTATCATTATTGTATAAATTTAAAGTTTGATCTTGAATTGATATTGAATTGAGTTATTATGTCTACTAGAAAGTATTTGTCTGGATATGAAAAAAGAAAGAAGAAAATAAAAACTGAGGAGTTTTTACAATCTCAAGTGGGAGCTATGGACAAATTTCTTAGTAATACAAGTAATGTTGACAAGGAAATATATGAGAAGGTTCAAGATGAAAAAGATATTAATGAAGAGGAGGAGAATTTAGTAAAAAAAGAAGATTTGGATGATTGTGAACTAGAAATTGTTAAATGTGAAAAGAGGAATGAGCAAAGAGATGATAATTCGGAGGAAAATATGAATGAACAACAAGATGATTTAGATACACATGCCGTTCTTTGCCTTTACACATTACATATCCAGGAAATTGGAAAATTATTGATCAAAATTTAATAGACATGTTGGTGAAAAGAGGTCCTTCTAAAGTAAAAGTGGATAATTTTCCTAAATACTTAAAATAGGCATTTCTCTTCTACACATTACACTCATTATTTATCAAATGGTGAGAAGACTATCAGAAAATGGTTGGTTTACTCAATTTCATTGGATAAAGTATTTTGCTTTTGTTGTAAGTTATTTAAGCAAGAGGAAAATACTTTTCAAATAGCTAATGAAGGAACTAATGATTGGAAAAGTATCAGTTATAGGCTCAAAAGTCATGAAACTAGTAATGAGCACACGCAGACACAGAAGATGGGATTGAATTAGAAAGGAGGTTACAAAATTTGACAATCATAAAGCATTACAAGATCAAATCACAAAGATAGAGAACATTGGAGACAAGTTTTTGTGAGAATAGTTTCTGTTGTTAGCCTTCTTTGCAAGAATAATTTGGCATTTCACGGGAGTACTGAGAAAATTTATGAAGAAAATAATGGAAATTTCTTGGGTATAATTGAAATGATTGCTGAGTTTGATCCAATAATGAAAGAACACCTCCGGCGGATTCAGGAAAAGGAAATTCATTATCATTATCTTAGTCACAAAATTCAAAATGAATTTATACTTAAGGCCGGGCAGTGAAATAAAGACCGGATTATTAAAAAGTTTGAGAAGCAAAATATTTTTCAGTTATACTTGATTGTACACCAGATATAAGTCATGAAGAACAAATGTCTCTCACAATACTATGTGTGGATGTCTCGCAAGTCCCGGGCATGTAGAAGAGTTCTTTAGGATTTCTGAAGTGGAGGATACCACGACAAGGATTATTTGATGAATTAATAAATGCTTTAAGAACACTTAAACTTGATCTTGGTGATTTAAGAGGTCAAGGTTATGATAACGGTTCGAATATGAAAGGAAAGCATAAAGGTGTACAAAAAAAAGTATTAGAAGTAAATCCAAGAGCTTTTTACACACCATGTGGTTGTCATAGTCTTAATCTTGCCACCTAGATATGGAAAATTCTTTGTCTTAAAGGCTAAATCTTTTTTTTTGGAATTGTGTACAATGCATATATATATTGTTTTCATCTTCTACAAAGCTTAAGGAAAATTTTTGCAAGATAATGTAAAAAGGTTTCGACCCTTGCCGCTATCACGCATACGTTTGGGAAAGTCAAGTCAATGTGTTAAGGGCCAAGAGATTTTCAAGCTCTAGAAATTAAACTCGCTTTAACTCACTTGGTGGAAACAAGGATGATCCTAAGACATCTCAAAGGATGCTAAAAGTTTATTGGTCGATATCATGGATTTTGAATTTTATTTGGCATGGTTATTTGGTACAATATTTTTATCCGCCATTAATAGAGTGGAAGCAAAATGTCGCAAAGTAAAGACATAGTTATTGATGTCGCTATTAGTCATTTGAAAGCACTTATTTTCTTTTCTTTTTGAGACCTATAGAAACCGGATTTGAATTTTGATAAGATTATTGCTAAAGAAATTGTTGCTCGGGATGAAAAATTGAACTCTACATTTTGTGAAAAGCGATATTTACATAAAGAAGCGCTTTGATGAAAATGCTAGTGAAGAGATTTACACATTCACCAAGAATCTTATAGAGTCGATTATTTCTTATATATAGTTGATCAAGCTATTTTCTTCACTCAATAGTAGATTTGAGATCAATTTCAAAAATATGAAGATATTTTGGATTTTTATTTTATTTACAATAATAAGTTACATATTGCGATGATGATTGTTTGAAGTCTGTTGTGATAAGCTTGAAAAATTTTGAGACATAAATACGGACTCCGATATTTGGACTGGGCTGTGAGTTATTTTCTCGAGCTAAAGATTGTGAGAAAGTGCTTACTAAAGGAGACCAAAAGAGCAATTGAAGTGTTAGACTATTTTGAAAATGATGGATTCTCGTTTTCCAATGTATGGATTGCTTGGCGAATACTATTTGAGTCTATACCTGGCTACGCTTGCCTCTCGCAGAAAGAATTTTCAAAGTTGAAGTTAATCAAATCATGCCTTCTCGATCAACAATGTCACAAGAAAGATTGAATGGATTGCCGCACTGCTCATTGGAAAACATATGCTAGAACAAATTGATTTTTAATAGTTTAATTATTGATTTTTTATCTAAAAATGCTCATAATAAACTTACAAAGAAATTTTATGTAATGTTGAATATATTTGTTCAATAAAAATTTTATTTTTAACTTATATATATATATATAGGCATATATATATATATATATATATATATATATATATATATATATATATATATGTATAATAGTCTAAAAAATAGCTCTAGGCTCTATAAAGTAAGGGCTTCATTTCTCGAGTGACAACTTGTTGGGATTTATTTTATTCTTCCATCATGCATGCTTTTGATGAAAATGAATGCAAGACAAAAGGTGGTAATTATATATAAAAGTCATAAGCATGCAACTTGGTAGGAAGGAATATTCTCACGTAAAAAGCTTCATTTATGTGGAAGCATAAAGACTCCATTTATAAAATATTTATTTGTTTTATTTATAGATTCTTAAGTCACCATGATCTTCAAAAAAAAAAAAATAGTAACATCTTAAGCCCATGTTTGTTTTTCAAAAAAAAGAGGGAAAGAAAATAGGAAGAAAATAAAAATGAAGCGAAAATGAAAGTTAAATCCCAATTTTTTGCTTACTTCAAACCAATTTCATTTATTTCCTTTACTCATCAATGTAAAGATTAAATAATTCAAGAATATATAAGTTTCCTAAGTAATTTGTTGGGCACAAACCACACTTGCCACTTGTCTTCTACTAAGTAAGCTTAAGCCTAAACCCTACTCTTATACCACTTGTCAGGAAACCTCATAGACCATTCCATATCCACATTTGTATGATATTGTCCACTTTGAACTAAGCCCTAGCTCATGGTTTTGTTTTTAAGTTTTTTCTCAAAAGGTCTCGTATGAATTTGATATTGTCCATGCTTATATATTATAACTCTTCCCATTTCTATCTGATGTGGGACTTTGGAAGCACACTTAACATTATTTTATTTATATTTGGTTTTCTTTAAGGTTTTTCATTAAACGATCAAATATAAGAAAATTAATTTTCTTAATATTTTTTTTCTTAGTACTTTGTAGGAACCAACACACTACCTAAATAAATTCATTTTCAAGAGGGCGAGGTGAATTGGGAAGCCCTGAATGAATACAGATGGATTGTGTTTACCTTTCACTAGGATCTTTACTTTCTCCCATTTGCAATCTTGTCACCACATTATGTATGAATGCAAGTACTTGATTTACATATTCCCTTCCAGGACACATCCGAGGCCCTCCCCTAAAAGGCACAAAAGTGAATGGTTGAGGCCCTTTTCCTTCAAACCTTGAGGGATCGAATTTATCTGGGATTAGAAAATATTTGGATCTCTCGTGAGTTGTATTTTACATTCAATGCATTTGCAAGAAAAATTTTTCTATTAAGTTCGGTGACTATATAGCATGCAATTTAATTTTCAAAACATTTTGGGTATGTTTGGTTGCTAGAAAATATTAGAGAATGAAAATTACAAAAATGGAAGAAAATAAAAAGGCAAGGAAAGAAATATGAAATTTTTCCTTTTTTTTTGGCTATCCATGAAAAATTGAGAAAAGAATAAGGAACTTATTATATATTTTTCCTTTTTGACCACTTAATAAATTTTTCTTTATTTCTTACTTTATTAGAACATAAAATATAAAAAATACATATATGTGAAGTCAAACTATTAGATAGATATAGTGTAAAGAATCTTTTTCCTTTCCATTCTTCTTATTATCCTGTTAATTCATAAGAAAATATAATATTTCTTTAATATTATTTTAAAAAGTTTTTCTTGATATTCATTATGTCATGTAAACTATGGAAAATGTGTTTTTCTGCATAATATTTATTTTCCTTTTCAAAATAATTCCTAACAACCAAACATAACCTTTGGGACATACCTTCCATCCCTTTGGAATTGTTCATCCCTGTACAAGTGAAGCCGTGATGGCTTCTCTGAAAGCTCTGAGCTGTGGATCAATCCGCCGTCACTGCACAAGCATGTGGTCATCTCTTTTGAATGTCATCCCACTTCAGAAACCCTTTCCGGCCTTGCTCTGCGATCTCCATTTGCTCTATTGAATAAAAGAAATCATCTTAAATATAATTTGGTCTATTTATGAACAAACTCGATACAATAGTTGCATGGATAAAGATGAGGCCATTAAAAAATCATGTCTAAATTTTTAAATATTTTGATCAAGGAATCTATATATTCACTTTCCTCGAGCTACCCCATGATCAAGGCCATGCAAGATAAAAAGCAAAGAGCAAACAACACTTAAAAATATTGTTAAAATGAAAAATATAGGTAGTTTTGCGAAGTATAGAAACATTTGTTTACCAAAATAATATTAGTTTGTAAGGACATACTGATAATGTTTTCTAAAGAAAACTTCCATCACAAAAAGCACATTTTTTTCATGAGTTTTGAAAAAATTAGATTGTGTTTGTTTCTTTGAAAAAGTAATATGAATAAAAAAATGTTAAGAAAATCAAATAATATAAATAAAATTATTTAAAAACTTACATATTCTTAAATTATTTCATCTTTATATTAATAATTTAAAATAAATAAATGGGAAGCAATAAATAAAATAATATGTTGGAATTTAACTTTATTTTCATTTTTCTTGATTTTTTTTCTTTCCAATTTGCTTTTCCTTTTATTTTCTTTCTTCTATATTTTCCCTCAAAATTTCCCAAACCAAACAGGCCTTAAAGAATGCTTTAAAAAATTGATGTGTTCCTTTAAAAGAAGGATAAGGTGCCCCTAACTTTTAACTCCTATGTCCAATTTATTCTTGAGTTTTTGGTCACAGTGCTCTCAACTTTAATGTCGTAGCTCATCAATGCCCTTGCTGTCATGGACTTGCACAAATAGGAAAACGAGAGCTATCCACATAGTGTCTGGCCTTGTCGTTGTTTTAACGCCTGCTTTTGTCCATCCTTACAAGTCCATGACAGCTAGTGGTACGACAGAAGTTGATAAACACTAAACGCTAGCACCGTGAACCGAAAAAAACTCACCTAAATTAGACATACAAACTATAAGTCGTGAAGGTACAGGCACCTTGTCCTTTTAAAGATAAACTTGATTTGTGGCCTAAAAACCTTTTTTTTTAAAACAAAAACATTTTCACAACAATGCAAAAATGGATTGAAAAGGAGAAAAGCCTTTCTTTTTAGGGTGTTACTCACACTTACTATAGACATCGTGAACTCAACCAGTACTTGAGGATGAATGAAGGCCATGAAAATGGCATGTCCTGGATCACCATAGTTAGAAAACAAAACATAATATCCGGGAGAATTGCCGATTCGCGTACCTGGTTTGGAATCCATTATGCTTGATGCGGAATTAGAGACGGTCCACGAACACGAACTCAAGTTCTTCTCCCCTATCCCCTTCGTTAAAACACTGGCCTAATGAGATTGCCACTCACGAGAGGAATGTTTTCTCTAAAATTGTATGTGAGTCAAAATGTGAATTTTTTTTTTTTTTTGGTTAGTGAGCACTCGGCACTATTTATGTAGTTTTCGACCACCTGCCCTCATTGTTTGGTCGGGCCGTATTCGGCCCACACCAGCTATCCCCATATTGACTGATTAAGAATCCATATATCTTTACCTTTATTAGACCAAATTATCTCGGCTAATTTCAATTAATAAACCCACATTAGAAATTCTTACATTCTCCCACTCAAGATATTAATTGAAATGGTAATTGTGTGCGCACCCTCATATTGGTCTAAAGACATTCTTAATATCAACTTATCCGCATAAAGTCTCGAACAATCGAATCATGGCGGGAATCATGAACTCACGCAGAGCCTTCCATGGTCACGAGCTTTCAACTTTACTGATATGGATTCAATATGGTAGTGTGTTAAATGGACAATACCTCATAATGAGGATACTTCATGTGTTATCCATTTTGAGCGGTCCAAATTTCTCTCCTTAAAAGGTCGAAACCTAGTGTGTCACCGAGAATATCCATCATGGTTCCAATGAACCCGGATATGTCTTACCTTGATAGTGTTAATCAGATTTTATAAAACAAGACATATTGTTAAGGCTAATACCAAGAATGCCCCATAGCCTGTACTCAAGGTTTACACAATGGCTCGAGATTTTCAACACATATGTACTCAACTTGAGCTAAATCTACATTCACAAATACCTCATTGAATGCAAAAAAGAGTTGATACATATTCAAATATTACAAAAAGTAATGAAATCAGATACAAACTTCATAAGAGCAACATAAAACTAAACAGCTCCCACTAATTGACAGTATCCCATGATACTCCTAAGCCCATGTTAATGACATGTCGATCAAATATACAAGGGCGAAGGCCTTTAGTTAGCGGATCTGCAATCATATCATCTGTTGAAATGTGCTCCACGCAATGTCACCTGGCCCCGAACTTTTCCTTTATATCGCATCGACCCCATATGCCAGACTTCGAGACCTCCTGGGCTGCTGTTAACAAACAACACTGCAGAGTTATTGTCACAATACAACTGTATGGGCCTATCCATAAAATCAAATACGGTCAACTCCTTAATGAGGTTTCAGAGCCAAATTGCCTAAGTAGCCGCTGAAAAGCATGCTACTAACTCCGCTGTACGGCAAGAGGATGCTATTGATTTCGCTTTCACTTTTCCATGATATTGCAACTCTTGCTAAGATGTAACCTGTTGTTGACTTCTTTCATCCCGACAAACACAAAGTCCGAATCCGAATACCCAACTAGCCGTGAGGTCCCGAACATGTTTGTAAATCAACATATAGTCTATCCTCATACCTCATAACCTTCTCGTTGAACCCAATGATCATATCCTCGGATTTGACCAGATATCCGCCAGTCCCGCTTGCAAAGGCAATATCTGGCCTAGTGCATACTTGAGCATACATAATACTCCCAAGTGCACTAGCATAAGGTACATTTTTCATTTGGGCTTTCAAAATCGAACGAGACATCAGGATTGCACTCCAACTTATCACCTTTACGACAAGAGCAATTCCCGGCTCACATTGTCAGACATGTTGAATCTTCTAAAATACGATCAACATATGCTCTCCTCGAGATGTCCCAATAGTCCTACGAGACCCATTCCCAGTGAATCTCAATGCAAGTGCCCAGACAAAAGACGCCACCAAGGTCCTTCATATCAAAGTTCTTGACAACATCCTGCTTGGCTTCATGCAAGAAAACCAAGGTCACTGGCTTGCAAGCAGATATCATCCATTATAGAGCATAAGGAAAATGAATTTCTCCCACCGACCTTGCAAAGATATACATTGATCTACTCTTTGTTCTCAACAAAACCATATGAAGCAACAACACTAAGTGAAACTTTAAGTACCATTGTCTAGAAGTCGCTTTTGAGACCATAATAGATTCTTTCAAGTCTACATACAAGCAGTATCTGAATCATTTGCCACAAAACCTTCGGGTTGCATCATATAGACTTCTTCATTAAGGTCACATTGAGAAAGGCGCTTTAACATCCATCCGGTGTAATCTACATCGAAATGAGCAACTGTCACTCATGATCACTCCGGGAAGGATCTTTAGAAGAGACCGGAGAAAAGGTTGCTTCATAGTCTACTCCTTCTCTCCGAGTGAAACCTTTGCCACTAGCCGCTTCTTTAAACTTCACCTTTTCCTCAGGTCCCTTTAGTCTTATATACCCATTTGTACCTACAATGGCCCAGGACCTTCAGGTAATTCAACAAGTTCCCAAACTCCATTATGCCTCATAGATTGAATTTCATCTCTCATTGCATCCAACCATAGTTCTGATTGAGGACAAGAAACAGCTTCCGCATAAGTTATTGGATCAGCCACAGAACCGATATCGTAGTCTTGCTCTCCTATATAGACTAAATAGTCCTGGTATAAATGATCGGCCTCCCTATGGGACCTCCCATCGCTGAGTAGCAATAGTCGTTATCCCCGCACTCGAGAGCCTTGATGAACTTCATCAAGAGCCGTCTGACAACAGATCCCGAGCCTCAACAGTTCATATGGTGTGTGGGAGTTTCCACAATTATCTGTATGGGAGAAGATAAAGATACCATATTACCCACCGTACTATTATCTTCAATAGTCTGTGAGCAGCTACTTTCTTCGGCCACATCAAACTCCAAAAACTTGGTTGTCTATGATTCCACAATTCTTGTGCCTCCATTAGGATTATAGAACCGGGAGCATCCCTTCGAATGTTCCGGTAAGATCAGCAAATCGAGTGGTTCGAGTCCAACTTACTTAATGTCGGGATTATACAACTTCACTCAGAGCATCCCAAACCTTAAGGTTTGCTAGGCTTACGCCCAGTCCATAACTCAAAAGGAGTCACGGAACAGCTTTTGTAGGTACACGATTCGTAATGTGTACAAAGTCAAGCCAAAGCTTCACCCTACGTAGTCCGTAAATTTGTCCTACTAATCATACTCCCACTACTTCCATAAGAGTGCGATTGAGGCCTTTCAAGTCAGCACCATTTTGCTCAAGACTCTCAGCATAGTAAACTGTGCCACGGTCCCGTAATCCTCTAAGCATTTGGCGAATGGCCCCTTGTCGCCCCAAGATCGCCATGTGCTTGCCAATACTTCCACTTCAGAAGATCTAACAACCTTTATGACTTTTCCCAACTGTTTCTCGACTTCAGTCCGAAAAATCTTGAACTTGTCAAGACTCAAATTCTTCTTTAATCAAGTACAAATAACCATATCGAGAATAGTCATCAATAAATGTGATGAAATAAAAAATTTATACACAAGGTTGTTGTATAAGGTCCACTTATATCGGGTGTGAATGACTCCAACAAGTTAGAACTCTGACTCGCGTTTTCTCTTTTCTTATCTTGGGTCATTTTAATTTACAATGGGCTTACGATGTCTCTAAGTCATTTTTAAGAGCAGTAAGATGTTAGTCTTTATCACCCTTTCTACTCTATCCTTAGGAGGTGGCTGCCGTTTTATGCCACAATGCATAAGACTGCCTTAGGTAATGGTCTCTTAGAAACAACCTTTTCTACCGTGATAAGCCGACGATATGTCATCGAGATAAACACACCGTATTAACCGCTGGACATATAATGTTGTTCCAACCTTTATTTGAATTAAGAAACAAAGAAATAACATTGCTCTTGATTTCAAAAGAGTAGTCATACATGTCTAAACACGATACGGAAACTAAGTTTCGTCTAAATGAAGGTACATAAAAAGTGTCTTTCAACATTAATCTAAAACCAGAGTCTAGAATCGCATTACAACTCCCATTGAACATAACATCGCCTTTCTCGTTGTTTCCTGCGGAGTTTCCACCCAACCTCATTTGGCTTCCTCCCGCGGCAATCCCGACGGTAAACGCGTCATGATTAGTTGCACCGCCATCAGCCACCAAGAATCGGATGGTGCTTCATAGGTTGATCTACAAGCAAGTGCTAAAGAATCACATTCAGAGCTCACGCTTGGACAACCCAAGCTTTTAAACTTCAGACAATCTCTTCTTTATGTGACCTTCTTCTACAAAGCACGATCACCATCCCTTTTGAAGGATGTCTTCTTTGGACCCATATTGTCAGATTGACCGGTAGTGTCATGAGTACCTTTATGAGTACGATTTCTGGATTTCTTATTTTTCCTTTTGTGGGAACTAGAAACATATAAGGCCAGATGCCCTTTCTCCTTCTTAAGTTTCTCTTTCTTCCTCTCTCTGCTACCACCCTTGCTATCAAGTCATTAACTGATTCAAGTCTCATCTGGGAATTGTAATTTGTCTTTATAATCCCAAATTAGTGGAAGGGTGTTTAAGGCTTGACACAATGCAAGCATCGTGAATGAAACATTAAGAGCTTGGAAGTTTGCCTTTAGGTCTACCATCCTAAGGACATACCCTAACTCCCCAATACCATCATACTTCATAGCTGAAGAGCTAAGAAGTGTACCAACCTCAGCATTAGATGCAGAAATACGGTTTCTAGCCTCTAAGGTCGCCATCATTTCCCTTAGCGAGTGGCCACCGGTAAACCACTTTTTAAGTGTTCTTGAATGGATTTCTTTCATTGTCAATAAGCAAACTTCGATTGCTCTTTTCCCAGTAAAGATAGTCCGTTTTCTCTCTGCCTTCACACTCGTGGCCGTGATATTCGCCTACTTATCTTGTAAGAGCAATGTGCACGTAAGCCCATTCCAAATAGAAAATCCTCTTTTCCATTTCTTAAAGTTCAATCCAAGTACCTCAATTGAAATGGAATTGCCGCTTACAAAAAAAGGGATCAACAAACAAACAATATAACGCATCATGTGAATACTTATACAGAATGTACACATCATCACATAATCACCTCGCGTAAAAAATATGACATGCGCTAGACACTCTCCACATGATAGCGCTATGAGAACATTCTAATCTTTTCGTGAAATCACCACCTTTAGGTGTATGAACTACTAAGATCGGGCCATTTCTCAAGCACATGCTATACATGTACTCCCTCCATGAACTAACACAAGATCACTTCCTTGGGAGTATGATCACGCACAAAACAGAGACATCCCACCACAATATGAGACTTATATTTCTCAAACCCACTCGAAAGTGTGCCACTTTGGTGGTCACAACCCAATCGAATCATTGAAAATTTCTCATACCAGGGATATAAGCTTTATGTATCACATTCACTATATATATATGTAATGCCATACATAAAATAGTGGGCGTATGTCTTTGAGACATATGTCATGCTAATTATACTGCTCAATTCATTAATAGTCAATGAATTACACTCTACACAATCCTTATGTGGTATATACATGGAGCTTATCATACATATTTCCGAAACCATAGAGAAATACAAGAAAACACGCAAAAATACCCTAAAAATACGCGTACATAGAGTTCTATACGTATTTTTGAATCTGTAAAAGCTTCAAACATGTAAAACAATATAACATGATTAGAGTTACCCACACAGCCGCGTACCAAGATCGCCCAAAATCCGACGCCGGACGAGCCCTCACGAGCCTCCTAAGCGCATGATGGTCGCGCTGCTCAACCGGCCAAATCCCGCGCCGAACTCGCCGTCGGTCAAATAACGCCGCGATAATGACACAGCACGATGACGCCGGCATCGGCGACGCCATCACGATGACACAACACAATGACGCCAGCACGCATGACGCCGCGACAAGACGATGACGCCAAAGATACCATCGCTTCGCAATACGCGAAGAGACGCCCCGCTTCGCGGATCTACCGCTGTTGTGTCTCTCACGCGCCGTCGTGCCTAGAGCGCGTGCGTGACGGCGCGTCTGGTCTCCTCCGACGACGTGCCACCCATCAATCTTCTCGTCTCGACGAGTAGATTCCAAATATGTAATAAAATTTAACTTTTAACGGATAAAAAATTTCGAAACTGGACAAAAACACTCGAACAAAACAAAAAAATGGTTCTAATCCGCATGTTTCGATTCTAATCTATGGTAGGCTCTGATACCAAATGAAGGCCATGAAAATGGCATGTCCTGGATCACCATAGTTAGAAAACAAAACATAATATCCGAGAGACTATCACCGCGCATTCGGTTTAAACAGTGGTCCATCGAACACTAACTCAAGTTCTTTCTTCTCCCCTATCCCCTTCTAAAAGACCGGCCTAATGAGATTGGCACTCACGAGGAATGTTTTTCTCTAAAACCGTATGTGAGTCAAAAATGCAATTTTTTTTTTGGTTAGGAGGGACTTGAGCACTTATTTATAGAGTTTCCGACCACGGGCCCTCTCATTACGGGCCGGGCCGTACTCGGCCCACACCAGCCAGCCCCATATTAGACTGATTAAGAATCCATATATCTTACCTTTATTAGACCAAATTAATTCAGTTAATTTCAATTAATAAACCGACATTAGGAAATTCTTACATGAACGTGATCAATAGTAACTTGGCAAGATGGGTGTGTGTCGCAGTTGTGCAACTAACTTGAGTAATCGATCTCCAGTTTCACTTTACATCACTATTTTCATGCAATGATGAGAGCATATGAGACAGCGCTAGGATCTCAGGAGTCGACTTCCTTCTCGCTCTTAACTCCATTTTCCGCTTTCGATGATTTAGAAGCTCACTGAATGAATTTACTCGCTTTGAGAGCACGATTAAATGCCGTCCCGAATAGTCAATAGGAACCAAAGAAACCCTTGTGTCAAAACCGAAGGGATGATAAATCATCTCCACATACCGGGAGGATCCGCAATGCTCATAAACACCGAAAGCCAACGCCGGGCCGCATTTCTTCGCCATCGGAAAACCTTACTTTCCAATGCAGGCATCTGGCAACCAGGTCGCCCGCCATGAGTCCATGACGGCTATATAATGTTGCAGCTTCGCTTGAGAAATTGAGGTGCGGAAGCGTAGGGGGTTTGAAAATTATCTCTTACTAAAGTTTCATCGAAAAAACAGATGGGAAACACAAAATCTTCTTCATCAAACGCCACACTATGAGACTCGCCAGTTTGTCCTCGCTGAGAACGTAAACTGCTCAAGCCCGCAGATGATGACATGTTGGCTTCCCAATGAGGCGTTTTGAATACTTGAGGGAGTATTTGTTTCATTCCCTGTTTTCAGACTAATTTTGTGTTTTTTCTCTTGACATGCCAAAAGCAAACTCCAATGTTAGCTCCGCGATGACAAAGCCATCCTGGGTACTGTGGGGAAGGGTTTGGGTTGGAGGATTTGCGGCTGGCAAATGATGAGCATGACTATTGGAAGTGAGGTAGAGAAGAGTATAAGATAAAGAAGATCCGGGAAAGAAAGAGATCCATCACGCCTGTTGTTCAATGACAAAGCAATTGACGAAAAAGGAGGAGAGGTTGAAGATGGAAACCCCGCCGCATTCTCGGTGTAGGCTAGTGGAAGAGCTAGCTCCCAAATGTCTGTTCCCAAAACAACCGCTAATTCATGACTCATTTTTGTTGAGACTGCAGAGGGCATGGAAGAGAGACGAAAAACCAGATCTTGAAGCTCGAACAATTTTTCTTTTATTGAACAGCAAAGAGAAACAAAACACATTTTTATATTGGAACTGGCCGAGAGAAAGTTTCAAGCTGAGTGTATCATAAGTCTCAATAGGGTCGGGACAAATGTGTGAGGAGAGCGTGAGAACAGTGAACATGGACTCCGCATGATGTTTGTGAAGCACCACTTGAGATCTTATCACCTGATGAAGTGTGTACAGCAGAGTAATATGAGGAAGGTACATGTCTTGAGCAAGACTGTACACATGCTCTTCAACAATTTTAAGAAAGTTTTGGCAAAAAAAAAAAGAAGCTTAAGGTTCCATGGTTTCGGTTTTTGGAAATGGTTTTTTGTTCTCAAAACAAAGGGAAAAAGAAAATACAACAAATATTTTGGTTCCTAGTTTGCACTTCTGAAACAAGGAGAACACGAAAAACACATAATTACATAATAAGAACAATTTTCGTAAATCACCAAATGGCTCCAGTGTGTTTTCAAAATCGCTCTTAAGAACCATTTAAAAATACATGAACCAAACAAGCCCTTAGTATTTTACAAAATAATGTTGCCATTTAATATAAAATTGAAAATGGTATGAGTGCTTTTCACAAAGGGCTATGTTTCCATATGATAAGATCCTCACCTTAGAAAAGGAATGACCCGCACATTGAGGTGGTAACAAGAATGTTTGGTCGCATTTTTGAATAAAACAAATTTTGCTGCCTTTTGAAATGGATACGATAAAAATTCCTCTTTGAAAAACCGAATTAAACTACTTTCAAGGCTAACTAGAAGAACGGAGCCTATGGCCGCGGGTCACCAACCCCAGCTAAATGTTACTAATGCAATATATGGCATATAGCTGCAAATAAAGTGACTGCGATAAGGCGAGCCATAGGCAACAGTGAGACAACGCTTAAGCGCAGCGTGAAAGCCTAATCAGGGGTGACTATAGCTATATCACGGTTAGAGCTGCAATCATAGGGCTATTTATGGCCTCACACTAGCAACCTTGGTTATAAGGCTCTTCATAGTTCATACGAGTTCTAATTTGCAGAAACAGATTTGGTTTCGCCAGTCAGATTCAGAAATGCGGGCCATGGCCATATAAAGTTGTAGCCACGGTTTGGTTATGGCCTCGAGGAAAAATCTCGTTTATAATATTAAATATAATGGCAACATGTACATGTGAAATAGATTCCGACCAACAATATCTCACATCAAACCCAATCAGGCCCCCTGTATCTCTTGCTAGGACCCATGAAGAGCAAAGCTTCCCCGATCTTTATTCTACCTAGGAAACACATCCCGTGGTGGGGGCAGCCAGCACCTAAATTTTCAATGTTGCTTTTGTATATTTATTAGAAAAGGAAAGAGCATCAAAGAAAAAATGGAGAAGGCTGAAGATAGGATTCAATGCGTGATAAAATTCCTGAAAAGGCAAGTTTCCTAGGGTCGTTTTACCCAAAGAAAAGTTTGCGTGAGAAACTTATATATTAAAAAGTTTTCCTCAAATCTCCACCTCGAATCTCCATTATCACAAGACACACTCCCCAATTGGAGACGAAACACACCACCAAACATGCTCATCATCGCACCTCATTAGCCCCAAGAAGGCGCTACCATCAATAGGATAGACAAGTAGGTCCAAATTCTTGTTGTTTCAAGTTGAAGAAGCATTAGGAAAATGGACACCACACCATCCTGTTCTGCAACATTTACATACTTCCAATCTTATAATTTTCAAACAAATAAAATCATTCCAAAACAATTTGAATGGATTCGGTGGTGTACATACTAGATAATTTTTGTCCTTTTTCAGTGAGCTTGGTTGCAAATCCATTGAAGCTTCTTTTATAACTTCTAATCAAGGAATCTTTGAAGAACTAAAGAGAGAAAACAAAAACTCAACTGAAACAGTAGTTCTAGATTAGTACTTTTTAATTACTCTATTTATTCCAATAAAATAAACTCCAAAAATTACGCTCTTATAGAAAAGGGAAATTTGATGTGCCATTGAGATTCCATTGGGCCACAAACCATTTGAGAAAAATAAATAAAGACACAAAAGATAACAAAGAAAGATGACCAGAAAACCAACAACTCGAGAATGGTAAGAGTAGTTCATTTTCGCCACCATATTTCTTGGATGGAATGATTCATGAAATGGTTGGAACTCGCCGCACAATATCAAGAGAGAAGTTGGATCGGGTATTGCATTTGCTTCCTTAGTCATTTCGACATCTCTCTAAAATCACCATGCAACAATTTGTAGGAGTTCCCGCTAGGGCCTTGCTGCATAATGCATCTCTAGCTTTGGTCTCTTTTCAACTACACTCCATTTCAATTAAATTTATATGATATCATTGTCATTCTTCGCAAATAAATTTAATATATCAAATTAAATCGAATCTCGGTATTATCTCTATTCTCTCCACATTATTCACAAATTTATTCATGTATAGTTCATAAAACTTGATCAATTTTTCGCTAATGTGATAAAAAGAATAACCGAAATTTGGAAAGGAGAATGAAGACTTTCCTTTAGTCGACAAGCACCAAGCCATAGTACTCGAGATAATGACATATGCCGAACAGAGACAACTCGGTAGGAATCGAATCAAAGACGCTACAAGCAAACATGTACGAACTGCTTTTAGATTATGAGAAAACTAAAATGCATAAAAGAGTAAATATTTTAAATCCTTTAGGAATGCAAACTCTAGATAATACTGGTTCTTTAGAATTTACACAACACAATCATGACAGAACAAAAGGTTGAAATGACTCCGTCCAACCCGTAGCTTGGAGTCTTTCTCTTTCTCCTCCTTCTCTTTCATTGCCTGTTCACTAGAAACATCCCCAATGGACCTTCCCTGTGATACACAATTAAAGAATGAGATGACAAACCCTGTACCCACATAATGCCACTAAATGAACAATCATGGGCATCAATAAAAGAAAAATACTTAACTATAGTATGCCTAGCATCCATTATAGCAACAAATTCGAATAATGTGTAGGTCTTGCCTAAAAACTCAAAACTAAACTGCAAAGGCAAAACTGCTAGATGACCAACTCCGATACCATGTTGAACGACCAACTCTCCTAAAAGCTCAAGCTCATAGGATTTGGGTTTAATATGAATATCATGCATTTTAACATGTTCTAAGAAATTCTTCCTGACACGAACCTCTCAATCCCCTGTAGAAATGCATTGAATTTTTGAAAACAGCAGAGATCCGAAGAGGAGGTGTGGGATGTATTTTACTTTAGTCATCTTTGTGGGTCGTTATACCAAAGCCTTTAATGGGGTTCCTTTCGGCCTTCTTCTTAATTGGCACAGTTTGTATCTCCTAGTTTTATTCTTAATTTTCAGAGGTTTTCAGATCAGAGAAAGGAAATCTTTCCTTCTCTTATACTTTCTTCTATTGTTTAATATATTTTTCAGTTTCTGATAAAAAAATAATAAAAAAAGGAACCTCTCATCCCTTTGAGTCAACAAGGGGAGGTTTCAGTCGGCTTTGACCTCGCAACAAAACTCTCATGTTAACATTCCACTCAACTCTACTCTTGTAAGTCTAATTCGAATCCCGAATCAACTTCCCCACTACGTAAATCTTCACCAACCGAATAAAGATAAGGTACCTGTTTCATCCTTAGATCTTAACATCAAAAGATAGAGTCATCACGAACTCATTCCTCGAGGATTCTTCGTAATGAGCAAATTAATTTGCTACATTTCGACATTGCCGCTTCAAACAAAGGCTACTAGTCTTGCATGATCTCAGTATCACTAGTCATATCATTATGCAAGAAGATAAGAAACATAGATGAAAGCTTCCAAGGCTAATATGCAACACCTCACCCAGTAGAAAATGGGCCGGAAAAATGGTTCAGAACATAAACCGCCTAATAAAAGCTCAGGGAACTAGTGAAAAGTATATTTCAGAAAAACCATGCAACTTGTGAAATGAGATGAAACTTTTCCCATCTAAAATTAAGTAACATGTAGGTCAGAAGATTTCAGGTTTATGAGCTTCTCTACCTCCGTGTTCTCAATCGCTTCCCGGGTACCGGGGTAATCCACCGCTTCAAAAAGCCGTACCCTCGGTTCCTTTCTTCACTTCTTCTGACGCTTCATGTCGACCTCTACGTACTCGCTTGAGAATTATGTTCTCCGAAGCAAAGCTTCCACTTGCCCTTCAGCATCAAGTTTTCCCGCACAGCATAAACCAAGTACAACAACTATGATGGACACATTTCGCACCGGCGACAACAAGAATAAAACAACAAATAACAACTGTGAAGACTTCGCCGCCTCTCAAGACCGCATCGCACACAAATGGACTTTTCTAAACCTCGAGAGCATGAGTGGCACTGAGGAGTGAACTAATGGTCACACCGGGTTCAGGCAGTGTAGTTCATTCCCTTTACTGGATCGAACTCCATCACCGAAAAATGTCTCTTAAGTCTTATTCCTCAACCTCCATCTTTGTGCTTTAGCCATCTAACTTAAGATGGTCCCGGCTAACTTTTCGCTCTAGAGAGTGTTTCCTTAGTCTCTCTCTGCAAAGTATTAAGTGTAAAATCAAGGGCTTGTTTGGAAACAATCGTTAGAAACACTTTCATGTTCTTTAAAATAATGGCAATAACGTTTCGCTAGCTACGTCTATAAAATTCATATACACAAACCATAGGGCACCAAAATGAAACTGTTTCTTCAACTTGCTCCTCATAGATTTATGAAACAAGATAAATATACGTAGAGACACTACTAGAAATTAATATAGCAAAAGACAATTATAGTAGGGGTCAAAAAATTTTATGACTAAAAATGCATATAATCACGTTTTATTTATTTCCCGCAGCAGAAGGAATTTGTTACCACCCTTTAGGTGGGGAAATTAATTGGCCACTACTATACAAGCCTCTATAGTTTGAAAAAAATTTAAAATTGGGGCTAAATTTAAAAAAATTTACAAGCCGCTCTCTTCCTCTTTGAGTTTTCGACACTGACTACTACCACCGTACGATCCGTACTACCACCACCCCCAGGGGGATCGATCGGGGATCAACACGCTGTTCGTCTCCGGCCTTCCCGACGACGTCAAGCCCCGTGAAATTCACAACCTCTTCCGCTGGTCTACAGAAGCTCGACTCTCTCACTTTAGTGCCACCTGGTCACAGAATGCCTAATCCAAGTTCTTTTTGATTTGATTTTTAGCGGGGTTGATTTCTTGGGAACCTGGAGTTGCATGTTTGGGGCAAATCGATTCTGCTAGTTACTGGAAAATAGACTAGAGAGAGAAGAAGAATGTTGATTTTTTTTTTCGCTGAACATTGTGATTTTGTGTTCTTACTGAAATGGCTGCTGGGTTTTTCTTTTTCTATTTTCTTTCTCCGTCTAAAATAGTATGTGTCTGGGTTGCTCAGTGAATGGTGGAAAGTGTAAGGAAGCAAAGACAGGTTGTCCCACTTCCCAATCTCGCAGCAACTCTCTCCTCTCTCTCTCTCTCTCTCTCACTCAATTCTAGCCTCTCTTGGGAGTCCGAAAATGTTCCTAATCTCACTAGTTATAGAGTTTTTTGCTCACGGATTGGGAGAGTTTTCTACCAACTGATTTCGACACTGCTCAACGGGGCTATGGATCTCCTCGAAGCTCCAGAATCTCTGCATCGGTGACTAGGTTTTCTCCGCTGCTTAATCTTTGAAACGACCAACTCGAACCTCGAACCTTCGTCTCATACTGGTTCGACTCGCTTCTTTTTGATTTTGAACTAAGGCATATACTTTTTGAATTTCCAGAAACTGTTTGTTGAAATGTCTAAATGAATGCGCGGTTCTCGCTTACAATTTGTTTGCTTTCTCGGTTTTTCTATTCTCTCTCGTTTTTGATTATTTGGATGAGGAATAAAAGATTTTTGGACTGCTTCTTCAAATGCTATTTCTTTGGTCGAATAAATGATTTTCTGGGCTTCTCATACTAATTGCGCCACTCTACCATGATTTTCACTGTTGTTATTCTCCCATTATCCATATCTCCGGCCACGCCTCGATTCAACCGGCCGGCTCCATGCCGATGAAAGAATTATGGGAGGGCCTACGACCGCGACATTTAGTATCCGATCTCACCGAAATAACTTCAGCACCCAATGCTCCATCTCCGAACTTGAGTTTTCCCTGGATCAAGTGAATTTTGATCCCAGCTTCCCCATTTGATACCCCAGATTTTTCTCCTATCTAAATCTTCAGACTCGTATAGTCATGAGAATCTATTTGGCTTGTCGCTTTAGCATTGTTTTTCCTAGATAGCATCATCGCTTCATATAGTGCCTATTCGCCATGGATGAGCTGGATGATAGATATCATTAACAAAATTTCATTCTAACCATAGCTTTGTAAATTTTTATTGAGCAATTTGTTTGCATGATTCAAACTCCATTAATAAACCTACAACATAGCATGAAAGCAGGTAGCCATGGAAAATCAAGGTAATGCTAAACAAACAGAGGAATCAAGCCTCGGTTTCAAGTTACACCTAAATCAACGGATGCAATATAAAAGATGTTTTCTTCTTAGTTTGCACAAGATATTCTCAAGGTCTAAGATCATACAAAACTCAAAGCCTTCTTTTTAATGTCATTTCTTTTATCAAGTTGTCTTTGCTTTAGTTGTTCTCCATCTCTTACTCGGATTAACCTACTTTTATGTTCATTGTTTAAATTCGGGTGGCCGAGCCCAAATTTAATGATTCTATTACCTAGGCCGGGTTGAGCCAGCCAAAGAATTATGGGGCACTTCTTTTTTTTCCGATAAACATGAGAACTCGCACGCATCAAGACCATGCCATCTCCCCATGTTACTTCATTTTTTTTACTCATTAACACAATTATGCAAGTTAACTGTATGTTTATTATTTGTATTATTTTTATTAATTTCGTTAACATGTAGATTTTGTTTATGGGTTTTGCTCAGAGAATTTCATTTGTTTACAGAGAGGAAGCTGAATCTTGAGACGGCTGTTATAAGAATTTGAAAAAATGGTTTCGGATGTTCCGTCGCGACGATGGCTGGTGGTGGCTGGGAGACAGCTCGTCATGTGTCGGGCTTCTGATCAGATTCAAATTTTGATCTTTGAATGATCAATTGCTCGGTTTCTGCTGTATAGTAGATAAGTTGTATTCATACGATGAAGCTATTGGATTATGAATAATCGATAATGCTGGAAAATTTTAAATATGCTAGTGTTAGTGAAAGATCAAACAAGTAAAGGCATTACATTTGTTCCTCAATATGCTAGTGTGATGACTCCATGTTTATATAATTATTACTCCTCTTTGTGTTTCTGAATGGAGAAGAATAAGGGGGTGTTTCTGAGATATGTGATCCATTGCCACTCCTGCCAGCTGCTTCTCAGTTCCATAGAAACAAGGAGCAACTTAGTAGAGTCATTGGCCGGGAGCAGGCAAGACATTCGATTCTTCCCTGTCTCCATAACCCGTGTAAAAGCACTTTCATTGTTCCTTGTTAAATGTAGACTTGGAGAAAGGGATATAGATCAGGATCAAGATTTCTTAGATTAAATATCTTGAAGGGCATGTAATCTGCATACCTGGGAGACTTGATGAAGATATTGGAATTTAGAGAAGGAGGAATGTGTAAGGTATTAGAATAATTGTCACAGGTGTTTATAAATCACAAGTTATCCTTCTTTGAAAGCCAAGTTCCATGACTGGCCAAGAAATCCTTGAATTCCCTCTGAAAAGTAGAAACCAAGGATTTGTTGGTCTTGTTTTTGAAAACTGTTTTGAGAACAATTTTGAAAACACAGAGTACACCAAAAATGTGTTCTCTGAAACTCTTCTTTGTTCTATAAATTCTAGAGTTAAGATGATGCTACTTAACACTTCAATTTTCAAGACCCTTATGGTAATTTTAAAAGAAACTTTGGTCAGAGATTAGAGAACAATTGGAAATCGAAGGTACATAGCTATCTCCTGCAATGGGCAACTGCAGAAAAACAACAATTGCTCTCATGCTCCATTTTCTTGATGAGAAAAAAGTAGACAACCAGAAAACATTTCAAGTTTTTAATTTTCAAGGCCCAAGAAAGTAAAAAAAAAAAAAAGACAACTTCAGTGGCCTCCAACCAGAATCCTTTTTCCAGCACTTACAGAACTTTTTATCATTGTCCCTATATTATCTTCCCTGTATCAACTTTAGTCATTTGGAAATTTGGAAAGTTTATGGTGCATGAGATCCTAAAAATTAAGCCATTCTGTTTCTTTTCCTTAAATGTGCATTCAAAGCATATGAACTCGGGTAATAGTTTGTAACTAACATCCCAGTTTAACTAACCCTAAGTTTATCCAAAAGTGCATTCATATTTAAGAATTAATAGAAAATTCTCTCGTATTATCATTGTCCTATTATCTTCCCTCAGATCAACCTTATCCATTTTGGAAATTTGAAAGTTTGTGTGGATGAGATCCCAAAATTAAGCTTCTTTTTTTTTTTTTTTTTTCACTTTCTAAATGTGTACATATCAAAGATATGAGCCGGTAATAATTTAATGCACACCCTTGGTTTAACTAATAGAAATTTATCCATAAAAGGTACATCCAGTTATTTAATAACTAATAGCAAATTCTAATACTAATCTTATAAAATGTTGGTTGATGCCTTGGAAGCTAATGTAGCATCCTGCTTTAGACCTCAGAAATTTTCTCTTAGCATCCATAAAAGCTACACTCATGTCTCTTTGCAAGAAGTTTGGCTAGAGTCTCCCCATGAAAGTATTTTTAAAATCCAAAAAAAAATGAGGATTTTTATTTTAATAAGTTCTCGGTTATTGAACTCATACTACCATAGCTGATGTGTTAAAATTGTTGAGCAGACTATACCGTTGTTGGATCGATGAAGTTGTAGTCTCTCTTATGAGTGTGCAAATATTGAGCCATTAGCTTTAATGTTAAACTTTCTTCAGGCATCTAAACATTTGTTCTTATATTTTAAAAGTGTCGAGTCTGCAGGTAATGGATGTTTTTATTCAAGTAAAGGTACTATCAGTTCTTATGGTTTTGGTTGTTGGTTTGCTTAGCGATATATTATAGTGACTCAAAGATAACATCCATCTATAGCTTCCATTCAAATATGTTTGAGAACAACCTATTAAAAATCATAGGACATTTTTTTATCGACCATGCTTTTAATACACTGTAGAAATAAAGAAGAACAACAAAAGTTTTCAGTTAATTACTTCAGCTCTCAAGGCTTACCAGAAAGAGATTTAAGCGAGATCAACTACAAGGTATTGAACAAGGGCCGTGCCTTGCCTCTAGCCTCGCCTAAGTTCTTGACTCCATGGGCTCACATCCAACAGAGAGTCCCTTGATAAACACTAAGGCAACCTAAAGATTATCGACCTAACAACACATTAAACATATAATCACCATTCTCATGGCTCTCCCGCTGATTCCTCCTGAGGCGTTGACATCCTCGTCAGAAAGCACCCTCGTTTAACATGTGCATGTTTTGGGGTTTTTGCCAATAATGTGTGGGGTGTTAAATTAATGTAAACTAATTATATATCGTTGTTATTGCGTGAACAATGTATAAATAATTTTTTAGGTATGAGGCTCTCTACCTTGAGCTGCAAATCTGTGTTCGATGAGGGTAGTGGTTGCACTATAATTCTAGCATTCAAAGGCATGTTCTCGCTTATGAATTCTCGCAAAATCAAAGCATTTGTATAAATACTATCGCAAGATAATGGTAAGGTCCACTCCTACGGTCAATGAACTCACAAACCGCACTATAACCATCCCTTAAGTGGTCAGGTCAATTACAAATTGAGGCTATAAATCATCTTTGGTTGGGGGTCAACCAAACCGTGACTATAAAACATCCCTATGGCCGGGTCAATCACAAAACCGGGCCGCTATAAACAACAATGGCAGCTGGGGCTAATCAAAATTACGACTATAACTATCCCTATGGCCGGGTCAATCAAAAACCGCGGCTTAAACCAGATTTATGGTCTGGTCAACCATAAACCGCGCTTATAAACTATGCCAAATTATTAAATAATATATCATACGCGCTTATGAAGTGACCAAGATATAGGATACTTCCTCCACACCACCCATGGTCATGCCTACGTCAGCGGTTAGCCATCCGCAGCCATATTTATAGCCGTATTATATACCACTTTAGCCTGGTCGATGGTCATGCCAGCGTTTCTTCCAGTAGTGAGAGAATCAATGCATTCTGATATGTTTAAACTACAACATGTTTTAATTATGGGAAAACCTTATGGAAATCATCAAGGGTTAAGGTAATACGAAAGTGGAATGTTCATCATATAAGATAGTTTTTTGTGAAGGAATATAAGATTGAAGAACATATAATAAAACTAAAAACATTAATTATCTAATAATATAAAAAGTTCGATAAATGGATAATAGTTAATACTTCACTTATAGAAAAATTTCTATCACTTTTCATATGAGTTTTGTAAAACCCAGTAAATTGAGCTTTTCTAAAAAATAAAACACATGAACTTGCTCTACAATACAAGTTGAAAACTTGAAAGTTTTCTTAGATCTTGATGAAAACGAACCTCATCGTTGGTTTCGGCCATGTGAAATTTAGTTGCCTGGTGAATTTCGTTGAATCAGACAGCTCAATCTCACGCCGAGGCAATGGGTAAGCCGACGACACACGGCGAGCCATGTGGGTGACATGGTGAACTGATAGGAGGACACATGGCAAGCCATGTGTCACAATGCATGGCAAAGGCCTATGGCGTAGGACATATACATGCTATGTGTCAACATGCATGGAACATGGAGAAGGATATATATGTGGGAGCTGTTCGTACAAGGAGGGAGCAGCAAGAAGGAAATGGAAGGAAAAAAAAAAGAGAATGAGAGGGAAAGAAAGAGAGGAAAAGAAAGGAGAGAGAGAAGGAGAAGAAAATGAGAGAGAAAGAAGGAGAAAAGGAAAGCGGTGTTTCACAGCCTGAACTCGTCGTAATTCAAGAAGTAAAGTCTCGTATATTCGATGAGGGAAGCAACCTCCCAAAGGTGGTTTCTCCTAGTCCGGCTCATTTCACGCCTAGGCCATGAAATTTTCAACAGACGGCCAAGACCGGGCGAATTATCACGTGTAAATCGCTTTTGGTTGTGGTGGGATCGTCATGGATCGAGTATAGAGTTCCCCGAGGCCATCGAGGCCGAGCACTCAGATCCCGGAACCGGAGCAAATATGGAAGAATGCTGGAAAACGGGCATGCCCCACTTCACCACCCCCGTAATCAGCACGCAATCTCGGACGGCCATAACTTTTCCTCACACCAACTGATTTTGAGCCGTGTTCCTAAAAATCGGCGGAACTCGCTGAGTCTAGAATTTAATAAGATGAAGTTCTCAGCCAAACCGTGGTTTGGGCCGTGGGCTTGGTCACGGGGAGCAACGAGGAACGATCGCCGAAGCCTGAACCGGGTTGGGGGCCTAAAATGCTCGTGTGGCTAGGTATGGCCTGAAAGGTGAAATTTATTGAATTTTTGGATCGATATTTATAAAAGCCGGAATTTATGGACTAAGTCTAGATTCTTCCGAGCCGCATATCGATTTGTGGTCGGAAATGGCTAATGTGTGTTATTACTCAGAATTGAATAATATGTTAATGTGAACAGATATGGAGAAAATGAAAATAATTATATTCATTAAACATAATTTATCCCCGACACTTGGATATGGTAATGTGTGATTTATATGTTGCATGTGACACTAGCGTAAATGTAAGATAAATGACATAATGACACTTGCATTGCATTTATGCATTGAGGCAACGATGACATGGGGTGTGAGTGCATGGAAATGACCGACCCTCGTGTTTGGGATTCGAGTGGTACATCAAGAATGCAAATGATTCTTGAGATCAGGTCTATTATATGAGTATATATATATATATATATATATATATATATAAAGAAGTAGTTTTCGAGATTGTCCATAAGACTGAGACTAACCAAAGTGTGTATCGGAGATTTGGCCCGCATTTCCGCAGGATAACCAAAAGTATTGATCGAGACTGCCCACACTATATTTCGGATCGGGTCTGGCTGAAAAAAATAAAACAAAAGATTTTGTTTTGGAAAAAGTGGTCATGGACTAATGCTCATGGTGGTTTTTCACACTTGGCATATGCATGTGTGAGGAATCAAAGGAGGACCTTCCAGATTGCCTTCCTTCCTTCATAGGTAGGCAGAATGGAACGAGGGATTGGTCGCATCTATTCATGACATGCAGCATTCAGTGTATGATTGTGTAACCGGCATTGGATGTGCACTTAGGTGGGTGTAACTTGTAGGAGAGGCACCACCAAAGCCTTCTGCGCCCCATCCTGTCGTGATCACTTCAAGCCACAGGTAGATCGACGCTCTTTTCGAGGTCACGGGTATGAAGAGGGCCGGGTTGTGGCCTTGAACACTATGTTTGGGGTGGTAAAATATATTGGGACAACTGCTTTGATATATTTTGTCATGTAAAAGAGTTGTATATCAAACTCTCAGAGCAATAATATGGGAAGTTGTATACATTTGCAAGAAAAAATATAGAGAAATGAGTCCATGAATGGATTAACCAAAGATGGACATCTGGATCCGACGCCCACCTATCATTTCGCGTTGATGGGTTATCGCTGCACCTGCCAAAGTCGCCAGCCTTGCACGAGCTTGTGCCAACGATTACCTAAGAGCTATGAGGTATCCACCCGTTGTTTTTGAATATTGGCTTGTCATAGCCGAGCATCGAGAAAGTTAGGTATACAAATACCTGTGATTTGTGGGCATGGGTGTAGAACACGCATTGTGTGCAATATCGTATTTGTGTTCTAATATGTTCCATGGAGATGTATTGTGGTTGTGTGAATATATACATAGAATGTGTATGGTATATTTGAAGAACACTGTATAGTAAACGTAACCTTAGGGTTCGAAAAACGACAAGCATGATTACGTAGGAATGGTTATTTATTAGTGTTTCAGCATTATACCCACTAATGTGATAAATGAAAAGAGAGAATCTCAAATTGCTATCTTAATTTGTGTAGATGGCAAGTCAAGGGCGCGGACGTAGAGGTCATCCACGAGGCAAAGAGGACCAACGCCTAGCTTTGATCGTAAAGAGCATTAGTGATTTTGGATGCATGCTATAATGAACAAGAATGCAAAGACTAGTGCAAAATTGGCAAATGTGGAGGTTTAACACTCCAGAGGTTTAAAGCCAGCATCACTCTTCTCACATTCAGAGGTGCAGGGACCGTGTGTGATCCAACTGGCTTAGTTCTGCAGGTGACAGAGTTTCCAGGGCCAGAGGATCACCTCCCATGACACTGATCCGTCTCAAGGACATTTCAAATAAAGGGTGAATCCCAAGAATATGGGATTAGGTGAAAACCTCCGTGGATTGGGAGGCCACAGTAGCAGATTTTCTGAGAGCCTTTATGAGCAAGTTTTTCCCAAAGATCGCTAGGTATGCCGGTTGCCTCTGGAGTTTCTCGTGCCGAGACAAGATCCACACAAGACTAATACGTGGCTAAGTTAACAGAGTTAGTACGTTTTAGGGTTGATTATGTGGCCATGGATATGGCTAAGGTCAGGAAAGAGGATGGTCCAAGTTGTCTATCCGGGAAAGATTATGGATCTCTCCTATAGGATATGGACTCTATGGTCAACAAAGCTATGGCTATAGAGAGAGAGAGATTGATGATGCCCGACATCCGAAATGCGTGCTGAAGGGGAGGAAGAGGAAGGAGGATCAGCCTTCTTCGAGCTCGAGGAAGAAGCAGAGGACTTCCATTCCTCGAGGTCATCTAGTACAAGGTCGCGACTATTAGGGCCAAGGCCAGGGCAGAGGTGTTAGCCAAGCTGGGCCGATTATATGCTACCATTGTCAGAAGCCTAGATATGTGAGACTGATTGCCCCTAGAGGCAAAGATCCGAGAGCAGGGACAATCATATACGCTTGTGCACCAGCAAGCCAGGCACACCGCTGTCATTTTACCCCGTGGGATGGGCCAGAGGGACCAGTTTCAAGCGCAAGGTACTATGCAGCAAGCCTTCTCAATGCTGCACAAACAGAGAGGCTAGATAAGGCTCAGACAGAGGTTAGCCAAAAGTCAGCACTCGTAGAAGGTCGAGGCGGTTAGTGAGTTAGAGAGACCAAGTCACTTCTTTAGATATGCGCTGGGATCATGGTATTACATAGGTTCACAGGACTTCTCCTCACCAGCAAAGACTCTATGACGAGGTTGACCCCGAAGGCCGCTTGAGTGGATGACTTGCGTGAGGAGCATTCCGTGAATGGCAAGAGGCGACTAACCCTATCTCAATTGATCCAAAAGGGACCGATGTACATTGTACACCGCGATGCTGGGGAAACATAATGTGATGTGTTTAATGCGCCGAGATAGTCAGGGCTTGCACCCTGTGATAGTCGAAGAACCAGCTGAATCATCTCACACATGATATGTGGAGCTTAGCAACTATAGTCTTTTTGCCTTAAAGATTTGGCAATCATTATTTTACAGACAAGGAGTAGTTTGGAGGTGTTTTAACACAAAAGCTCAAGTACATCTTTACACAATGATCTTAACATAAGGCAAAAGATAGATGGATGGGAGTATCCGAGGATTATGACTTCACTTGCATTACCATCCCGTAAGGAAAATGTAGTGGCACGCGCTTTAGTCAAGTCACTGGGAGTACTAAATGAGCTTCCTAGAGGGCAGACGCCAAGACTGACAGCTTTAGATCAGAACAGCGCTTGGGTGGCTACGCCTTCCTACCGAAAGAGTGATTGAGTCACAGGACGATGCGAGTGGGTATCCATCAGTGATTGTGGTACACAGTACAAGTGGATGAGGCCTGGGGCTATTCACTTAGGCAGCTTTTATAGTGATGTGTTACGCTTCCCAACACCATTTGAGAGAGGAGATCCTTAGGGAGTTCCACTTCTCTCGGTTTGAATTGCATCCAGGTGGCACGAAGATGAACCATGATCTTCGTTGCCAGTATTATTGGAGCGAGATGAAGAAACACGTCGATTTCAGCCCGACGGTGTCTCACGTGCCATCAGTAAAGGTCGGCACCAATGGCCGAGGCTACTCCATCCATCGGGCAGCGCAGTGGAAGTGTGAACATGTCACGATGGACTTTGTGACTCACTTTGCCACGGATTCGCATTTTAAGAATGATGCAAGATAAGGATAGCGGACCAACTCACTAAGCCCAAGACATTTTCTAGTCATATGATGACCTTCATTAATCTATAAATTCTATAGGTCGAGATAATGAGATGGTCTGACTACATGGAGTGTCGGGCCTCATTGTATCTTTATGCAGAGTCCCGTGTTGATGGCTCACTTTTGGAAGAGCTTCCAAAGGGACATGGGTACACAATTGGACATGATGGCATTGTATTTCATCCACGTACGTATGGTAAGTCGTAGAGGACCATACAGTGTCGAGGACATGCTGTGCATGCGTCCCTGATCTCAAGGGGTTGCCGGGAGAGCATTTTCCTCTTGGTAGAGTTCGCCATAACAAATAGCTTATCAAGCGAGTATATAGATGGTGTCATGGGCGGAGGCACCATGAGAGACCGTGCTCACTTCCAAATTGCTGGACTGAGTGGCAGAGCCCCACCACAGTCCGACTTGATCAAAGACACCTCAACGAAGGTGACGGATACGAAAATGACTTCACGGCTCAAAGCCAACAAAGAGCTACGCCGACCAGCGGCGACGACCTCTAGAGTTTGAGGCGGTCGATCATGTTTTCTTAAACGTGATACTTAAGAGAGGAGTGGTCAGGTTCTGCAAGCGGGGAAAGCTATCACCGAGATTTATCGAGCCCTTCGAGATACTCTAGAGGGTGGGCACAGTTGCCTATCGGTTGGCCTTACCGACAAGTTTATCGAGTGTCCATGAGATATTCCATGTCTCCATGCTTCGGAAGTACACTCCAGATCCGACTCATGTCAGGATTTAGTAGTGTCGACTATTGGACACATGGGACCTGAGGAGGGACCCGAGCGACAGTGGATAACCGAGATCAGGTTTTGCGACGCAAGATTGTGAAACTAATGAAGTGTTGTGGCAGCACCGAGGAGTGGAGGAGGCAACATGGGAACGTGAGGACACGATGCATGCCATGTGTCAACATGCATGGCACATGGAGAAGGATATATATAGGGTGTGGGAGCTGCTCAGACAAGGAGGTAGCAAAGAAGAAGGAAAATGAAGGAAAAAAATTAGAGGAAAGAAAGGAAAGAAAGAGGAAAGAAAGAGAGAGAAAAATGAGAAGGAAGGAGAAAAGGAAAGTGGTGTTCTACCTGGCCTAACTCGTTAGACTAAGAAGTAAAGTCCGTATATTCGATGAGGACTGCGCTACAAGAGGTAGGTTTCCTCCTAATCCGATTCATTTCAAGCCTAGGGGCCGTGTAGGAACCTAACAATTTCGCCCCACTTCGAGGCGAATTATTTCATTGTGTAGTCAATTTTGTTGTGACGTCATATCTGAGTAAATGAGTCTCGAGACCATCAAGGCCCAGCACGACGTCCCGGAACCGAAAACTGGGGCATAATGGCACCCGGGGTGTGAAACCCGAGAAAATTAAAATGTTCAAAATGGAAATGATAATAATAATAATAAATTGACATAATGTGGTTCAAGGAAGCCTAGGTAATTCTCTAGATCTCTGATGACAAAAATGGACTGTGCCGCGCAACTATTCTCGCAAATCGAGTGTGACCTAGAAAATTTCGTCGAATTATGAGACAATCGGAAATTTTTTACGAGTTTCTGAGTGGTGAGTTGCCAATAACTCCAGGGAAGAGATTTTTACGAGAATCTCGGGGTCAGGAAATAACTGGAGTTAAGTTCATTTAAAATGAATTGAACTGAAAAGAAATAAATTGTTTCGGTCAGTAAATGAACCTCGGATTCGTCATGGACTCATGGAGCCGGCGGGCCTCACGTCCGCTTAAGCTTGGCAGAGACAAAAAAGAGAAAAGGAATGCTCATTCTTTTGAGGGAAAAACTGGGCAAAGAAGGGAGAAGTGAGATGTAGAGAGAAACGAGAGAAACTCCTCCTTTTCTATGATCTACTGAGATCGAAAGTGGATCGGAACGCCTGTTCAAGATTTAAAGTTCATCTACTCAACAAGGCTACGCTAAGGTGTATTCAAGTAAACTAGCAATTTCATCAAAGATTTCGTGTTTGGAGAAGAAAAGTTGGAGAGAGAAGCTCCAACTTCTCTCTAAGATCTACGGAGCTCGGGTGGTTGTCTTGCATCAGGCGAAGACTTAAAGTCGGAGTACTCATCAAGGGCAACGCGTGGACACCGAAATCAAGAATTTTCACAACATTCGAAAGCGCAGTCTCGGGAGGCCGGGGTTTCTAGCTTCCGGTCTTCTGGAGGCTCTCGCCTTTGCTTCAAGAGTGTAGGGAACCTTCCTACTCCCGGCTTATTTTCCAAGTAGAGTCGTTTTGGTCTTGTTGAGCCTAGGGGCTGTTTGATGGCGTTTAGAGAACCATGTTATTTCACCTGCAGATGTCACTGCTCCGTGAAGCCTAACTCTGACAACCATAACTTTCTGTCCGAACCCGACCTCAGCCTTGACCACAAGAGCCCCTTAAGTATAGAATCTGGCCATCTGCCCATGATTGGAATTTGGTGCCCACATTTTTGAAAAATTTAATTGTAGCACCAAGTGTGCAAATTGCTTGCTAGGATGACGCGCGTGGTCTAATACATTGAATTTGGTGTATGTCAAGTTGGTGATTATATGCATGTTGATATAATTATCCATGAGGCTTGGGAAACTTACGATTTTGTGTATGATTGAGGTTAATGGTATGTTTGTTGTGAAGTCACTTATGGACTTGATATGTCACAATTAGGGCCTAGAGGTTAAATTATGTCGTTATCGAGTGGTAATGACTTATGATGTTTACCGTATGCAGCTGATATGTTGGCATGAATCATGTGAATTACTTGAATTCTATGTGTTCATTGATATAATTCTCCAATTGATGCATGGGTTGAAATGCATGAGTAGGCATGTACATATAACACTCATATGTAGCTTGGTGATAGGCATGGTAATATTGCATTGCATTTATGCGCAAGTACATCACATGAAATTAAAGTGCACGGGAAAATCAGCATTGAGTTTGGTGTTGATGTTGGTTTCGGTCTAGAGACAAAGTCCTAAAAGGTCACATGAATGATCGGAGGTTGCCTAACATGGCTTCTAAACAAAGCGGTTTTATTGGAGGGTTGTCCACATAATTATTATCGAGTATGTCCACTACACAGAATGGAGGGTTGTCCACACTATTATCTGAGTATGTCCACTAATTTATACTCCGAGGGTTGTCCACAAAATTATTATCATGCGGCGTCCACTATAATATATCAAAGGGTTATCCACATAATTATTATGTCCAATAATATACGTCGGAGGGGTTGTCCACATAGTTATTTTGTCTGAAAGCATGTGTCCAATCCAAAGTTTATCGGAGGGTTGTCCACAAATAAAACAAATATCTTTTGTTTTGAAAACAGTTTTTCATACATGGCATATTGCATGTTGAGAGAAGTCGGTGAGGACTTGGTACAGGGATCATGAGGAGTAGCATCTCATTCATGTCATGTAGATTCCATTCTAGGATTGACATAATCGTGATTGGATTGTGCTTGTGGCATGACCATTGCATGTGCACTTAGCGGAGTAGCCCCCTTTGTAGGATTTCACCTCATCGGGCATTGCTCACCCAGCCGTGGGACCCCTTTTCAGTAATAGGAGATGTGTAGGGAGATGAGCCACTAGAGGCCGATAATGAGAAGAAAGTTTTATTGGTGACTTTGATTTATATTTTGTAAAACATGTATTAGAATTCTTTATTTTGATATATGTTTTGCAAGAGTGGTGTAAATTTAAACTCTTATGGACTATGGTCCTATAGTCATGTGCTTGTATGTTTGAGTATGGATAAATGGGCCCTATGTGGCCATTTTTACTCGTATGTGGACCCGGTGTGGCCGTTGTAAAATATTGGGACAAGTTACCATGTAATTGCACATGTTGTATTTTTGGTAGAGTTCCCCGTACAAAGGAGACTCTACCCGATTTCGCTAAACTCGGGTCCCGAGAAGCGGACTCAATGGTGTGGTGCCGAGTTGGTCCGACATCCATGAATCTTCCGCCGTTGACAAAGCGTCAACGGACCCCGGATTTTAAAGCCACTGAATTCCGCACTACCCCTGCGAATCGCGCGCTTAACTTCTCGGACGTCAGAATTTTTCCGTCCGAACCTACTTCAGGTTCTTGACTCTACGGAAATCTCGCTGAGGAATGGTCCGTCGTGCTTCGAACTTCGCTGAACCGGTTGTATCTAAAATGCTCGGGGCTGCGTATGGCTTAAGTAGGAAATTTCTTGTTGAATTTTTGCGTGATATTTATAAAAGCTGGAATTTCTGGACCAAGTCTAGATTTTTCCGAGGCCAAGTATGGCCGGAATGGCTAATGTGTGTTATTACTGTAAATTGAATAATATGTTAATGTGTGAAATTATGTGATATATGTGGGATAAAAATGAAAATAATTATATGCATTAAACATAATTTATCCATGACACTTGACATGTAATGTGTGATTTATATGTTGCATGTGACACGTAGCGTACATGCAAATATGCGAAATGACATGCAATGAGGCTTTATTGTACTTATGCATGGGGCACGACAGACATGAGTGTGAGTGCATGGAAATGATTGACCCTGTGTTTGGGGTTCGATGGCACATCAAGAATGCAAATGATTCTCTGAGATCGCCCATCGATATATATATATATATATATATATATATATATATATATATATATATATATATATATATTGGAGCATGTCCCTACTTCGTAGAAAGAAGTAGTTTTCGGAGATTGTCCATAGTACTTCTTGAGGATCGACCAAAGTACGATCGGAGATTGTCCACAAGATTTCTCAAGGCTACCAAAGTATCGATCGTGACCGCCCACACTATATTTCTGATCATTCAATAAAAATAAATAAAAACAAAAAGATTTTGTTTTGGAAAAAAGGGTCATAGACGTGAACGCCATGATGGTTTTTCACACTTGCCATATGCATGTGAGGGAATCAGCGAGACCCATTGGGTCATGATTGGTCATCTTTATTTATGACATGCGTGCATTCGTGTGTGATTGTGTAATTAGCATTGCATATGTACTAAAGGAGTATCCCTTGTAGGAGATTCACTGGGCTTTGATCACCCCATCGATCACCCTTTAGGTACACGAGGATGACGCCCTTCGAAAGTCAGAGTATGAAGAGGGCCGTCAGCCCACTATGTTTGTAAAATATATTCGGACAATCTATTTTGATATATTTTGGCTTGTAAAAGAGTTGTATATCAGACTCTTGTATAATAATATGAGAAGTTGTATACATTTGCAAGAAAAATATAGAGAAATGAGTCCCTGTGAATGGGATTGACCAAATAAGTGGACATCGAATCATCCGACGCCACGAATATTCATCGTTGATGGGTTGTCAACCTAATTTCCTGTCAGCGTCACAAGTGCGTATTATTAAAATACATTTTGAGATTAAATTATTACTTTTTAATTTAGAAAAAGTATTAAATCCTTTTTTTAATCACGAAATTATTAATTTCGGCGGCGGATATTTACATGAATGTAAATGACGCTTGGTACTCTAAAATTTTAATTCTAATGGGTTCAACTGACTTTGATTTGTTAAAGATATAAGAGGTCAAACTCATTTCTGATAAATTTTATGATTCTACAGTTGTCTTTTCATTCCTAAATGAAGAATTTGTGGAATTTTAATTTTATTAAAATTTGAATAAATAATGAGGCAAATATATTGACAAATATGGTATAGTTTTGGTTTGGATTTTGAATTAATCTAAAACTTCATGTATATTCAAGGTGTTTCATGAAAAGGACTTTACTGCATTGGAAACTCCTAACTTACAAAATACTATGTAGGACTCATAGAAATCAAGCTCAAAGACATTATATTTAACATGCAGATAACATTATTTCAAATAAACACACATAAGATATCCAAGAATGCAAATTAATTAGTAAGGAACATAATTTTATGGAGGAAAAACAAAATAAATAAGAGAAAAGTAATCAATCAATATATATGAATTGATAGGAGGAACATGAGTTCAAACATTGTGTTTAAATTTATTATGAGTGCGAAACAAGTACATGTGAGGTAAGATATTGGAATAAAAGAGTATTAAGATAATACCTTCGAGTTTATAGGCCTTTTTTTTCTTTAGAATTTTAGGCTATATTTGATTCTTAGAAATTTGAGGGGAAATATAAGGGAAAGAAAATAAAGAAGGAAAGTAGAAGGAAAGAAAAAACTATGAAAAAATAAAAATAGAGTTAAATTCAATATATTATTTTTGTTTATTGTTTCAAAATTATTTTATTTGCTTAATTCATCGATATAAAGATTAAATGATTTAAAAATATATAAGTTTTTAAATGATTTACTCATATTTAATTTTCATTGAGATTTTTCATAAGACAACAAAACATGAAAGCATCATTTTTTTTTAATATTTTTATTTCCTTAATACTTTTCAAAAAGATACGCAACTTCAATATCCCAATTTTTCAATGCTAGAAATCCCTAACCTATAAATTCTTCCATGAATTTATTGAGTCATAGGAGTTAAGCTTTGTCTTATTGCATTCTCACCTCTCTTTCCTTTTTCTTTTCACGAAAAGTTCCCGTGATGGAGCTATGCCTGGATTCCACTTTTTGCCTATTACAAGATTTTATAGTTAATGTTTCATTGGTTGGCATGCATGTGTAATACTCTAAGTAAAAACTAAACTAAATGAGAAATGTTAAAAGAAACGAAAGCAGAACGGAAGTTATTTGAGAATTATTGACTTTTGAGTGTTTGTACCAATAAACCAAAATAAAGAAAAATATAGCATATTCCCACAATCATCTAATAATGAAAAGTAAATAAAAAACAAAGACTCGACACTAAAATCAATCATTCCTATCAAACCCACTATATGCTATTGCTCCTCTTTCCATGAACCGCCAAGAAAGTTTACAACTCTTTTTCTCATCGGCAGAGAGAAAAGTCTGCAGGGAGGAGGAAGAAAAGCAAAGGAAAGAAAGAGGGAGTAAAGAGAAAGCGTAGCTCTCTCTATTGATCAATAAACACATGGCCATGGCCATAGGCCCATGAGCGTGAAACAAGGGCAATGCTTGGTGTGGAGATAGGGTGAATCGAAAATTCAAAAAATAATTTTTTATTTTTAGAAACCTGATTTTTTTTCCCACCGTATTTGTTCTATTAATCGGACCCAAACACGATTTTTTTTTTTTTTTTACTTTTGTTAAATTGGTAGGTAAAAATACAGAATTACATACACATGTAAGTTATATATAAAGTATGAAATTGAAATGAGTAGATGCTATTATTTTAAAACTGATAATATTATAAAGTTCTTATATGTCATAACTAGAAGTGGATTCAAAAACGTGATTGTGAATAATTTGGATGGAGAATGATTAAAGCTTTATCTTGAAGTTGTATTTTTAGCTGGTTGGGTTTTTGCATAGTATGATGAGAGAGAGGGGGAGCAGGGAGGAATCTAGGTGAGCAAAATTTTGCTTTTTCTTTTTTGGTGTAATCGATGAGGAATGGAGATGGGAGAGTTGGTTTATGGTTTTGAGTGTTCCTTAGGGAATCTCTATAGAGGAGAAGGTGGCCTGACTAGCTTGTTTTTGTAATATAACGGGCGAGTGAAATTAAGGAAAGTGTGGATATTATGAAAACTATATAAAACAAGCCCATATGTTATGAAGACAAATATATTATAAAAAGATGTGACATCATATTTGAATCCAATAATACCTCTTACATGAGGCCCACATACTCCTCTCTCCCCAACACAACACAACTATCTCTCTTTCACCAGGGTCTCCTAAGTTGTTCACCACTATATAAAGTAGCAAAAATAGTGATTATGATTTAGATTCTAGGAAGTGATAGTACTGATTGAAATATAGAGAGTTAACAATGAAATCTATTGAATCTTTACAAAGCCATATTTGACAAATGACTCCCAGTATGCAAATTGAACAAGGCTTTAGAGGATGGGATTGATGAACTTCTTAAAGAAAATAAAGTCATGAAAAACGCTATCACCGATTTCAAATTTCAAGTTGAGAACAAACTCAAAAGACTCTAAAGATATGCATTCCGGTACGTCTAAACTATAACATGTTTTAATTATGGTAAAGACCTTTGAAATCATCATGACTAGCATATGAAATGGAATGTTCATCATACAAGACAGTTTTTTGTGAAGGAATATAAGACTTAAACCACAATAAACTAAAAATATTAATTATCTAATAATATAAAAAAAATGATAATTGGATAATAGTTAATATTTCTACTTATAGAAAATTTTCTATCACTTTTCATATGAGTTTATTATTAAAATACATTTTGAGATTAAATTATTACTTTTTAATTCTAGAAAAAAGCATCAAATCCTTTTAAATCAACAGAAATTATTAATTTATGGATATTACATTTATCGTAAAATGACGTTTTGGTATTCTAAAATTTTAATCTAATGGGTTCAACTTATTTTAGATTTGTTGTAAAGTTATAAGAGGTCAAATTAATATCTGATAAATTTTATGATTATAATAGCTGTCTTTTCATTCCTAAATGAAGAATATGTGGAATTTTAATTTTATCAAAATTTGAATAAATAATGAGGCAAATATATTGACAAATATGGTATATATAGTTTTGGTTTTGATTTTGGAATTTTTTGTATATATTTGCCATTAATTTTTTAATCAAGATTATTTAATTTTTATATATGTTTTATTCAAATTAATTTGTGATAAATTTTATGATTCTACAAATTTGTCTTTTCATTGTTAAATGAAGAATATGTGGAATTTTACTTATCAATATTTGAATAAATACGAGGCAAATATATTGACAATATAGTGGTATATATAGTTTTGGTTTGGATTTTGGAAATTTTTTGTATATATTTTCTATTACAATTTTTAATCAAGATTGTTATTTAATTTTTATATTTGTTTTATTTTTTAAAATAATAATTTAGAATAATGATTATTTTCTGATAATAATGATCACTAATTTATTATCCATCAAACTTTGTGGTAAAATTATAGTAGATTAATTTGTTTTCTAAACAAAGAGTTACTCTAACAAAAAAATATTTTGGCATTATTTAATATTTATATAAGAAATTAGATGCAAGCATTATTTTAAAAAAGAAAAAAAGTATAGATTTAAATATTATAACACCATTATTTTATTTTAAAACAGAAGAGAGTAAAAACAACTTTTTATCATAAAGATAAAAGTAAAATAAAAAAGAAAAAAAACTATATGTGATATAAGTCAAATGAAGTCTTGTTTTCTACCCATTGTTCTATGAAAAAGTCAAAATGTGAAAGTTAAAGTTTTAAATTATAATTTTTAAAAATAAACACCTTAATTAACTTTAATTATGTCATGATGGACGTCATCAACTACGCCCAGGTTTGGACTCCTGTTTTAGCCTTTTAGGAAATTCAAGGCCATCATAATTAAAATTAAAGTTTAAAAAAATTATTCTGATTTAAATGAAAATAAATAATATTCAAGTTTTAAATTATAATTTTCCCTTTAAATTATATTTAAAAGTTATTAAAGTTATTAATGAATTCAAACTTTTTATAAGTTTTCCAAAAAGAAAAGAAAAGAAAAAGAAAAAATAAAATCGGATTTAAATGAAAATGTAGTTAAAATTCAAGTTTTAAATTATAATTTTCCTTTTAAATTATATTTAAAAGTTATTAAAGTTATTAATGAATTCAAACTCTTTATAAGTTTTCCAAAAAAAAAAAGAAAAGAAAAGAAAAAGTAAAAAACTAGAGAAGTCTTCGGTCTTCACCACCACCATCCCTGCATTGGATTCCAGGTCCAAGTAGCACCTGAGGCAGGCGGGTTTGCTTGTAGCCTAAAAAGACGAAAGTCATTAATGAATTCAAGTTTTCCAAAAAATAGAAAAAAGGAAAAAAAAGAAAAGTCTCCTCCGTCTACCTCACCACCACCACCACCACCCATCCCTGCTTTGATTCCATGTCCAATTATGAGTTTGATACAAAAAGTAATTCATTTCAAAGAAAAATTATACACAGATTATTTTAAAAATTCATAAAACTAGTTTTTTTTGTTTTTTTAAAACCGTATTTATTAACTATGGTTTTAAAATTAACTCAAATCATATTCATCAATTACAGTTTTAAAAATTAACCAAAATCATACTGATAACATAATAAATTCTGTTCTTTAAACCGTATTTGTTGAATGTGGTTTTAAAGTTAATTTTTAAAATTGAGTTGATAAATATGGTTTTAAAAATAAAAGTATTAATTTTATGAATATTTAAAAAAAAATCTACATGTATATATATATTTTTAAATAAAGTATTCTGACTTTGAACTCCAATTATTACCTGAACCAGGCGGGTTAGCTTGCAGCTTAGAAAGTTAGTGAATATGTACCTATTTATATGATATCCTTATGCTACTTCAAGTAGGCATGTTTTCTTAGATATGTACCATCCCTGGTCTGGTGGAGCTTACCTTTAGAGCAACTCCAACAAAGGTGATTTGGATTTTTCTGTATTCTTACTGTTCCCTTTAACTGTATTGTGAGCAAAAAGGAAACAGATTGAAAACTTCCCTGTTTTTTTTATATATATATGCTATGAAACTTATCATCTACCTCCATCATTATACTTTTGGTCATGATTTAATAAATGACTCTTGTTACATATCATAAAATAATGCAAATTCAGAATTTTAAATAAATTTTGATTATGTGAATAAATAAGAATATTATTTTTAGTTTTAATAATTATTGTCTCAAATTTAACCATATTTTATATAAATCTTTGAGACGTAGGGAGCCAAATCCAATTTAATTCTACTCACTTCCAACATCCAAATACTTTGTGGAATCTACGTACAAAGGATGTAGAAATTATAGAATGCCTAGATGAGAATCGAAAGTGACATGCTTATGCATTGGGATCCACGTGCTAATCCCACCTCAACTCTCTTTTAAGCTTTCTTAGAAACTCATTCAATAATGGCTTCCTCTAACCACAAAAATCTTCTTCTACCTCAATCCATAAGAGCACCTTGAAGTGCTATTGAGTTTTAGAGGTGAAGACACACACTACACTTCTTTAGATTCACTTATGCAAACTTTGATCAAATTAGGAATGACAATGAGACGGGTTTGGGATGAGGCACCTCCATCCCATTTACCTAATCTCATATATAAGTGAGTGTTCTTGGACATGGTCCTGGTTTATTTGGATTCGGATTCGTATGTGTCATAAGTCCAAACTCTACGAGGGATGGTTTGTGTATAACCCCAAATAAAAATATATGCAGCAAAATAAAAGCACACAAAATTTGCATGATCTATCAACTCCGCCTCGTGTTCATGGGGTCGCGCCTAAATGCAAGGATTTCTAATAGTCTAATTCAAGGTTTACACTAGGTCTTTATGCACGACTCCTCTACCCACGATCCTTCTTGAAACCTAATCACTCATAATGAATTTTAGAATGAACTCCTCAATTCTCCTCCTTTTTACACCCAAATGCTAGATTCCCACTAATATGATTCAAGGTTGAAATTAGTCTTACATGGTACGAGACTCCTCATATTCCAAGGCCCTTCTTCAATCTAATTAAGAATAGTGGGATTTAGAATGAACCCATTTCATTCCCCTCTCAACAATATCATACACCCATGCCCACATTACATCAAAATAAGACAAGTTTATGAATCATAAAGAAGTGATCTTCCACACTAGGTGAAAGGCTTTTAGCTTTTTGTGAGACCCCGGAAAATCCAGATTCCCTGAAGGAGGGTAAAACGGTAATTACGGTCAAAATCCGGAATTTTTCTAGATCTCGATGATCTAAACGGATTCCACACCGCTGGGAATCGTCTCGAAATCTAGCTACCACGTCACTGCACTCGAGACACTAATTTCATGTTTTCGAGGCACCGAGAGGGATGTAGGACACTTGGCAAGTTTGAGTGGCCCAAGAGGCGCCACGCGCTGCTGAGATGCGTACCAACATGGAGCCTGGCGGGGCTCACATAGGACACATGGCATGATGCTGTGAAGAAAACGGCTAGATGGATAAGGATAAGGATGTAATCCCATGGTCCAATGAGAAATGGACATGTGGCGATGAGAGGACTTTCCTCTTGACCAAGTCTTCCAAATCAGTTTGGGAGAGGGAAGGAGAGAGGGAGAGACCAACCGAGAAAGGGAGAGTGAGGAAGAGAGGGTTTTTAGAGAGAGGCTCCACCTTCTCTCTAAAATTCCCGGCGATCGGACCGTTGGCTTCCGGCGAGGCAAGGAGCAAAGTTGCTCCCCACGGCAAGGACTACACGTGGGTTCCAGTGTTGGGGAGTTTCGACAAACTCCGGGAAAGGTAGGGGTTTTTCTCCTACTTGCTTTACTTTTGGCTTAAGGGTCATGTAATGGATAGGGATTTGTTGAGGCCTGATGGTCGTAAATTTCTGCCCAAAAGCTTCTGGGATCCGACCGAGGAAATCCCTGTAGTGATTCTGGACGCACTACCAGCCGCTTGTGTGATTGTGTGGTATTGTATTATTGCCATGAAAAAAATAAATATGTTGATTGTGAAATTGTGGCTGTTCCAAGACGAATCGCTTGATTGTGCCTTAGCCCATGTGGAGCTAAGTTTATGCTATATTATTATAAACCTAATAAATATGATGTATGGATTTAATTTTGTTAACATGCATGAGTGATATATTAGCATGTGTTGAATGTGTGTGCCATTGCATTGCACTTAGGTGGGGAGTAACCCAAGTAGGGAAATTCCACTACTGGGCTTTGCTCACCTGTCAGGGAATATATATTTTTCGTGTATTGAAGACAAGAATGGGATGGACATCCTAGTTCAGAGGCGAAGAAACGCCAAGAAGGCCTCTCTTGTATTTTTTAAAATTCTCGTAGCTGGCTGATCCATTTTTTGTATAAATTGTAATTAAATACAATTAGAATAGAAACCATTTTTGTATAAAAATATACATTTAATGAGTAGGATGTGTAGGCCCAAGTGGCCATTTTTGCACATGTACGTGCCTCATGACTTGAGACATGTAGATTTCTCGGTCGACGGGTTATCAACCCGACACCCCGGATTGGGGCCACAAAGATGGTATCGTAGCCAAGGCAAACTGCCACCTTGGGAGCTCGGTGGGTGTAGAGTTAGGTATACAATATACCTAGGACTTTGTGGGCACGGGATAGATCATACATCAGTGTGCATTTTGGTGAATTAAATGTGATGTGTGATGGTGTATAACCTGTTTGTGGTTATGAATTGTGTGAATTTGTATGCTTGGTAATTAGCATAGGGAAAGTGTTGAACACCTATGGTTATGTTCCAGAAAATTTTGGGCAGAACAGTCCAGGAGAAACAAGAAATAAATGAAAAAAAAAAGGCTTTTCTCTCGGGATGCTGCTCCATTAACATGAACATAATGGGTTTGCAATCTGAAAACATTCCAGCTTTTGCACAAGGGAAAGAATTGAAATTAAAATTCTAGAAATTTAGAAGTGGATAAAGAGCAGTGTACAAGCTACTGCATCTTTAGGAGTAGCAGGGAAGGCTACTGGAGGAATTGAAAAGAAAAAAAAATTTTGATTTTTCTGGGCAGTGTTCCAGTTTTTGAATAGCAGATGGTGCGCTAGAAATTCGGGAAGCTGTTCCAAGCCATGCATGGGAAAAGAGTTGTAATTCAATTCTTAAATTTGTAAATTTTAAGTATAGCAGTGGGTTAGGCTACTGCATCAAAAGTAGCAGAAAGGAAGGCTGCTGGAGGAAAAAAAAAAAAAAAAAATTCGCCGCAGTTAGGACTCGCGAAGGTCGCGACATGGATAGCGAGGTCGCAACTCCGTGCTTGACGCAGTCGCCATCAGAAGAATGGCCGCACCGGGCCGGGCTGCGCTGGTTCCTGCAGCGGGCTGGGGCTGGCTGGCGTCGACATCAAAGTGAAGTCGCGATACGGGCGATCAGAAGGAGGTCGCGCTATTACGGCGTCAGCACGCGAAAGCGCGCAGATGAGAGGCAAAGACAGGCCTGATGTCGCTGACATCATGCTGACGCCGCGACATGGGCGAGCGGTAGGAGGTCGCATATCATTTTGATGTCGACCTGGCCTATTGGGATTGATGTCGCGGCTACGAAGTCGGCGTCGCGACGTGAGCTCAGAAGTCCGTGATGTCGCGACATGGAACCGACGCCGCGACCAGCCCGTGAGGAATCGATGTCGCATGAAGATGAACTTGATGTCGCGACATAGGTTGGTCGTCCAGGAGGTCGCGACAGCGTACCGATGTCGGATAGGCGGCGACCGCTCGGGGGTCGACAAGAAGCTGCTTCCATTACTTCCGCGTGATGTCGCGATACGGATGGGTTCCGTGAGGTCGCGACCGAAACGACGCCGCGACTCCCGCTGTTTGACTGGGTGAGCAGAGGGAGGTCGCGACATGCGCCACGACTGGCGCTATGCGCGCACCGCGCACGCCGAAAGGCCACGATAGCGCTGGCTGTGCGCGCGACATTGGAGCGTTAGAGCAAGCAAAGAATACCACACAGCATCGCACAAGCAAAGGTGTCGCGACATGGGCCTTGGGGGCGGCGACCGTGGCACCCAACCCAGTTTTGATTCAGCTGCACCGTTTACGATCAACGCTTGATCACTGCTCATGGACACCGCTCATAAACACGCTCATGGATTTCAAAAAAAATAAAAATGCCAAAAATTTTAAAAATTTTCTTGTGTATGATTTAATATATCAAATATTTATATTGCAATTACTATAGATGCAAATACGTGGTATGTGAAAATTTTTTTACGGTGTGTGAATAGTGTCTCGGGGCTGTATTTACACCCTTTGAGATACGTTATTATTGTTGCATGTTTTTTTTAATTACGTGATTTGGTGTTTCAAATATGCATGACATAGTTGGCGTGAATGATGTATATGAGGATTATGATTGTACGGTTATTGCATAGGAAATTATATGCATGGTGAAATGCATAGGAAAAGTTAGAATGCTAATGTTTACGAACTATAACCTAGACTTGGATAAGGAAACGAACACGGCGTTTTGAATTTATTATATTTTGCCAGCAATTAAAGACTACTTAGGAAATGAACTAGTAAGTTCATGGTTGTCAAGTCTATTAGTACTAAAATGTGCATTGCTAGTTAGACTGAAATGAAATTTAATGTTGCTATTGGAGAAGTGTAGATGGCTAGTGGAGAGCGAGGACGCCAGATATCCACTGGGCAATCGTCGACACTCATCGGAGATTTAACCAAATACCGTAATTGAGCAAACAGCCTTTATCGAGGCCAGAGAGCCAGGGGCTGTCGCTATCGCACATGCATGTGCAATAGTGAGCAAGAGCGGGTCAGACGACCTACAGCGCTAGGGAAGCAACTCGCCATCTTCCACAGCGCTGGCGGAGAGGTAGATACTATGCAGGCATCCGTGATAGGATGTTGGCACTAAGAGGAAGGAAGATCCATCTTCTTCCAATCGGGAAAAGAGGCAGAAGACTTCTGCTTCACACGAGTTTCAGGACCAGGGTCAGAATTGGGCATCTAGTCACCGCAGGTTGTGCGTTATTTTTCCGCCTAACCCGACATACGGCGGTGTGGATCGCCTCGCAGACAGGATCCTGTGGTTTTGGGATAGCGCGGTCCCAGCCACGGTAGACGGAGAGAATACGCTTTGTTCCTCCACACCAGTATCGGGTCGAGGAACCAAGATCGCCCAGGTGCCACACCAAGACCTAATACTCTTGCAGACGGTCACATAGCCGAGCGTAGGTCGTGGTTTCCAGCATTGTGGTTTGCGTGCCGAGAGTTCTGTCAAAGCAGCGATGACGTGTTACCATTGCCGCCAGCCTGTGCATATGAGGCGAGTTTGTCCTAGGAGGCAGAGATCTCATGGTACGTAGGACTCGAGCTGCCCGTATTAGCCTCTGATATGGTGGTATCGCCTTTACTCTTGCACTTATTGTTTAGAGTAATGTTAAAATAGATGCATCGAATTTATTCATTGTTGCATCTTGTGTGATGGAATTGGGCTTAGAGGTTAAGACCTTTAGAGAAGCAGATGTGGATATTTTTCCCTAGGATGTAGGGTGAGAGTTGACTGGATAGGTCGGGATTGGGAGTTAGAGACTGAGATTTCGCTTATAGCCGACCCCCGGGATCGGGTGCCACGTATGGCATAATTGGCAATTATACATGCACAAAAACACGCATAACATGGGTGTGAGTGTGATAGATGAGATCGACACTCTGATGGGTGTTCGAGCAGTGTGTCGAGTACCTACAGATCAACAATCGCGTATGGTGCTGATTAAGGCTCTGCGACAGGACAACGTCCAAATGAGTCGTATGGGCGAAACGGAAATGGTCATCGTGATTATATGTGCAATCTAGCTACTCTAGAACATTAGAGGAGTGTGCCGGTGGGGTTTCTTGAGAATTGCTCGAGGGTTGACCCACAATATTATTTATCTGGAGTGTGTCCACTACAACCTCTGAGGGTCAGTTCACATAATATCAATCGCCTGAGTATGCCCAATTGATATACATCGAGGGTTGTCCATATATAATATCAATCGGAGTATGCCCAATTGATATACCGAGGGTTGTCCATATATAATATCAATCGCCTGAGATGCCCAATTGATATACCTGAGGGTTGTCCATATATACAATATCAATCGTCTGGAGTATGCCCAATTGATATGCACTGGAGGTCGTCTATATATATAATATCAATCAGTTTCTGAGTAGCCCAATTGATATACATCGGAGGGTTGTCCACAAGATAGATTATCGGAGTATGTCCACTATTTATATCGGAGGGTTGCCCACAGTTTAAAAACAAATACTTTTGTTTGGAAATGGTTATCACCTGCACTTAAATTGTGATGAGCTCGAGAGACTCGAGGTGAGGACATACGGATATGGTTATCACCCAGAATTAGAGCTGAGTTTATTAGGAGTCGGAGGACTCGAGATGAAAACACATGGTCAGGTTATCACGTAGACTTAGAGTCGAGTGACAGGAGTCGCAGAAAGACTGAGATTTGAGTACCCATTGGAAATTTCATTGGATGATGGTGAACCGACAAGGGCTCGGTGGATAGATGTCATTCAGGATATGGATTAGGTTGACGGCCCATTAGGTTGTCAGTGATTGTGACCTTGGGAAGGTCAGCGTTTACACACCAAGCAGGAATTGTGTCGTGTAGGGTCGCATATGCACGTGGTTGGATGCGTATATGCGTGGAATTTCGGGACGAAATTCTTTAGTGTGGGAAGAATGTGAGACCCCTGAACTGTGATTCTACGAGGGTAAACGTAATTTCGGGCCAAACCGAATTTTTCTAGATCTCGATGATGAAACTGGACGACACCGTTGAATCGCCTCGCGAAATCTAGCTACCACGAATTTCGTCGAATTCCGAGACAAAGGGGGGAATTTCACGCTTCGAGGCAATCCACAGTGATGTAGACACTCGCACGCTTCTTGAGGGCCCAAGAGGCTTTACGTGCCTGCCGAGATGCAGTCAAACATGGAGCCTGCGGGGCTCACATGTGACACATGGCATGATGCCATGTGAAGAAAAATTTCCAAGTTAGATGGATAAGGATATGGATAAATCCCATGGTCCAATGAGAAATGGACATGTGGCGACAGAGGACTTTCCTCTTGACCAAGTCTTCCAAATCAGGCTCAGAGGGAAGGAGAAAGTGGAGAGACCAACCGAGAAAGGGAGTGAGGAAAGAGAGGGTTTTAGAGAGAGGCTCCACCTTCTCTCTAAAATTCTACGATCGGACCGCTGGCTTCCTAGCGAGGCAAGGAGTTAAAAGTCGTCCCCCACTCAAGGACTACACGTGGGCACCAAGTGTCGAGCTCGACAAACTCCGAGCGGTAGGGGTTTTTCTCCTACTCTGTTTACTTTTGGCTTAAGGGTCATGTAATGGATAGGGATTTGTTGAGGCCTGGATGGCCGTGGTCTCGGTTCCAAAAGCTTTGGACCGACTGAGGAAATCCCTAGAGTGATTTGGACAGCCCACGGGCTGTTTGTGTGATTGTGTGGTATTGTATTATTGCCATGAAAAAAATAACATGTTGATTGTGAAATTGTGGGCTGTTCCAAGACGAACCGTCGGATTGTGCCTTAGCCCATGTGAGCTAAGTTTATGTTATTATTATAAACTGAATAACATGATGTATGGATTTAATTTTGTTAATGTATGCATGAGTGATATATTAGCATGTGTTGAATGTGTGTGCCATTGCATCGCACTTAGTGGGGAGTAACCTTAAGTAGGAAATTCCACTACCGGCTTTTACGCCCCGTCAAATATATTTTTCAGGTATTGAAGACGCAATGGGGATGGGACGCATCCGAGTTCTAGAGGCGAAGAAACGGCCAAGATGGCCCTCTCTTGTATTTTTGTAAAATTCTGGGCATAAGACCCATTTTTGTATAAATTGTAATTAAATACAATTGTAATGAAACCATTTTTGTATAAAATATACATTTAATGAGTAGGATGTGTAGGCCCAAGTGGCCATTTTTGCACATGTACGTGCCTCATGACTTGAGACATGTAGATTTTCGCGGGTTGACGGGTTGTCAACGGACACCCCGGGATTGGGGCGTCACACTTTTAGTACCTCAAAGATTAGTTGTAGAATCCATGTTGAACATCTTCCAAAAACCCAAATATATAGCCTTGTATATTCGATTATGGAAGACTAGATAAGGTTGAATCATTATCCTAATACATCCCAAACCTACCTTGAATTAATATCTCGAACTTTCCTTTTTGCCATATCACGTAGAAATAGGAAACTTGCTACTAAAGTCTCATCTTCTAATAGAATCCTAGATTGTTTACAATTCCTGCCTATAGCTTAGAAGATCCGAACTTCTTGATTTGATATTTTTTCACTTGCCTAAATGATTTTTATTTGATCTATATCTGCTTGCCTAAAAGATCTCAGACCCATAGGTTACTTGCTCCCAATGTACCTTGGCCTCCACAGCTCTAGAACTGACTTGCGTCCCACGTCAGTTCCAGCTCTAGTCCAGACTTCCCTAGTCTGGTGCGTCTGTGCACTGTGGGATGACTTTAGTCCGGACTTACTTTTGGTTATTCCAAGGATAAGATGTTTAGCCCATCAAATCTTCCTCAAATTTCATCTTCTGCAAGTAAATCATCTTCTTTTATAGAATACTGTAGACTACGTATATTGACAATTTTAAACCCAAAGATATGTTCCAAATCTAGTTTCGATAGTTTTGATTATTAGATCGAGAGCTTTCCATTATATGTAGGATGTTGATAAATACTAGTTTATCATGATGCTTCTTCTTAGAAGTCGAGACCGAGGAGTCATCTCTGTTAGAGTTTCATGCTCGTCTAACTCTCATTCAACTTGGCTTCAGTGGGATTCCAGTCCTATTCCGCGGTAGAACCCTTCACCTATGATGATTCTTGTTGCATCAAATCACATGACATAGTCCTAGATTGAGTAGGCTCCTTCTTGTTGCACTAGGATCACGTGACTTTGGCATGTGACAAAAACGCCACATTATCTAATTATGAATTTCAACATTATCTCCTTATGGAAATTATCTTCTCAGGCCTTAACAACAAAGAATTAGTATACTGGGCACCAAACAACTCTTTAGAGTGGAAGTCCTACTGGTGTTTCAACTTCATCTCAGAGATTATCTCATAGGTGATTTTATGACTTTTAACATTATCCATAAGATCATGAGAAGTCATAGGCCTCTTCAATGTCTTCCTTCTAGTTACCTTGGGCTCCAAGAGTCCAGAACTTATTCGAGTCCTTACTCAATTTGAAAATAGTCCCGACTCTCTCTAGGGACTTCATGTTTAAACCTTCAAATCTTCATCAAACTTGAACTTCGAAGTAGACATCTTCTTGTGAAGCACTGGGGAAGAAGATAGTATCAATTTTAAACCCAACACCTAATACTTATTTCATTCTTGTCCTAAACTCTAGTGGGGTGGGTTTAAGAATTCCAAACCCGAGACAGGGTAGGGCCAAGTAATACCTTCCCTATCCCATTTATATGGCACGACGGGTATGTGTGGGGTGGGTATGTAAGAGACATATCTCACTCACAAATAACATTATTAAAGCAAGTATATCTAGGTAATTATGAGGTTAACATTTTATTTTATTTTATCGCTGGAGGGGGGCTGCCCCGAAGAAAACACACAACGGCTACAATCCAACCCTTCCCTCCGACCTCTCGCCACAAACCTCGAAAAATCAGTCCATCAACCTCCTTCGAGGGTGAAGCCATCTTATGATATTCCTACTATAAGACTTTAGAGCGAGCTTCACTAGCTTGTCCGTCACCAAGTTACCCTCCCTTAGGACATGCTTGACGTTAACCATCCAACCTCTTTGAAGCCATTCCTTACATTCTTGGATCACATTGGCATGAGAGTTTGTTGGTTCCCTTTAATCCAGTTAAAGGCAACTAGGGAGTCTACTTCAACCATAAGTCTTGTAAGTCCATTTTCCCATGCCATTTTTAAACCACAGAGGAGAGCCTAAGTTTCAGCTTCCTTTATGTTGTTACATTCGATCCAGACTGAGAAGTCGTCTTCCCTTTCTCCCTTGTTGTTCCTCAGTATGCCTCCCGAACCTGCTGCCTGCTCAACAGAAACTGCCATTTGTATTTAGTTTTCTCCATCCAAGAGGGGTTTACTCCACCTAACCCCAAACCAACTCTAGTCGCGTCTACCTTTTGACAGCGATTGCTTGAGAAGCAAAAGCTGCTGCGAATTCATGGTTGTAGGAGTTTACTACTGCTCTCTTCCGATTGAAACCAATGATACGGTTATTAAAAACTTCATCATTCAGCCACATCCATATACACCAAAGGCAAGTATCAAACCTTTTCCTCCAATCATCTTCCTTCTATTGCCGATTATTATGGAGATTGCTATCAATCCACTCCTAAAATGGCATATTACGGGCTCCTGTTATGGTAGCATCTCCTAGCAGAATATCCCACAGGTTTTCCACGCAGACGCATTCTCTAAATAAATGGTCCAGATCTTCTCTCTCCATCACACAACAATGATAATAAGGGTTGTTTGATATTTTCCTTTACTCTTTCCATGTTAATCGGCACCTTGCCATGATAGATGAGCCACATGAAGGTGCTAATCTTCTGAGGGATTTTTAAGTTCCACACCTCCGTGAAGCATCCAAGTGTATATTCGGAGAGGGAGATCAGAGATTATAAGCTGATTTTATAGTTATTATTGCCATCATGGGAGGGACTCCAGCAAATACTGCTCCACCCCATCATAACTGTATCGCACTCTTACAGATCCCAACTTCAATAAGGTTTGAGGGGGGAGAAGTCCAGCGAGAAAGTCCCACTTCCATTATGTCGGATTGTGCCAGTAAGCTTCCACGGGTTTGAGTGAATCAGCCAAGCTTAGATCTCTTAAGGTAAGGTTGATGAGTGGAGAGTCTTCCAGCCATCTGTCATTCCAGAAGAGAGTATTTTTGCCAATATAGATATTGGATTTATTACCCATTTTCAGAATATTTTCAGCAGCCATAAGACCTGAATAAATTGAACATTTATATTTCAAAACAAGAATAATTGTTGAAATTATAAATATGAACAAATCATTTCTCCATAAAAGAACAAAATTTTGGGACTCCACTGTAAATAATGCTACTAGCCAGCGGCTTGTGTGCCTGTGAACTGGTACACCAAGTGCTCTCGCGAAACCAATTTTAGAACGAGAAACCAACTTTGGTGAGCCTAGAACCTGGTTTGAGCTTCAGTAATCAAACTTAGCGAGTTGATCAAGCTGTTGGCTGAACTTGCTTATTAGGTGACAAAACCAAGACAATAGCAAGAGTCACAAGACACCAAAAAGCTCTGCAGTTTCGGCGATCGCAATGACCGTTATACACCACCTGGGTTTCAAGCTCATTCGCCTTTGTTGATAGAAATTTCCTAGACATGTACTAACATGTTACCTACTACTGCAGGCTCTCATACAACTTTGTAAGGCCTGGCAAGATTTATAGAACGCGGATCAACCAAAACAAACAAACTAGGAAAAATTGGGTAAGATGAATTACATAGTGTGAGGATGAAGAGGTGCAATTGTACTATATCCTTAAATGGATTCGGGCCTCCGGTTTGTAACCTGGTGCGTGAGGGAATCGACGCTCTATCTCCAAGATTCAACAACAAAATCTCACCTTGAGTACACCCTTTATAAGATACAAGAAAACTGTATACCAAAATATTCCTCCAAGAAATGTGCCCCGTATGAAAGCACTTGAAAATTAGAAAGGCTAGAGCACTTGAGAGAGAGGAGTGTTTGAGCCACCTGAAAAGAGGAAATGGCTGAAAGCACTTTGAGCAAGAGAGAGAAGAGAGCCCAAGGTAAAGGTGTGTAGGAGGAAGGAGGAGGGCACCTCATTTATTCACCAACTGATATTTTTAAATGTTAATTAAACAATTTATTAAAAATAAAACTCAAGGATCCCAATGATTGATTATATATATATATATATATATATATATATATATAAAGTCAAGAATTCAAATTTTATTATTGCAAATGATTCTTGTCGGAAATAACATGGATATAAATAAAAAATAATTATCACTTCCTTTGTCAAATAATAGGATTATAAATAAAAAAATTAATTAAGGAAAACATTTAGTCTCCATATGAATTTGTTAGAGGCAATTTGAAACAGAATTAAATTCCTTTAACTTGGTTATAAATTGATTAAGTAAATTATTCAAATATTATTTTATTTAAAAGGTTAAAGACTATGAGAAATAATAGGATGTTTATTTTAGATTTAAAACAACTTTAAAATACCAACAGATCTATAATAGATGATAAGGCCAAGTCAAATTAGTTACAAAATTAATTAATTCTTCTTCTTTTTCTGGGATCACACCTCATAGTTCCAACAGATCAACAGCCTGCATCATGGAAAGTACTAACCAAAATTAATTTCAGGCACCATCCAGTACAAAACTATGGTCTTCAGGAATTTGAAACAAAACAAACTTAGTCGTCCCATAAATTCAGCGTTTGATCACGAATACAACCAAGGTAAACAAACTTAAAAACCCTAATATAAAAAAATCAAATCTGAAACACTGGAAAAAAAAAAACCTGATCATGTAATCAAGCAGAAACTTCAACTTTAAACATATTAAAACCCCAACCTCATAGAAACTGTCTTTAAGCAAGACATCTCTTTGTTTCCAACTGTATTCCCTAAGTGTAAGGTGCCTCTCTACATCTTTGGGTTTTATTGAAGATTAAAATTTTTATTAGAATTAATAGAAAAATATACACTTTAAAATGTTCAGATGCTTAAAGATTAATGTTCCTTAGTCTAAAATGTAATATTTGATAATAGCAAAAGTCATCTCAAAAGGATTTTTTTCCTTCTTACTTTATTTCAATTTAATGTATTTAACTATCCCAAGATTTTGATTTAAGTGAAATTTAGATACTTCGCCCTCCCTTATCTTCCGGGAATGGATTACTAAATTTAAAAAGGACCATATAAGCACAACCATTTTATGGATCAAAATTTTGTTTGAATTGATTTTAGTCTCTTTATTTAAAGCTAACAGCTTAATAAATAAATTTTTGTTTTGAAATTAATGAAATTTATTTAGAGCTTCTGCTTTTATAGGCAAGAACTATTATATTCATATATAATAGTTTGAATAAACATATAACAAAATTCCTCAAATCATTTCTCTATACATACATAATTATCTTATACTAATGAGTCTAACATTTGTTTTTCTCTTCTTACTTTACTTTGGTCTTCTGTGCAGCACTGCCAGCTGTAGGATTATCTATTATCATTACGCTATGTCAAGAATCAGCCACTCATCCTCTGCATAAACTTGAGGAGTCTTCTCCAAACATAGTCTGTGCTTGAAATCCTCAAAGGCCTTACTCGGGATTTCATGGCATAATTAGTTTCTTTCCTTTTCCTTAAGCCTGATTTAAATACCAGAGTGGAGGCATTTAGAGAATGGATGTGAAGTAAATAATAATAAGAAGATGACAACTTGTTGGGATTTATTTTCCTTCCATCATGTTTCTTTGATGGAATGAATGCAAGACAAAAGGTGGTAATCACATATAAAAGTCATAGGCATGCAGTTTGGTAAAGTTAAATACTCACGTAAAAAGCTTCATTTATGTGGAGCTTATTAAAAGCACTCCATTTATAAAATATTTATTTGTTTTATTTATAGATTCTTAAGTTACCGTACTTTCAAAATTTTTTTTTTTTTTTTTTTTTTTTTTTTTTTTTTTTTTTTTTTTTTTTTTTAAAAAGCACATCTTAAGCCCATGTTTGGTTTTCTAAAAGAGGGAAAGAAAATAAAAAACCATGGTGCAATGAAAATAAAGTTAAATCCCAATTTTTGCTTCTTCAAACAAATTTTATTTATTTTAACTTATCAATATAAAGATTAAAACAATTTAAGAAGAGTATAAGTTTCCAAGTAATTTGTTGGGCATGCAACCACACCTACCACTTGTCTCGATGCGCTTTAAGCTGCAAGCCTTAAACTCACTCTTATGTCGTTTGTCTGTGAAACCTCATAGATCCTTCCACATCTACATTGGTATGATATTGTTCACTTTGAGCTAAGCCCTAGCTCATGGTTTTGTTTTTAAGTTTTTTCTCAAAAGGTCTTGTACGAATTTGATATTGTCAATGCTTATATATTATAAATCTTCCCATTTCTATCCGATGTGGGACTTTGGACGCACACCCAATATTATTTTATTTATATTTGGTTTTCTTTAAGGTTTTTCATTTAATAATCAAATATAAGAAAATTATTTCTTAATATTTTTTCTTGTACTGTGAGGGAACTCAACACACTACCTAAATAAACTCATTTTCAAGAGGGCGGAGGTGATCAAAGCTCCTTTGGAAGAATTGGATTGATGGATTGTGTTTACCTTTTCAATGGGATCTACTTTCTCCCATTTGAATCTTGTCACCACATTATGTATAAATGCAAGTACTTGAGCTCGAGCATATTCCCTTCCAGGACACATCCGAGGCCCTCCCCCAAAGGGCACAAAAGGACGGTTGAGGCCCTTTCCTTCAAACCTCTCGAGGTGACCAATTTATCGATTAGGGAAATATTTGGGATCTCTGTGAGTTGTATTTACATTCCAATGCATCTGCAAGACAATTTTTCATTAAGTTTGGTGACTATATAGCATGCGATTTAATTTTTCAAAACATTTTGGGTATGTTTGGTTCCTGAAAATAGAGGCTAGAGATAAATTGTGCAAGAAAAATGGTACAGTACCAAAAAAGGTGTAAAGGAAAGAAATATGAAAATTTTTTTTTTGGCTATCCATGGAAAATTTAGAGAAAAAGAATAAGGAACTCATTATATATTTTTGACCACTTTAATAAAATTTTTTTGATTTCTTATTTCATTAGAACATAAAATATAAAAAATATACATATAGCTAGGGGAGTCGTAAAAAATGACATAGATATAGTGTAAAGCATCTTTTCCTTCAATTTCTTATTTTCCTCATTATTTTGAATAAGAAAAAATATTAATTGCTAGATTTTTCTTGGTATTTTTAAAAGTTTTTCTTGATATTTTTTTTATGTCATTTAAACTATGGAAAATGATTTCTTCTAGCCAATATTTATTTTCCTTTTTTAAAATATTTCCCGACAACCAAACATAACCTTTGCGATTATACATCAACCCTTGAATTAAAACCCGTATAAGTGAAGTCAATGATGGCTTCTCTGGAAAGTTCCTTGCACAGGTGGGCTAGTCTCATTGTTTCACATTTGCCACATTCCAAGTATTTCATCTTTGAATTGTCATCCCACTTCAGAACCCTTCCGCCTTTTGCACTTTGCAATATCCATTTGCTCTATTGAATAAAAGAAATCAATCTTAAATATTTTTTGGTCTGTTAATGAACAAACTCGATACAATAGTTGCATGGATAAAGATGAAGCAGAAAAACAATGTTTAAATTTTTAAATATTTTTTGACTATGCACCATATATTCACCCACCACCTTACGATCGCGCTATGCAAGACAAAGGAAAAGACAAACAAATGACTTAAAAATATTGTTCAATGACGAAATATAGGTAGTTTGCTTAAGTATAGAAAGATTGGTTTTATCAAAATAATATTAGTTTGTATGACTTACTTTGATAATGTTTTCAAAGAAAACTTCCATCATTAAAAGCATTTTTTCACGAGTTTTTGAAAAATTAGATTGTGTTTGTTTCTGAAAAGTAATATGAATAAAATTTTTTTTAAGAAAATTTAGAATAATATAAATAAAATTACTTTAGAAACTTAAATATTCTTAAATTATTTCATTTTTATATTAATAATTTAAAATAAATAAAAATGGGGAAGAATAAATAAAAATAATATGTTGGAATTTTAACTTTATTTTTATTTTCTTCAGAATTTTTTTCTTTCCATCTACTTTTCCTTTTTATTTTCTTTCTTCTATATTTTCCCTCAAAATTTCCCCAACCAAACATAGCCTTAAAGAATGCTTTTAAAAAAATTTGATGTGTTCCTTTAAAGAAGGGATAAGGTGCCCCTAACTTATAGCCCTATGTCCAATTTAGCCCTTGAGTTTTTTTGGTCAACAAGTGCCCTTAACTTTAACGTCGTAGTTCATTCATGCCCATGCTGTCATGGATTTGCACAAATAGGCAAACGGGGAGCTATCCACGCATCGCCGCCTTTAATAGTGTTTTTAACGCCCTTTATCCATCCGTGTAAGTCCATGACAACAGTGCATGATAGAGCGCACACAATCCATTTCTGGGCACCAGAACCGAAAAAAACTCAGGACCTAAATTGGACATACAACTATAAGTCAGGGCATTTATGCACCTTATCCCCTTTAAAGACATAATTTGATTTCCAGGCCTAAAAACCCTTTTCTTTAAACAAAAAATTTTCAGGCAACAAATGCAAAATGGATTGAAAAGAAAGGAGGTGCCGGTTTTTTTTTTAGGTGTTACCTTCAAGACTTTGCTATAGACATCAGGGAACTCAACCAGGTACTTGAGGATGAACGTGATGACAGAACTTGTGGTATGGTGGGTCGCAAAAAGCAGGCATCAACTTGAGTACTGATCTCCATTTCACTTTGCATCACTCATTTTCATGCAATGTTGAGCATGTGAGACAGCAGATCTCTAGAGCCGACTCCCCTTCTGTTCTAACTCCATTTTCCGCTTGATGATTTCTAGAAGCTCATCGCGGACGAATTTTGCTCGCTGAGAGCACGACAAATGCCGCCCCGGGAATATCAATAGAACTCGAAAGAAACCCTTGTGTTCAAATCTGAAGGGACGATAAATCATCTCTACATACCGAGGATCTGTACGCTCATAAATTAATTCGAAAGCCAACTCGAAGGTGTACTTCTTCGCCATCGGAAAAACCTTTACTTCTCCATGAGGAGACCAATAAATTTTTATGTGCTCGCCTGCCATGGAGTCCATGACGGCTATATAATGTTGCAGAGCTTCTGGCTTGAGAAATTTAGGAAGGAAGGTAGGGGGTTTGAAATTATCTCTTACTAAAGTTTCGTTGAAAACAGATGGGAAACACAAAATCTTCTTCATCGAACGCTGCCACCATGAGACTACGAGTTTGTCCTCGTTGGAGAACAGAAACTTGTTTCCCGAAGCCCCGCAGATGACAGCCATGTTGGCTTCCAATAAAGAGGTCTTGAATACTTGAGGGGAGTATTTGTTCATTCTGTCTTTCACGACTTTGCAGGATTTGACATGCCAAAGCAAACTCCAATGTTTCTCCGATGACTGGCCATCCCAGTGTACCAGGGGGAAGGTTTGGGTTGGAGGATTTGGGGCTATAAATGATGAGGATGACTATTGGAAGTGATATAGAGAAGAGTATAAGATAAAGAAGATCCGAAAAGAAGAGATCCATCACGTCTGTTGTTCAATGACAAAGCATTGACAAAAGGGAGGTGGTTGGAAGATGGAAAACCTCAAGCCAGATTCTGGGGTATATGTAGGTTATGGAAGAGCTTAGCTCCCAAATGTCTCATGTCTGAAAACAACCACTTAATTCATGACTCATTTTTGTTGAGATCAAGCAGAGGGCATGGAAGAGAGACGAAACCAGATCTAGAAGCTTCTGGAATTATTATTTTTTTATTGAACAACAATGGGAAACAAAACACATTTTTATATTGGAATCAGTCGGAAGGAAAGTTTCAGTGCTTTGAGGTGTATCATAAGTCTCAGTAGGCTGACAATATGTGAGGAGAGCATGACTTGAGGTAGGCATGCATTGTGTGACTTGAGGTGCACATGAACTGCATGATGTTCTGTAGCCACCACTTAAGAGCTTATCACCTGATGAAGCAGACATGTCATGACAGCACTGTCACATGCTTCAACAATTTAAGAAAAAAACAAAAGCTTAGGGACTGTTTGTTTATGGTTTTGAAAAGGGGTTTTTGTTCTAAAAACAAGGAAAAAGAAAATACAACAAATATTTGTTCCTTGCTTTTATTCTGAAAAATAAGGAGAACATAGAAAACACACGAGTAAGATGATAAAAACAATTTTCAGAAATCACCAAAATGGTCTATGTGTTTTCAAAAACTGTTCTGATCAATTTTAAAAATATGAACCAAACATGCCCTTAGTAGTTAAAAAAAATAATGTTGCCATTTAAGGCATAAAATTGAAATATGGCATGAGTACTTTCACAAAGGGCTATGATGTTTCCATATGATAAGACCTCACCTTAGAAAAGGAATGACCCGCATGGAGGTAGGAATAAAGAATGTTTGGCTGCATTTTTGGATAAAACAAATTTTGCTGCTTTGAAATGACAACATAAACAAATTCTCTTTGAAAAACAAAATTAAACTACTTTCTAAGGTTCACTAGAAGAACGGAGCCTATGGCTGCGGTCACCGACCCTAGCTAAATGTTGTAAACAATGTAGCTATATAGCATATAGCCGCAAAACAAAAGTGACCGCGATGAAAGGAGCCAGGTACTGTGGACAAACAAGCCAGTACGTGAAACCTAATTGTGGGTGACTAGGCTACGCGCAGCGACCTGGCTATAGGCTATTTATGGCCTCGATCAATAGCAACCGCGGTTATAAGGCTCTTCATAGTTCATAGTCAGAGTTCTAATTTTTAGCCAAGATTTGGTTTTGGCCGAGGTCATAGGGATTCTGTAGCCGTGGCCATGGCCAAAGGGGTGTTGTAGCCACGGTTTGGTTCTGGTGACGAAGAAAAATCTCGTTTATAATAATAAATGCAATGGCAGCATGTGCATGTGAAATAGATTCGGACCAGCAATATCTCACATCAAACCCAATCGGGCCCTCTGAATCTCTTGCTAGGACCCATGAAGAGCAAAGCTTCTTCCCTCATCTTTATTCTACCTAGCAGCATCCTGTGGTGGGGCACTTAAAAGAATTCCAAATTTCCAATGTTACTTTTGTATATTTATTAGAAAAGGGAAGAGCAGCAAAGAAAAAATGGAGAAGGCTGAAGATAGGATTCAATGCGTGCTAAAATTCCTAAAAAGGCAAGTTTCCTAGGGTCGTTTTACCCAAAGAAAAAGTTTGCAGAGAAAATTATATATTAAAAAAGTTGATATTTTCATCATAGAGACACAAAGAGAAAACAAAAACAGAGTGAATTACATTCACATCTACAACATACTCCAATTCCTCGAATCTCTGTTATCACAAGACACACTCCCAGTTGGAGACGAAACACACCACCAAACATACCATCACACAGCCTATTAGCCAGCTAGTTAGGTGCGGCCATCAATAGGATAGACAAGTAGGTCCAAATTCTTGTTGTTTGAAGTTGAAGAAGCTTACTAGGAAAAATGGACACTCACACCATCCTTGTATTCGCAAACATTTACATACTTCTCACCTTATAATTTTCAAACAAATAAACTGCTCCAAAAACAATTTGAACGGGATCCGTGGCGATATACTAAAACAAATTTTTGTCCTTCGCGAGCTTTATTGCAAATCCATTGAAGCTTCTTTTATAACTTCTAATCAAGGGAATCTTTGAAGAACTGAAGAGAGAAAACACAAACTCAATCGAAATAGTTCAGATCTGATTTTTATTTATTTGTTTATTCCAATGTAAATAACTCAAAAAATTACTCTTATAGAAAAGGGAAATTTGATGTACCATTGAGATTCCATTGGGCCACAACTTATTTGAGAAACAAAGAAAAAGATGACCAGAAACCACAATCCCCGGAGAAATGGTATAGTTCACTTTCATACCATATTTTTGGATGGGAATGATCATGAAATGGTTGAACTTACACAATATCAAGAGAGAAGTTGACGGGTCTTGCATTTGCTTCCATAAGTCATTTGACATCTCTCTAAAATCTCCATGCAACAATTTGTAGGAATTCCTACAGCCTTGCTGCCTAATGCACTTCAGCTTCTTTGGTCTCAACTATTATTCTGAATTAATAAATTTATATGATATCATTGTCATTCTGCACACAACTATCATATCAAATTAAATCGAATTCTGGGGTATTTATCTCTAATCTTCCACATTATCTACTATTTATTAATGTACAGTTCAGAAAACTTGATCAATTTTCTGCTAACAGAATAAGAGAACAACTGAAATTTGGAAAGGAAAATGAAGATCTCCCTTTAGGTCAGGACAAGCACCAATATGTGATAGGGGTAAAGCCATAGGACCTGAGAATTGAGATAACGACATATGCTGAAACAGAGAATAAACTGGTAGGAATCGACTCCAGCACGCTACAAGCAAACATGTACGAACTGCTTTTAGATTCTGAGAAAACAAAATGCATAAAAGAATAAATATTTTAAATCCTTTAGGCATGCAAACTCTAGATAATACTACTTTTAGCATTTACACAACACAATAATGATAGAACAAAAGGTTGAAAGACAGTTCATTGCTGTCTGAACCTGTAGCTTGGAGGCTTTCTCTTTCTCCTTCTCCTTCACTTTTATTGCCTGTTCACTAGAAACATCCCCAATGGACCTTTTCTTCCCCGGATTCATAATTAAAGAATGAGATGACAAACTGTTCCACATAATGCCACTAAATCAACAATCATGGCATCAATAAAGAAAAATACTTAACTATAGTATGCTCTAGCATCCATTACTTAACAAATTCCATGTAATGTAGAGGCCTTGGTTTAAAACTTAAACTAAATCTATGCAGTGGCAAAATCAGTTCAACGACCAACTCCGATACCATGTTAAACGATCACCTTTCCTAAAAGTTCAATCTCGTAGGATTCAGGTTTAATATGAATATCATGCCTTTTAACATGTTCTAAGAAATTCTTCTTGACACGAACCTCTCAATCCCCTAGAGAAATGCATGAATTTTTGAAAACAAAGAGAGATCCGAAGAGGAGGTGTGGGATCTATTTTACTTTTACTCATCTTTGTGGGCTGTTTGTACCAAAGTCTTTAGTGGGTTCCTCTTCGCTTTTTCTTCCACTGGGCAGCGGTTTGTATCTACTAGTTTTATCTTTAATTTTTTAAGTTTTTGTACTATAGAAAGGAAATCTTTTCATTGTCTTATACTTTCTTCTATTGTTTAATATATTTTTCAGTTTCTGATAAAAAAAAAAAAAAAAGGGGGAAACCTCTCAATCCCCATTGAACAACAAGGTAGCCTTGTCAGCTTAGACCTGCAGCAAAACTCTCATGTTAACGTTCCACTCAACTATTACTCTTGTGACTCTAATTTGAATCCCGGAATCAACGCCCCCCAGTCACAGAAATCTTCACCAACTGAACAGTACAAGGTACCTGTTTCATTCTTAGATCTTAACATCAGTATATCATCATGAACTCATTCTGGAGGATTCCTTCAGAATGAGCAATGAATTTCATACATTTCGACATTGCTGCTTCAAACAGTGCTACTAGTCATTGCATGATCTATATTACTAGTCATATTATTATGCAAGAAGATAAGAAACAGATATCAAAGCTTCCAAGGCTAATATGCAATACCTCACTGAGTTGAAAATGAGCCAGAAAAATGGTTCAGAACATAAACCGTCTAATAATACAATGGTGATGATGATCAGGCTGCCAAGAAATCATGTTTTGAATAAAAGCTCAGGGAAGTGATGAAAAGCATATTTCAGAAAAACCATGCAACTTGTGAATGAGATGAAACTTTTCCATCTAAAATTAAGTAACATGGTGCCTGGAAGATTTCAGGTTTATGAGCTTCTACCAGTAAGCTCTCAACTGTTCCTGGTACTGTGTAACCATCTGCTTCAGGTGCTGCAATTCCTGGTTCCTCTCTTCACTCTCTTTCTGACGCTCAAGGAATACCCACAGCCCGCTTGAGAGTTATGTTCTCCGAAGCAAAGCTTCCACCTGTTCCTTCATCATCAAGTTTTCCTGAATAAGACAAACCATAAGTACAACTATGATGGACACATTCAGCACCTGGGCGACAACAGTAACAAAAACAACAAATAACAACCTGGTGAAGACTCTGGGCTGCCTCTGCACTGGCATTGCACAAATGGACTTTTCTAAAACCACGAGAGCATGGAGGGTATGAGTGAGGAGTGAATCCAATGGTCACATCTGGTTCAGAGCATGGGGGGTAGTAGTTCATTCTCATTGACTGAACCCGTCACTGAACATGTCTCTTAAGTCTTATCCCCTCAGCCTCCATCTTTAAAGCTGAATAACTGACTTAAGATGTCATGGCTAACTTTTTCAGTTCTAGAGAGTAAGCTTCCTTAGTCTCTGCAGCAAGTATTAAGTAGAAAATCAAGGGCGAAACAATCGTTAGATACACTTTCATGTTCTTTTTAAAATAATGACAATAATGTTTTTCAGCAGTTACAGTTCTATAAACTTCATATACACAAAACCATAGGCACCAAAATGAACCTGTTTCAAATCCTGTTCCCCTATAGATTTATGAACAGTATAAAATATACAGAGAGAATCAAATATGAGAAATTCTCGAAACAATAATTATGAATTTAGCAAAGGACATATTGATATGTAAATGAAAGTCAAAATTTACTGAAGCTAGCTGCTTGTCTCCTAACTCATTTAATTCAACATCCGTGTGTCCTCGTTAAAAGACATAAGAATGAAGTTGGCAATGAGACAAGGCAAAACCTTTTCATAAAACATACAACTATATAAACCATGTATGATACTATGTTAATCTCATAAGATTTTCAATTAGAAATGGTCGCCACTAATCACTACTCTAGAAAACTAAAGTAATAAACATTCAACAAACTAGGCAATGCAAAGGGGAATTAATAGGGCGTTATGTGTGAGTGATTTCATCGTTTGAATTTCACATGCTATTCACCGATTTTTCACTGATCGCGCACTTATAATGGAAAAGCTACCAATCGAGCATAGACCAATCTAATTTCATAGGAAACATATGCATTTCCGCATACCTGAATTCTTCCATCCGACTCCAAGCAAGCCACATGTAGTACTGACAATGATCTCGACATGTACTCCGGTCGAGTGGACCCAACTCATTTCCATTGCAATCGTATTCAAAAGAGTTCCTTTAAATACAGTATCAATTCAAGTTTAACCAGATTATAACATAGCCTTTAATTTAAGAATCGTGCGATTTGTATTGTTCAAAAGAGCTTAGGTAGGAGAAGAAAAAGAAAAGCAACTCAATCAAGAGAGCTCCATTATTTACAAATCCCGATTCACTTTTCACTGCTTTCTCAGAAACTAAACGAAAGGTTAACCAAAACCTCGAACACGAGCTCTGACATGAATGAATCGCACTCGAGCTATTAGGAGCTATGAGAGCTGTGTTCTGAGAGCTCTAGTCGTGAGCGAACCCTAAAATTGGAAGAAAAACTGAGATTAGGGACCGTGGAGAGGTGAATAGAGCGATTTCTAAAGCAAATATGAGAGATAGAAGTTATGACGGAAAATCTTTAAACATCGGGCCGTATTCGTGACCGAATCGAGCCAAGAGAGCCAATGGAAGGGAGTCCTATGGCTCATCAAGAGAGAGCGAACCCTAGTGAGTTAGGGTGACTGCAGAGGGGGGAAAGAACAGAAAAATTTAACGTAGTCTATTGCCTATTTATGGTAGTGGGTTTAAAATTAATGTGTCCATTGGATCATTATATAGCAGCGGTTTTATGTTTTATGCAACTATAAGAGTTTATATAGTACGACCCAATGAATTTCTGCAACTAAAAGGATAGGAAGAACTTCCTTTCCCCTCATAGATTCAATATGTAATTTTAGAAAGAACTTCCTTTCCCCGCATAGATTCAATATGTAATTTTAGAAAGAACTTCCTTTCACCGCAACTAAAAGGCTATATGTATTTTTAGTTATGAATTTAAACGACCCTTACTAAAAACATGTTGTTTTAACATGTTTTTCTTGTACTGGCTGCTAACTAAATTATGAATCTAATCCTATTTGTCGAATAGTATGCACAACAAAGAGATTATAGCTAAGAAGTTGCCACCAATGCTAAGAGGAATTACATCCATCAATGCTTTTCTAGGGGCTCCAACATGGAACTTATAGCGCCTCATGCGCACATCGAAGGAACACTTAATCAAATATAAATATCATTCATATCTTTCAGTCATCAATTGTAAATGTGGAATACCAGCGATCTTAGACCTAAACGCATTCACGCGATGGCCCTGGGCGTCCTTTAGCTCATGAAACGCCTTCAAGCCCACTTACCGTATTAAAACTAGTTGGGAACTAACCAGACATGAGAGTCTTAAAGCCCATATGAGAAAGTCGAGGTGTCCTATTAAAGACTCACTTTGGCCTGTCTAGGGTTTCAAGTCCCCTAGTCATGCATCCTACCGCATTTGGGAAGTTCGTTATGGATAGCATACGAAAGCAGAAAATACACAAAAGAGATATTTATCAGCAGGTTTTCTAGTTTCCCAATCTCTTATTTCTCGGAAGATTAATTATTGATAAGGAAGAACATATTTTATCCCTAAAATTAAGACATTTTATCCTTAAAATTAAGAGATTTTATTCGAAAAATTAAGGGAAGATTAGCGAACCACGCCTTATAAAACAAGAAGATCTCCTTGCTGCAATCTCAACCGCATGAATCCGCGCTTCTCCTCTTCTCCATCTTTTGGCCGACTTAATCATTAGAGAGGTGGTCGGGCATACGCCACCGGATTCCTTGCAGTTCACGCGGCGCCGATGGCCTCGTGACACCCCAAAACCGGTCTCGACTAGTTGTCAACTCAAGGAAGTTTCTACCTTTAGGCGTTATGCATTCAAGTCTTTGGTACCGATGTGTACCATTTACTTGTGGGATTAACACCGAAGTTACTCGGGCACCACCTCGATACATCCTTTCACCCGAGACCCATTCATTCATATTTAAGCAAAAACATGGTTTCACTACACTTAATTACAGTATGTAAGAGTTCGATCACGATTCTCTTACCATAATTTCATATCCGACTATATTGGCAATAGTCCAAGAGAATTTAATTACAATTATTTTATACAAAAATACATGCTAGAATTAGTTCATCCCAAGCACTTTTTTTTTTTACAAAAAGATTTATTAAGGCCACATGTCTTAATTCCTTTAAATCACAAATTTCTCGCCTCGAGCACTCGTCCACCGGTGTCGACCTTGTACTTGTAAGGGTTGTCCCATAAAGGGTGAGCCACGCCTAGTAAGGAATACCTCCTACAAGGGCTACTCCCTACCTAAGTGCACATGAAATGTTCACTCAACATTTACAATCACATTCCAACAAGAACATGCCAATTTTATATGGAATCCTACATGTCATGCCATGAAATGAGATGCGACTCACCATGTGCCATGCGCCCGAGTCCTCACTAACTCCCTCACACAACGCCTAAGCCCATGTGTGATAAACTGTCATTCTGGATGACATCCAATGATCATTTTCAAAACAAATTTCATTTGTTTATAAGCCAAAAGCTTTTTGGATAATACATCACAATGATCATTTTATTTTCAAAATCCATGCGCCTTTATGTGGGTAGCGGATTTTTGGTATCGCACTACAGGCTTCGCAAACCCAAACACTTTAACGGCCTTTCACCATTGGGGACTATGTCTGACCATAATTGGTGGGTCTTTCACCCGAGGGGGGATCTATCCCTTCTTGCTGATACTCGGCACATATTCTTTTTTTTTTTCTTTACCATTTTCATTATTCGTGCGACTCTGTTGGACGTTGTCCCATTTAACCGGGCCCACCTAATCAACACCAAACGCAGTGTCGAATTACCAACCCTGCACTCACACCCATTTAACGCGATGTCCCCGTGCATATGCAATGCAAGATGCCATTGCATGCTATATCATGTCACATGCATAATGAATGCTACATGGACAATTCTACTCATGCATATCACCAATGCATCATGGACAATTATATCTATATGCATATAATTTCCATACATCTTTTCATTCATGTCAATATATTATGCAAGCATATATCAACATTCACATTTAACATGTCATTCTATGATCAAGCAATGACATACACACAAGCAAGCCATGTAATGGCCATTGCACACAACGATTCATCACATATCAACATGTTAGAGCACACACATTGACATCCAAACATGTCATTCTTAGTCAAGTAATGACACACTCAAACAAGTCACACAATGGCCCCCGGCGCTTCATAACAATCACAACCGGGCCACGAACCCGTCACATCCCGCCACTGCCAGAATTCCCTCCCCTAGGCTCGCCTAGGCGTAGCCAACCTCCTCCTAGGCAGAGTGGTTCACCTAGGTGTGCAATGCCTCGCCTATGCGGACCAGAAGGTCCTCATGCTTTGTCCCCGGCCCGCCAGGCGAGCCTTCACTCAGGGGCGCACTCTGGCGCCCAGGCGTGCCTTCTCTACGCCTAGGCGTAGCACCAATTTTTCGTGGGAATATTTTCACCTTCGCCTAGGCATACTGAGGTTTTCCTAGGCGAAGAAACATCGTCTAGAACTCGAAAATGCAAGTTTTCTTTGCCAAACAAGCCCTTAACCAAAAAACCCTCTTTCCGCTTCAAAAGTGGAAAGTAAGCCAAGGTATAAGAATCTCTACCTTTAGGCGTTGTGATGTGGTAGAAGCCTCCTAAACCCGACAACTTCAATTTCCCGAATCTCCCCTCTTGGATTTTTGGCAAAATCCCTTTTTTCAAGTACACACGCATACCCCTCATCGATGCGATGAACTTTTCGTTTCTAGTCCGGCGTAGCTATCAATCAACGAAACTATGTGGATCTTGGGAGGAAGCCTTGGCTTTCCTCTTCTCTCTTCTCCTCTCTCTCACGATCAAAACCAGGAAATGGGCTCTTTTTTCCCTAATTCCTCTTTTGTCCCAACTTAAGCTTAAGTTGGATGTGTGGTCCACGTCATGCCACATGTCCACCCTTGCCTAGGTCCGATTCTCTGTACTCTCGGTTACTCATCTCTATCTCGGCCTGGGTTCAAATTATATCTCATGAACTTAACCCAAGTCATTTCCCAACTTCCGAGATTTTTGTATACAATCTGGTCCCTGGGAGTCGCTTGACACCCATCACCTCGAAAAACGTGAAAATCCAAATATCTCAGAATTCAACAAAATTCATATGGGTAACGAGATTTCAAGGGAGACTAATCCAACGATGAGTTCCGCTTTCATCATCCGAGATCTAGAGAATTTCAAAGTTTTCAACCCGTATTATTTTAGAAATTCTACTGCTTGGCTCTTTCTAAAAAATCCGATTTTTCTCTGGGTTTTATATGCCCGTGAGGTTCAAATGATCAAGGTACTTACAATTACGCCGCTAGGAATCGACCGTAAAGTCTCGCCTACGTGCCGCAAGGGCTTGGCTTCAAATGGGATCGCCTAGTAGCCCTTAATCACATGGAGCTCTGTCGATCCCCCCTCCACATCTGATTTGCTCGAGGCAAATGCATATGTCAAGCACATGCCAATGAACCAATCGCCAAAAGATCAATTCCTCCATTAGCGTTAAGACATGGAGAGAAAGCAAGAAGAACAAGCAAGACAAATGAAGGAGTTGCAAGGTCATGTTAAACGTTTGCAGCGTGAGAATGACCAATTGCAGGCCCATATTAGAAAAAGCCACGATCTTGGAAAAGATGTACGAGATAGCGATCGAGCTACGCATCTGCCCGCAATAAAGGGAAGGAGCCCATTATTCTTGACGATGTCGATACCCCAGCAGACGATGAGTTATCCTCAGGTAGCTCCCCATCCTTGAGTCTCTCGCCGACAAAGAATGCTCGGGAGAACACAAAGGCCATATAGCTTAAGAGGCCCTCGCATCGCCTTGTCTCGCTGATGCTATTAGCGGCAGAATCTACGTATGGCGGAGAGAAGTAGGCAGGGGGTAGAACCAACCAGATTGAGTCCCCGAGAACGCTTCGGTGTTGCCCGCAGGCGTAATGCCACCAATATTCAGACATCCCGCATTCGTAGTATCGACATTCTACATGCCGCCAGTAGCCTTAATTCAGGGACCCGACAAAATACTCTATTTTCCCCTAGGACAACACATTCTTGACTACAAGCCACCTTGCGGGTTTGTCATACCAGCTTTTGCCACATTTGATGGTTCTGTTGACCCTTACAATCACATGCTCCATTATAATCAGGTGATGATACTAAATGCCGGCAATGACCGTTTGTTGTGTAAAGTGTTCCTAATTAGTTTATTTAGGCCTCGCTGCTAGCCCGGTTTCACAAGCTCCCACGCAACTCAATAAACCTCGCTCACTGAACCAGTGCCGCATTCATATCGCTAAGATTCTTTAATTTGGCGCGACAAGAGGACACGCCTCCTTACAAACTATTCTCGCGTAAAGAGTCTATTTGAGACTTCACAAGGAGGTTCGGGCAAGTCGTCCAATAGATAAAGTCGTATAACATGGATGTAGTCCTCCAAAACTTTAGGAGAAGATTTGGGCCATCTACTCCTTTCTTTCAGTCACTATCTTTAGACCCACTAGCGACAATAGAAGAACTATACAAGTGGGTTGATAGGTACTCAATGTTAGAGGACAATATCCGTGCAGCAACCCAGACTGTCATGATTACAAACCAGCTGACCGAGGGCAATAAGCAGCCTGGGAAGAAGTTGTTTGAATCCAAGGAAGGCCAAAGCAGAGATCGAAAGTGATCCCATGATCGGCCATCGAAAAAAAGAGTCTCATAATTCACCCTTGAACGCCCGAACGCTCTTGCGAGAGGCTATTTCCTATCATTCGCAACTTGCCAGAGTTTAAATGGCTTGCACCGATCCAGACGAATCCCTCCTAAAGAAATAAATCCTTGCGGTGCGATTATCATAGAGATCATGGGCATGAAACCGAAAAGTGCCGAAGCTTGAAGTTCTTGGTGGAAAATCTTATCAAAGCGGGACATCTCAGGAGGTATATCAGAGAACTTGACCAAGGTGGAATCAACGAAAGTTAGGGACAGAATCACAACAAAGCAAGAAATTCCATCGAACCCAAATAGCTTCATAAATTATATCTTCGGGCGCCCCCGTCTGACCACCAGCAGTCAATTGAAGCGCCAATAGGCAGCTTCCGAGAGCCTCTAAAGTTAAGGCCGTGCAATGTTATCCATGCGTATGCATATGAAGAAACCAAGCCAATTGATGACCCCATATCGTATCGCGCTTTCTTCACATCGGCAGGAATGGGGTTATTGTGCCCCATGATGCAGCGGTACTCACCCTTTGTATTAGCAGTTTGATGTGCACATAGAATGCTGGAAGATCTGGCGGTCACGGCAGGACTTATTGTAACTACTAGCCTTCAAGCGAATGAAGCTTTCCTTCATTATGCTAAAGCTTAGCCGGCCCGGATCATTTATGGTTTTAATAGATGCGGCTCTTTGTAACCTTTAGGAGATATCACGCTCCTTGTAAAGAAATTTGGGCGATCGCTCGGCGGGGCCCATGTTCTGATCGTCGAGAATTGGGGCCTTAAAGCGCCATAATACAAATGGGCTTGGCTGCACTCGATGAAAACTATCCCTTGACCTACTCACCGAATGATGACTATTTGACTAACGTTGGCGGAGTGACCTTTTAGCGATCGACTAATGTACGGCGGTGTTATCAACTATTTATGCAGAGCAGAGAGGGGAAAAGCTCTAAAAGTCCCCACCTTGAAGATCAAACCCCCACGTAGAAATCACAGTTCGTCGCCCAGATCAGGGCGGAAGAGAAGGATCCTTCATTTGTGGATCCACGGAAAAAGCAACGTTATGTCAAGAAAAAGTTCCTTACGTGAGTTTTTTCTCTTGTCGATGAAGAAATGCGGAACGATTATGGCTCGTGCCATTGAATGCATAAGATGTATTCCTGGAGCGAGCTCGAGATATGGTTGGGATCGCGACGATGGCCTCTCTAAACTTAATATTATCCCACAGAACTAAGCGAGGCGAGAAAGTGGCGTTTATGGATCGCTAGTCGGATCGTTCAGGATGGAAATAGACAACTTGTTGAGGAGACGGGTTTAAAGTGAGTGAAGTACCCCAGATATGGCTAGCCAATGTGGTGGTGGTTCTAAAGAAATGGGAGTAAGTCGCGAGTATGTGTGGATTACCTTGACCTCGGCCAGAAGCATGCACAAGATGACTTCCCGCACTACGCATAGACCCAGGTGTTGATGCTTGTTAAGGCATGAAATATTGTCATTTCTAGACGCTTTCTCTGGGTATCATCATATTCCCATGCACCCGCTTGAAGAAGACAAAACGACATTCATTACACTTGCAGGTTATACTCACGTGATGCTTGATGCCTTTTGGCTTGAAAAAGAAGAATGTTAGAGGCAATTATCAAAGATTAGTAACTAAGATACTCGGCCAGATTCTTGAGAAACACCGTAGAGCTATATCGACAACATGCTTTTACAGAAATCGAAGAATGCTTGACCATACCAAGCATCTATAAGAAGCCTTTGACTGTATTGGAGTACGACATGAAAGTCTGACCCTTTGAAATGTACATTGGTCGATTCGAGGAGCAAGTTTTAAGGCTTTATGGTGACCTAGAGAGGAATAGAGGCCAATCCTATGCAGCTTAAAGCTATAATGGACTCTTAGGCTCTACCTCTAAAAAAGGAGTGCAGCAATCGGCTGGTCGACTAACAGCTCTCGAGCAGTTCATATCCCATTTCACAGATCGTTCAAAACCATTTTATCACTCTAAAAGGGAAGCCTTGAAAGGGTTGAAGTTTGGAATGAGGAATGTGACCAAGACTTTCGTGGCGATTAAAGCAATATCTTTGAGAGCCTTGATTTTGGCTAGCCTAGAGGCAGACGATATACTATGTTTACTGAGTGGTGTGAAATCCTCGATAAGTCTGACTTTGTTCAAAGAAGATGAAAACCCAATGAGACCAATATTCTTCGTAAGGAAATCTCTATATGAGGCAAAAACCCGGTATACCCGTCTCAAATAAGCAGCACTAGCCCTCTATGTGGCGGTAAGCTTAATATTTATGCTTTTAGAAGCACACCCTCTTGTCGTGCTAAGCGATCTATTTTGTGAAACACTTATACCTGACTAACTGCTCGAGGATGGCTGTTGGATGAGTTGAACTAAGTGAATTCGGTGTCGATTATAAACATAAGCAGCGTGGTAGCGGATATTGGCATATTTCTTGGAAGAATTACCTAACAGACGTGGATGGGGGTATGTGGTAGTGGATCCCTTAATGTGGAATGATGCTTCATGGCTTGAGGGGCTGAAGTTAGCTTGAAGCCCAAAGCTAGTAGGAAAGGATAGAACAGGCCATATGGCTAGCTTCCCCACGTCTAATAATGTGACTAAATATGAAGCAATCCTAGTCGGGATTGACCTCACAAAGTCTGTGTCCTCAGAAAAACTTATCATCTTTATGATGACTCTGTTGGTAGTGGGATAGTAAGCTGGAGAATCTGAAGCAGCGAGACCGGCGCATGAGTCGGGTAATGCAGAATCGTCAAGCAGCGGTTAAAGGGGTTTAAGGCAGAGCTCGAGGCATATCCCAGGGACTCGGGTGAAGCGGGACAGCTTTGCAGAGCAATATGGCCTTATCCGTCTAGATAAAAGCGGTGTTCCTTTCTGTCTATACTTTCTTTCTCTTACCAGAATGGGCCTTGATGCGACCTGGCAAACAGTGGTCGGATAGACAAAGAGAATGCTCTTCGGTGGCCTATAATGCATTATTTTGTTCGGAGAGAGCTCTTTGGATACTGTGAGAATTGAAGGCCACAAGATTCAGGTCCAGGAGGTTAGGTTTTCCCTTATGAACGGGTAATTATATAAGCAGTCTTTGGACGGGCCGTATCTTAAGTGTCTTACCACTTTCGAGTGAGGAGACAATATATATTAGCGAACTCATGAAGGGATATCACGAGCCATCCGGGAGCGAACTTTAGCTCAGTAGGAAATATACCGCAGGGTTGTGATGGCCAAACCATGAGAGAAGATCACGTAGCCTACGTGGAAAGTCGCGACCCACACGACCATGAGCCCACATCTCGAGGTTGGGCTTAAGATCTAACCCACCATCCACGAGCCTGGCCGCCCGTAGCTCGGTGAGAGTGATGTAGTTGGATGTTTGTCTGTGAATATATAGACTAACTCTTTATATTGTTATACCTCTACTGGAGCCTTACAATTCCCTTGCAGTGGTACCAAAATTGGAATAAGTTGTTTAAAAAATTAGAAAATGGTCTGATGTTCTTGAAATTATAAAATGAGTTTAGTCTAAGACACTGTAAGTGCACAAGTCATACAAGTAGTAAAAGGATGCAAGAATCCGGATATCATTCCCTCGAGAGATTGACAAGGATTTTAAAATCAACTACCCCTATTTTTCAAGAATCCACCTTGTTTGCACTCAGCATAACAATTTAAAAAACTAAAAGTTGGCAGAATTATCCTATATGATGCTTATATTAAAGATAAAATTCAAAATAAAACAAATAAAACCATTTGGATTGAATCGAGTTCGTGAGAAGTGAACCTTTGTGAGAGCTCTTGGCAAAAGCGATGATTTAACGTTATAATCCATTGATTTTCTCGAGGAATCCACGATTTTGGATCTGGATTTGTCAAAGATGCCCTAATAATGCGGCTTGGATTTCTCAGTCTAATATTATAATTGCACTTGTTGCAACATTGTTCCTTGCGGCTTCTTCATTTTGGTTATCAGTGATTTCTTTATCACAACTAACCTGACTCAGCTCTTTTTGTTTTGGCAATGTGTATTTGCGATTTGGAATCCTTGTTGTCTTCTTTGCGGCGTTTGCGTGACAATCATCATTTTTCGATCGCGACTTGGATTCTTTCTTGTCGTGACCAAGTTTAGTTGCCGGCGATTATGACTCTGTTGCGACAGCGTTTCTTGTCTCAAACATTTATGCTCGCAGGCCCTGATTCCATGTCGTGACCTAGTTGTTCTTTACTTTACCGAGTTTTGTGTCGTGACTAGGTTTCCTTGCCATGACACTATTTTTGTTGTCAGCCATTTTGATCCTTGGTCGCAGCTTCCCCTTTATGTTGTGACATCATTTGGCAGTTTGTCTGTTTGCTTTCATTAATTGAATTACCAAGCTGGCGATCACGGTAGGTTCCTTGTCGTGACATCTGATTTGTCGCGACGAGGTTGTTCTTTCCTTCTTGCACTTTCTATTGCAGCCTAAGGCGGTCGTGACTTACGGCTATCGTTTTTAATTCCCACGCATCGCAACCTCAGTTCTCGGTTACAATAGTTTTTACTTGAATTAGGCTTCTATTTAAGTTTAGGCTACAAGTAGGTCGCGACTGAGTAGTTACCCTTCTCACCTTAGCTCTTATCGTAGTTGCTTAAACATAGTTGCAACATGCTTTTAGTGATCATTTATTTTCGTATCGACTGAAATCGGTCATCGCACGACCATCAGTAGGCTAATCTTCCCAAGCAGTATTTTGTTGCTTGACCACCAAGTTCCCCTGTGGAGACATCGATTCATTTAGCGGCAATTCATAATTCGTGACATCAATTATCTATTGCGACCAAAGTTGTCTTCTTTTGGTGTCACGACATGCAGAACGGTGTCACGACAAGATCTTTCTTTGAAAATCTTTCTCTGTCTTAGCAACTTTTCTCTTGTCGCAACAGCTTTCGTTTGGCTTAAAATCCTTTCTTGTTGAGACCTCGATTCTCTGTCACGACCTGAGGTCTTTGTCTATGATTTGCGACCCAACATTCTGCACTCAGTCGTGACTTAAAACTGCGTGGGGGAGTCCCGCATCGCCTCACGAGTGCAGTCGCGACTGGTTGCCTTGACCATATATATCTTTTCTTGTTGGAATTAGCAATTCTTACAAATCTACCAAAACATAAATTTGGTAGGTCTTATATTCTTATAATGTGGCAATTATATTTAGCATCTGGGTAAGAAAAATGGATTAAAAATCAATGAATTTTTAACTCATCAAATTCCCTCAAACTTAAAATTTTTCTTGTCCCCAAGCAAAGAAAAGAAATATTTGTTTGTCCTTAAACAATTGAACTTAATTTTAAGGACACTACATTCCTATACCACAATCTTAATTCACAAGGTGACTTGGGAAATAAGTCGGATACGACCATTATTTCAAATTTTAGTTTTTTTAACTAAGAAGAAGGGAAAGTTTTTTCTCAATTTCTATCACAAATAATCGATGGGTTACGCATTATAAACACATTTAATTGAATCGATCTGTTTTGTGAGTGTGTGTTGGTCTTCTTTCCTTTTCTCCTTGTTAAATTAGTTAATCTTTTGGGATTCTCCTTAGAAAATTAGTCAAAGTCTCATATGCTTGTTTTTTCATATTTATCTACACTAATGTAGGAAAATTCAACCTTCAAGATCAATGAGGTCTTTTATACTTGTAATGTTAGGCTTAGGCGTAGGGTAGATAATTGGAAAGAATTAGACTAAAGTACAAATTCACTCTTTCTTTCTACATCATTGCACCTCTTTCATCATTTTCCTTTCTACTGAGAGTGTACTTTAATAATTCCGAGCTTGGTTTGATGCATCGTGCATATTGTGGCCTTCTTGATTGCCACTTTCAACTTATCAGTTCATTTCCCTTACTGGAACTCCTTTTGTTTCTCTTCTATTGTTAAGAATTAGGAATGGTGCAATGTTTTATCTTTTTAGGCTTTCTATCACCCTTA